>JAVMKO010000010.1:2882196-3279488 GCA_032164245.1 Sternotherus odoratus | reverse complement strand
TAGTGTGTGGGGAGACGAGTACAACAGGGAAGAGCTGGGAGGGAGCAGACGTGCGCTCCTCTGATGAAAGAAAGAGAAGTGGAAGTTGGAAGTTGGAAGACGACCTATGCCAGCTTTTCAGCAAGGTATGAAACACGGGCAGAACTTCAAGTATGCACGTCATTCCATTGGAACCTATAGCTCTAGTACTGGGGTTGCCACCTTTCTAATGGCTGGTATCTGGGCTCCTCCTCCCGCCCACCTAAGACCCTCCCCACCCCTTACTCCACCTCTTCTCCCCCAGATAAAAGAAATGCACACCGGGTTTGTCAAATGACATCTGGACACAGAAGCTGAAACCTGGACTATCTGCCCCCCCTGAGTTAGTCACCTGGGTGAATCAGGGCCACAGTAAACTGCACTTTTAAAGATGAAAAGATGGCTGATGGTATGGTAAATTACCATGCCCATCTGTTTTATTCCTCTTAATGGTAGGGGGTATAATAGATGCTCGGGAAGCTTCTTAAGCCCTGCCACCTGTTACATTTTAAATGCCAAGAAGCGATCAGCCATGCCATCCTTTACAGACGCGTCTCAGCTCTGGCTTCAGAGTAAAGCAGAATCTGATGCAATGCAGTGTCCGCATCTCTTCATTTCTTGAGAAGGGCCGTGTTAGACCCCCAAATGGTATTTAAATGATTGTGCAGTTGTGAGGAACCAACAGAAGCCCAGAGCCCTGTTCCCGTAGAACCTGCCCTCTCAAATGAGTAGGTTGAAAAGTGGCAGCCTTGCTAATGACATGGGCGTTATGTTTTGTTATGTAAGTGGCTGTCCCACAAATGTCCTAGTCAAAGGCCAGCTCATCTCCTGAGGGAGACCATGTCGCTGTCCGGCATTGGCCTGTGCCTGTTGTCAGTGCCTCGCTCAAGTCTGGGAACATCCACAGCTGGTGAAAATGGCAATTGTCATCTTTACTAACGAGGTCTTCCCTTCCTTCTATCTCTAGTTCCCCGGGGCCAGGGCAGCGATGGATGTGAACTGGCATCGTGTATTGACCATAGTGGAATCAGGCCAATTTACTTTCTGCTGCTTATTTGACATGAGCCTCCTGAATAGCACTCTACTTATTATGTCTGTATAGGCAAAGCCTCATCTGCCCCTGCGGTCGTTTTTTTCTGGGTTCCATGCCTGACCTTTCTCCGGCACTTACTTCACTTCTTGGCTGTATTAAGTTGCTGCTCTGAATACTGAATTTTAGGCAGATAAGCAACTTGGTTTGCACAGGCTTTCTCCAGCAACAGCCTCTCCGTACGACTCCAGTGCTGACACGACGGTTGTGAAATAATCCGTCTGGAATGGCTGCTGGTTGTGTCAAGCCAAGTTAAATTTTTGCCTCCCCAAAGCTTTTTTGATCAGCTTATAATATAAACATAGAACAAAGTCCGCCAGAAGTGGCTTTTCAGGATTTGTTTTGAATGCAGTTCCAGACCATGGCAAGCAGGGAAGCTGACAAGGTCCGTGCCCACTTGGCATGCAGACAGGACTACTGACTTGCTTAAGGTTTGAATCTGGTCTGATAGAAGCAGTAGGGGAAGGGTTTTGCTCAGCCTGCCTGGGACAAAGATTGCGCTCCAATGGCTTTTGGCAGGCTGCTGTTCTGTGCTCCGTATGATGTACAAAGCCATTGTCTCAGCCAGGGCTTAGATGCAGTTTAATAAAGTCAGCTTTTATATGAAACATGACTTGATTTCTTATCCCTCGCCAGCTTTAAATGGGGATTAAACCCCTGTGAAGAACAGGAAAATAACCTTCTTCCCACAAAAACAACGAGGAGTCCGGTGGCACCTTAAAGATTTATTTGGGCAAATCTGAAGAAGTGGGGTTTTTACCCACAAAAGCTTATGCCCAAATAAATCTGTTAGTCTCTAAGGTGCTACCGGACTCCTTGTTGTTTTTGTGGATACAGACTAACATCACCCCTCTGATACTTGGCTTCTTTCCCATGAGATTTATTTTTCTTCAAACACTCACCCAAATCTCTGTCAATTCCCATGCTGGCTACCCTAGTTCTTTGTCTCATGGCCTTTCAAACTGCCCTTTTTAAAGCAACTCCAGTTGGTCTTCACCACTTCCCTGGTGAAGTTAATTGCAGAATGCAAAACATGCTGACGGTACTTGTGTGGGATACGGTGAGACTTAAAGAGCACAGGGAATGGAGCTACTGCATGCAACTTTGTGAGCACCTCCGCCCTCACAAGTCTGAGAATAGTCTTGGATTTTGACTGTTTATTCTTCTCTATCTTAGTTTCTCATCAAATTTCAAATGTCATAAAGTGTGTTCACCATATGGCTAACTCCCCATGTTATGACATCATGAGTCAGGCTCCCCAAAAGTCATGAGGTCAGCTTGAAAACCAGGAGGTTTTTTTAAATAACAGATGTAGGTTCTTTACATTTGTCTTGTAGTTGTTGAGCAGTTGGGTCATATTTTCAAGCTTTCCCCCACAATCATGAAGGCTAGAAACTTACCTTTTCTAGAAACTTACATTAAAATCTCAGTGGTCATTTATAAGAAAAGATAACTGGCTTAAGAGGCCGGGCTCCACCTGAAATATCCAATACTGTGAGTTGGGATAAAGTCCCAAGCACTGGCAATGCTGTGTTTGTAACTACAAAATCTTATAGCTTCTACTCTTGTGAACAGACGTGAACATTTACAATCTTCCACAGACAGTAGCCAGGGCCTACAGAGTGCCATCTGCAAAACAGATTAGACCCTGGCTTCCTCAGAGTTTGTGGGTGTTTCCATTTGCCTCTTGATTTCATAACCTCTCTAAACTAAAATAAAATAATGAGGCACCCGGTGTGCCATCAGGCCAGCGGTACTACTTCGATCAATGCTAGTTCCATGTTAAAAAGCCAAGGAATTTTGTCTGATCTCAAGCTTTTCAGCATGGCTGGACGCAATGATGTGGTTTTTGGGTGTGGTCTTCCTTGAGAGAATTTTTTAATGAAAAAAATCTCTTGAGATTTTATATATAATATACGATTATGAGGACATTAAAAAAGTAGCACAAAGTCTCTCTTCTCATCTGACTCATAGGAATCCCCAAAATGGTCAACCTTAAAGCTTCCTTTCAGATGTGTCTGACTTTGTGATATGAAATCGAGCATGCCAGAGTCTTAGTCATTCCTTCCAAAATGCACTCCAGACGGTCTCCTCTTGCAAAAAATCCACTTGGAGAAAAAGGTAACTTGTCTAGCTCTAAATTTATACCGTGAGCAATGTACAAATGATGACTGTATATAAAATAGCACTTTCTCACCTAATGAATCTATATGACTCCCTGCAAAAGAGTCAATTTCCCCTAGTGTTGAGGAAGGAAAACTGGTCCATTGACATGGAAACAAGACTTCAGCGGAAGAGAGTAAAGCCAACTCTTAAAGTATGGAAACATCAATTCTGATTAAGCTGTAGTGTATAGGGGAGTAGGGTTTTAAATAGCTTGTGAGCCTTCGAGTGGTACTCATGGTGTTCTGTTTTTTTGGAAGCCAAATCAGAGCAGTGGTGTGTGTGTATCTGTCGCTAGGCCTGACCTGTTTGTGCATATTTAGTACACAAGGTTATATGTGACCGTAGCATGCCTGGGGAGTTTCTGCATATTGTTTTCTTATTTAAAGAGTAAAGGTCTCTCAATGTGCCACACTATTACATTATCACGCCTTGCATTCTGACAGGGCATTAAAATAGGACATTAAAACGTCAGTCCTTCCCACTGCCCTAATCCTCCTGCACCTCTGACTTGCTCCCTTCTCTCTGTTCCTTTTAAGAGAATTGCCATTGTGGAGGATGCTAGGGATAATACGAAATGTCCGCATTAAAGCCAGTTCATTACTCACGTACTACAACCAGCTAAATATTATCTAGTACTGTTATCAGAAGCAGCTATGTATTTGTCTACTGCAGACTTTAGTTATGGTCACCACTTCTGTTTTCTAGAGTGGTCTGGGAATCAAAATATGTTTTTTCCTCTTCTTGGTCATACCACAATCTCTGTAAGGGGTGTGTTTTGTTTTTGTTTTGTTTTTGTGCTCAAGGTTTGGATCTGAGTTGCTACTAAATAAAAACTGTATAGCAGGAGGAAAGATGGTCTTGTGATTAAAGAATGGGAAGTGAAAAGATTTGGGTTCTCTTTTAAATAGATTTCCCAAGGGACTTTAGGCAAATCACTGTCTTCTTTAAGTCTGATCCTGCTCCCTAGATCGGTGCTTGGAGGAACACTCCTTTCATGCATCTCCTCTTGCTCCATTGCTGTAGGACCATGCTGGGGAGGGATGTGGGTGTAGATTGTCCCTCCTCCAGTCCTGGGAAGAATTCCCAGAGGCCTGTTAGCTCTTCATGAATGGCCCCACCCCAGGGTCAGGTATCACCAGGGGAAGTCTCTGGCATTGGAGCACTGAAGCTCAGGGGCTTCTGCTGGAATTCAGAGCCTGGCTGGCCCTGACTTCCCGTGGCTTCACAAGTTGGAATGTTATCCCCTGCGTCTTCTTCTATGGGGTGGGTCAAGCCCTAACTGGACGACATCAGGATCGTCAGACTTCCTCTCCCAGAGCCCGCTGTTGTGGGTCATTCAGTGGGAGGAGGTCATCTAGCCCTTTCCTCTCCCATCTGTTCACACAGGTTTCAGTTTTAATTAACCTCAAGATCCTCCGATGGAAAGATCAGTTGGAATCTAAGCAGCCCAGACCTGCGGAGAGTGACTCTATCAAATCCGGCCTGAAACGGTGTTCTGGCTTTCAGCATTTCCATGAGCAAAATTGGGGACTGAAAGTGGAATATTCCCCCACAGTTAGACTCCATTGAGCCAGCACCTTAAGAGATGTGGTTCTTAAGCTCTTCAGTTCTTCCATTTGATCAATACTTTCTCGGTGACTGTAGATGTTACCAGGAATTATAAACTATTGATTAATCTGAACTGTTCTTTTTTTTAATAGCTGTGTAGAATTTTAATGGAAACCTTGACTTCCCATTATAGACATTATTTTGTAATGCTGTTTTGTCTGAATCATAAATACTAGCGGGTTTTTGAAGAGGCGAATAGGTAACTACAATATATACCTCTTCATGGCCATTAGTCCCTCTTCTCATCCCCCCAATCTCTCAAGGACTGTCATACCAGGTATATAACTCTTTGCTGTCAGTATTGATGAGAACAGTATGTGTAATAAACCCAGCTATAATTTTTTTTAAGTGGGCAGTGACCTGGTAATGGATTTGTTTTCTTTGCTGTTTGCATTCTGCCTTGAGCTGTTCATCAAAGAGAAAAGCACTCCAGTCACATGGCTGGAAATGTGCTCAGTAAGCCATGAAAATCAACATGTTTAATTTATGCAAGCCAACTTTTTTAACCACTTATTGCCCTTTATCCAAAGGGCCACAAAGTGTTTTATAGAGAGAGAGCTCTTCACAGACGCTGGCGCAGTGATTCTCATCCTGCAAAGGAATCCTGTCCCTAAGATCCTTCCCGTTTTGAAGGATGTGAATGTTTGAATCCAGCAACTTCACCTATTTTAAAAGTGATGCTTGATTATGACTGTTTTTAAAGGCTGCCCTTTTTGTTTCTGGTGAATGCTCCAGTGGAGAGCTCCACTTTTGCTGCACTCTTAGACTTAATGGATTGATTTGGGGCGGGGGTTGGGAGTTTAACAAGCAGTCCTCTGCCCCTTCATAAGTACCTCATCTGTATGTCCACCTACTCCATACTACTTACCACTTTAAACTGATGTAATGTAACCTTGCCACCTGGGGTTGGAAGCTTTGCAAGGCCAAAGTGTTGCTGGCAGGGGGACTACCGTATTTTTCGCCCTATAAGATGCACTTTTTCTTCCCCAAAACGGGGGGGGAAAAGTTGGTGCGTCTTATAGGGCGAATGCAAAAAAAAAAAAAAGCGCCTCGCTCTCCCGTCCCCGCCGCGCGGGCGGGCTGCCGAGGTTCCCCCCTCCCCGCCGCGGGCGGGCTGCCGAGGTTCCCCCCTCCCCGCCGGACCAAAAAAAAAAAAAGCGCCTCGCTCTTCCGTCCCCGCCGCGCGGGCGGGCTGCCGGGAGCGTCCCGGTTCCCCCCTCCCCGCCGCGGGCGGGCTGCCGGGAGCGCGCCCGCGGCGGGGAGGGGGGAACCGGGACGCTCCCGGCAGCCCGCCCGCGCGGCGGGGACGGGAGAGCGAGGCGCTTTTTTTTTTTTTTTCCGGATTTTTTATTTAAAAATGAGGGGGCGTCTTATAGGACGGAGCGTCCTATAAGACGAAAAATACGGTATATTAAATTATAAAGGAGAGCTACAAATATTCACAAAAATACTAAAGGAGCAGGTCAATTCTAATGAGAGCACAAGTCTTGCATGTACACTTGTAAAGTTGAGAACATGCATAAGTGTTTCATTATTTACTGCTATCAGTCCGGTTACTTTCTGGACAGAGCAATATGCATCTTAATTAGATGCATATGAGTCAGATAATGTATACTGTATATAAGTGGTTCCATTTGCTAATGGTTTAAACTTTAAAGCATGAAAGTTATTTGTTAGAACGACTTTGTTCTTTAAAGGAGGGTAGGTGGTAACGTGTAATTACACCAAAAAGTAGTAGTTTAAAAGCTGTCAGTCTGAATATAATAAAGCAGTGGGATTAGAGTGATTTCTCTCTGCTGATAGCTCTCGGGTAGGCTGATCCAACGTCAACTGTTCTTTAATAGCTTGCAAGCTTTTGCTTGAGTCCCCTGTTGATAGGAGTGATTCATCTAATGTAAAACTTCCCGGTGAGTAACATTTATAAAGGGGTACAGTTAAGGCCTTATCTGAAGAGGTTCTGAGCATGAGGAGCTCCCCTGGGCCCCGGTGGCGTTTATTGGGGCTCAGTAGTTCTCTGGAACAGACTCTTAAGGCTGTGTAGTGCACTAGGCAGAAATAATTTGGCCAAAACATACATGCCCCTGGCTGGATTGGATTATAGAGGATTTTTTTCATTCCCTTTCTGATGATTCTTAGGCTATTCCTTAACTCACGGCCATGAACTTTCTGCACCCAATACGCCAGTTAAACTTACAGTCGACATCTGGGTGTGTAACTCCTTGGGCTGCAAATATGCTTATTTCCTGTTACTTCAACCGAAAGCCATAGGTTTTCTCTTGTGTTTTAGTGTGGTAACAATCAGTGAGTACAAGGAATAGACTCAGCCTGGAAAACGGGCAGAATTCTCTCAGATCCATGTAGTGAATTTTAATTGAAATATATTGCTTTGCCTCTCCGTACAGCCTCCTTGTTGAGTCAATGAGAGACCTGTGCACTTAGAGAAGAATGTCTGAGTTGAGATCTGAGACACATGAGACAAGGAAAGCCACCTGCCTTCATAAATTAATAGGAATGAAACATACTGTGTCCAGGCCTTTTAGATTGCTTAGCTCTTTCCTCCCTCTCTTCATTACAATTCTGTGGCTGCACAACCTTCCTTTATTGTGACGGATCCTTGAATCAGAATTAAATACAAAGTAGAAAGAGAACCCTTAGTGATCACACTTGGTGCAATGTCTCAAATAACAAACTACTTGATGCACAGCGAAGAACCCATGTCCCTTGACCATCCGTGTACCTATGTGACCTCAACTATCGCTTCTTCCCTGACTTTGCCTGGGGGATGGATGGGGAGATTGGGGCATATTTTGGGGTGGGGGAGAATGAGGCTTGTCTGTGTCTGTCTCCTGTTTAAAAGGCCATGGCTCAAGGTCTCAGATCTGCCCCTAATTTCATGGATGTGATTTGGACAAGCAAATCCCTGATACATAAGTGGTGTTTGTGCTGCATGTGCCCCATACATACCTTGTTATACACTGAGCCCCATCTTTGCTGTTTTCAAAAAAGACTTAAACACTCCTAAGCCCCATTGAGATTCACTGGGACTTAGGCTCCTATGGGCCATATTTTAAAAGATTGCCACCTTTAAATGTACTAAGAGCCCTAAAGATGCAAAATAAGCATCTAGTGGGATTTTCAAAGTGCCTAAACTACTTAGGTGCCAGATGGGGTTTTCAAAGTGCATGTCTGCACCTTTAGGGACCTAAATACCTTTGAAAATCTGGCCTTTAGGAGCTTACGTCTCATTTGAAAATGGGAGTTGAAAGAAAATATCATAATGCCCCTATATAAATTCATGGTGCCCCCGCACCGTGAATACTGTGCCCATTTCTGCTATCTCAAAAAGGGTATGGTGGAACTGGAAAAAGTTTGAGAAGGGCAACAAAGATTATCAAGGGTTTGGAATGGAAAACATAGGAGAAGAGACTGAAATGGTTAGGGCTGTTCAGCTTAGAAAAAAGGGATGACTAAGCCAGGGGGTGTTATAAAAATCTATAAAATCAGGAATGGTATGGAAAAAAGTGACTAGAAAAGTGTTGTTTAACCTTTCACACAATGCAAAAAACAGGGGTCACCCGATGAAATTAAAGCAGAAGGTTTAATATAAGACAAAATAGTTTTTTGCACAACTAACCTGTGGAACTCATTGCCAGGGGATGTTGTGATGCCCCAAAGTATAACTGGGTTGGAAAAAGAATTAGTTACATTCATGGAGGACAAGTCCATTAATAGCTATTATCCCAGGTGGTTAGGGATGCGACTCTAAACCTCTGACTGCCAGACACCAGGAGTGGAAGACAGGGGTGGATGTCTCCAAAATTGCTCTGTTCTGTACACTCTCCCTGAAACTGTTGGAGACCGGATGCTGGGTTAGATGGACCGATTGATCTGACCTAGTAGAGCAGCTCTTACGTTACCCGAGGTCGCAGCATGATCATGTCACAACAATCCCCAATTCGATATATAGGCTATAATTTATAATGGCCTGATTGCCAGCTAAAGGACTCTAGTGTCTTTAAAGGTAGTGTAAAGGAACTCTGATCTCTAGCAGGCCTTTTTATCATAAAAATAGACGAATAGACATCTAGAAATGTTACTTGAGATTAGTGGAGATAACTGCTTAACTGACCAGGTCAGTTGACTATTCCTTTTTAACAAAAGATAAATTACTAAAATTAGACCTTAAAAGCAGAAAGTCTAGAAAATGTCAAGATAAGGCTGGATATGTAGATATGTGCCCTGGCTATATCAACGGAGCTGAGTGAATAGCTAGTTGATTTTCACATCACTGGCAAGTTTAAAAAAACATTTTCCGTTCTGACTGAATTTTTTTTTTAAAAAAAAAATCTGGTGAATCACAGTTAAAGCACGCTGGGTTGAATAAAATGTTTCTTTTAGATTTTGAACATTTTTTATTTATTTTTAATTCAGAAAGGAAATCTCAAAAGTTGTTTTGAACCAAAAATTTATAACATTTTGTTAGTAAATGTCAAAACAAAAAATCCCCATTTTTTGGTTATTTTTCTAAAGGAAAAATTCAGCAAAACTGAAACAAATACACAATATTTTACTGTTGCTGAATTGGCATTTTCAACCAAACAAAGCATGGGCCAAAAGGTTCTCCCAGCTCTATATATCCTATCTTTTCACAGCGCTATGAATTGACATGGAATTGTACATGCAGATTTTCTGAAGCTTCCCATGGCTTGATGGTGTTTAGCTTAAACATGTACATTACAAAAAAAAGTGATGTTCTTTGCTCCTGAATGGTAATGAAGCTGAGGAATCAGATGTGCCTACATATTAAACCTTCATTAGCTCCAAATACTTTAATGTGAGCAAAAGGAATTTTCAAGGCTGGATTGTGAAGCATCAGACCGTTAGACTTCTGAACAGATTAAAGTCAGGTTTCCTGGTTGGTTCTAGCGTACTACAAAGGGAAAAATAAGCGGTTGATCACTTATTAAATTAGCAGCCGTACTTTGATGTTTTCCTTTTGGGGAAAGGGATCGCTTTCTAACATCGTAATTCCTACAATAAAGTCTCTTCTAAAATATGAGTCACATGGCTGTTCCTTACCAGAACATATCTTTCATGAACATAGATCAGAAGTAGTGTTCTACTTATTAAAACGGCACATACCGTATTTTTCGCCTTATAAGACGCACTTTTTCTTCCCCAAAACGGGGGGGGAAAAGTTGGTGCGTCTTATAGGGCGAATGTCTTATAGGGAAAAAAAAAAAAAAAAAAAAAAAGCGCCTCGCTCTCCCGTCCCCGCCGCGCGGGCGGGCTGCCGAGGTTTCCCCCCTCCCCGCCGCGGGCGGGCTGCCGAGGTTCCCCCCTCCCCGCCGGACCAAAAAAAAAAAAAAAAAGCGCCTCGCTCTCCCGTCCCCACCGCGCGTCCTATAAGACGAAAAATACGGTAGGTGCTTACTGTGCTATCTACTGAGTAGATGTGGCTGCCTTTTAAGAACAGAAAGTTTCACTTCCACAATGCTCGGCTCTGTCTTCTGGAGTTCTGTCACCGCACCCAGGAGCAATGGCCGACGTGTTTGCATCCCAGTGAGAAGTAATTGCACCTGGGAAGCTGAGTAACAAGAGAGGATGTTTTACGTGAGTCTCCGCTACAGTAAAGAGCTTGGGTTTCCATGTTCACCTCACTGTCCAATTGAAACAACATACAGATTCAGAACATTCATACTTTCACAGAGGTTACTCTTTGAATTGTTGAGAGAGAAGTCCGAGATCCTTGTGGAGATTCTAACTTAGTCTTTGTAGTGTTTCGGGGGATTCAATGAATGAATATAACCATGTTGGCTGGGGTCAATTTAAGTTGTGGAGCTAGATCTGCAGCTGTGGGGAGACACAGCCTACCAGAACAGGGTGACTTTCTAGTGAAGCGTCAACTATTTATGCTCCACAGCCATATGGTATGGAGTGTAAGGTGACTCCTGCCACTGGGAGTCATTTAGCAATAACCAGAGCCTTTTGTGTATCAGGATGTTTCCACCATTATCAGAACTGGCCAGGGCACACAGCAAATTTCAGTCTCTCTCTTGAAAGCCCTATCTGCTATTTCTGCCCCTGATCCCTATTCGTCCTCTGTTTATCAGTTATCCTTCGCAGTGAGGGAGATTTATAGCATAGCAGTGAGGCAAGGTTATAGACTGAATTTTGACTTTTGCAGACTTGAATGATTTGCTATGGCGTAGGGAGCCCCAGCTTGGTTTGAACAAGATCTGGTGCCAGTAGTGATGCTGTCGTTTCCAGGTGAGATGTCCCTTTGTGATCCCGATGTCACTGAACTAGAGCAGAGCATACAGTTTGCCAGGTCTGATTTTTTTCAAACCTTTATTTCAAATCTATTAAAGGTTGCCTCCCTCACTGGCTCTTCACCTCCCTTCAAGTCCCATCTGAAAGCTCCTTTTGCTGCTGCCTCTTAATTTCTTTCTCTCCTGCAATGACTAACTTGGTAAAACCCAGGTTGGATAGTTAGTGTGAAAGGTTCAGTATGAAATGAAGCTAATCTAGATCTTTCAAAAACTTCATCTGAACCTAGTTTTAGATTTTTCCCATGTGCCAAACTTCCCTTCACGCGCACACACTGTTTTAATTAAATGCACCACACTAAATGTTCTCAATTATTTTGGTATTTGGAAAAGCCTCTTGAATAGCTAATACAATGAAATGTGAAGATTTGGGCTGTATTGGATTCAGATACTTTGACACAGGTAATTTCATGAGCACCCCTGATGCCTTGGTATACCCATCACAACCTTCTTCTGGTTGAAGACTCTAAAGGAAGACCCCACCAATGATAGTGAATCTAGAAATACTCTCAGTAGTTCGTTGACGTTTAAATTCTATCCTGTACTGAAAGAGGAATAGCATAAATAATCATGGTGAAGAATTAATATTCAGGCCCTATTTTGACCTCAGTTAAATGTGTAGATTTGGCTCTTAATTTTGGTTGTCTGGCTCTAGTAAATGTAGATGTGACTTGATGAGATTTCTGTTTTGCAGACTTGAATGATTTGCTATGGCGTAGGGAGCCCCAGCTTGGTTTGAACTTGAATCACCAGGAGGGTCACATGAGAACTGGTACATTGGCCTGAGGGCCGCATCACTGACATACACACCCCGGTGCCCCCACCGCCACTCCACCCCTTCCATGAGGCCCAACCCCCATTCCAACCCCTTCCCCAAATCCCTGCCCCTATCCCGCCTCTTCTCTGCCTCCTCCCCTGAGAGAGTGGCTCCCTACTCCTTCCCCACTTCCTCCTGGAAAGCGCTAAGCGCTGCCAAACAGTTGTTTGGCAGCAGGAAGCACCTGGAGGTAAGCAGAGGAGTGGGGATGCGGCGTGCTGTGCGGAGGGCAAACGGGGAGGTGGGGAGGAGGAAAGGGAGTTTGGCGGGCTGCAGGAAATAACCCCGTGTGCCACATGCAGTAGCACATGGGCTGCATGTTTGAGACCCCTGCTGTAAAGCGTGCTTATTCCCTTACTTAGCCATGTTTATGATGGGGGGAGACGTCCTTTAATTTGGCTACAGTTTGCAGACAATACTACCTGTATGGCTCATGAAATGGAAGATTTTATTACAACATGAACTTAAGCCTTTCAAGTTGAAACAAAAAGAGATCGTTACTGGACCATTTCTGCATATACGATCACATTCATTATCTCCTTGTGTTGACTAATTAGGAACAGCGCCCGTATACATTTGTAATAGCACAATAAGTGTTAAGTACTTAACAGTTTCCTTGGTTGGAATGTTTAAGAGTAAATGTTCTGTGGTGTACGCTCAACAAGCTCTTCAAAACGGTTATAAATCTAGGACTGTTTAGTGTTTTCAAAGGTGCCTAAGGACCAAATGGGAATTTGAATCCTAACTCACTAGGCTTTGGCTTCACTGCTAAGGTGTGTTTTCTGCCTCTGGGATAAATAACACATGGACACTATCCTGAGGTAAAAACACAGCCGACAGTGGGCACTTCTGTTGTTCTGTGAGATAAATAACTTTATACCCGCTCCAGGGTTTCACTTTGGAAATTTTACCTCACAAGAAAACTAAAGTGTCTGACCTGCCCTGTGTTTGTATCTCAGGCATGCTCATGAATGTTACTTACCCCAAGATGTAAAAACACACCCTTAGGTTTTTAAAGCAGTGAGAGCAGGACCTGTTAAGCAATACTTGATCTAGTCTAGCGTGATGACCTAGAGTGGCTGTAATTTGAAAATGACTTCTGGAAACCTGTTTTGATTCTCCTACCTTTTCCGGGGTATGTCAACGCAGCAAAGAAAAACCCCTGCCAGGCCCAGGCCGGCTGACTCGGGCTGCAGAGTTGTTTCATTGATGTGTAGAAATCTGGGCTCAGGCTGGAGTCCGAGTTCGGGCGCCTATGACCTTGCATAGTTCTAGAGCCCAGACCCCAGCCTGGAAGTTTACACAGCACTGAATGAGCCCCGCGAGCCCAAGTCGGCCGGCAGGGGCCAGTCCTGGGCTTTCCTTTGCTCTGTAGACATACCCTATGTCCCTCGAAAACTAGGGGATGGGAGTGCTGTGGCCGTAGCATTTGCCACTGAGTGGGTTCTGTGCAGATATGCCAAACCCATGAAAAAAATACAGAAATTGGGCTTTTTTCTTTTTTCTTTTTTTTTTGGCTTAATTGGCTTTTGAGTTGCTTGTTGGCCAGTAGCTTGTTGTAGTTTGTTGCTTCTTTTTTTGATCAGCTCCTGGCAAGGAGGGGTAAGGCAAGAGAGAGTCACGGGTGCAGAGCGGGCCCACCACAGTCCCAGACTGCACGTCGGGGGATCTAGTCACACAGACTGTTGGGGTTCTTAGGGATTGGCTTGTTTTGGCCTTGTTTTGAAGTGGGATTAGCTTGATTTTTTGGTTTATTGTGAATGCCGGGGTGCTTATTTACCACGTGAAAGTTGGCAACTGTGGGAGTGTGGCCTACTGAGAAACTGAGAGGAGTCCTGTCTGGGTTTTCTCTAATCAGGAAGACGGATTCGCCTCAGGGTCCTGATACAGGACTTATAAAGTAAGGAATACTGGGGCTGACTTCAGCAAAGGATGTGAAGAACATCTCCTCTTCCTCCTCCCCTCCAGGGAGAACGTGGGAGGAAGAACTCCATTTCCTAGAAATGGAAAATTATTTTTTTTAAGTGGCCTGTTTGTTGCCTGATCAGAAACTAGTCCAGGACTTTCTCTTTTTGCATGGTAAATTTTTCATTGCCTTAATGGATGATCAATATTCTAAATGTCAAGCACAGACAACACTGACCTTTCTGATAGAAAACTACTCTGCACAGTCAGCGTTTTAACTCTGTGCTGGAGAGGAGAGGTGGATATTACCTTGTGAACTTTTTCTGCTGAAAACACTCTCAAACAAGCCAGTTAGAAAAGTTCCTCAATGTCCTTGGGAATACCTGGCATCAACAGAAATGCAGAGTTGTGTATCTGTCTGGTACCTGTCAGCAAGCTCTTGTGTTAGATGCATTAATAATGTAAATGATATAGATTCTTAAAGTGCTTTTTGGGGAAGTACAACTGTGTGTAGGCTTGGCTGAATCTCAGGAGCCTGAAGGCTTTCTGTAGAAAGTGTTTTTGGAGTAGCTTCAAAACTGGCCAGTGGTGACTGAGTTTGGTGAGATGTCTTATTCCCCAGCCCTTGCTCTTTCTTCCACATAACCCTCAGGGTTTAGACCACCCTCTGTAGTTTTTCTTATAACTCTGTTTTCTGTTTAGCAGCTGCTAATTAATGTAAGGCCACAGTAAATATTACCCTTTCCTCTGGCAAGCTATGCAGTATCAATCAGTATGTTGCTAGAAACTAAAAAAACTTATTGTCTGAACAGCCAGAGACTAATATAATAGAAATTTGATTTTATGTGGGTAGCACATGGCTTTGACCAATGACCCTTAAATAAAGGTGAATCGATTGGCAGTGAGAGAAATAGAAAATATTGGCAACCAGGCGGTATATCTAGTGCATTTATATGCAATGGGGCTTGGAGGATGTCTACTGGGTGCACTCTGGTTTTTTTTATATAGGTTCCCTTTGCTAGATAGGGTGACCAGATGTCCTGATTTTGTAAGGACAGTCCTAATTTTTGGGTCTTACTCTGAGATTGGCTCCTATTATCCTCCCCGCTCCCTCCCCCCCGCGCACCTGTCCTGAGTTTTCACACTTGCTGTCCGGTCACCGTATGCTAGATTCTTCCTGGGGGACAGGGGTTCTCTTCTGTGTACAGAGGTGTCCTTGTTATAGGACTGTGTTTTGCATGGCTTGAATTTTAGGCCTGGTGAGTAATGATTAGAGCTGATTGAATTTACTTTTTCTTTTCTTTCTAGGACAGAACTTTTTTATTTTTAATTGGAAAATAAAAAAAACTAAAAATTAATATTTGAACAGAAATTCGGAAACCATTTTTTAAATTTTGATTTAAAGTGCTGCAATTGGGACATTTTTTGGATTGTGCTTTCCTCCCTTCCCCCCCCCCCCCCTCTGCAAATAGGAACATAAGAATGCCCATACTGGGTCAGTAGGCAGTCTTCCATCAGTGGTCGGTGCCAGATGTTTCAGAGAGAATGAACAGAGCAGGGGAGTTATCAAGTGATCCATCCCCTGTCATCCACTCCTAGCTTCTGACAGTCAGAGATTTAGGGACACCCAGATCATGGGGTTGCATCCCTGACCATCTTGGCTAATAGTCATTGGAACTTATCTAATTCTTTGTTTAACCTCGTTGTACTTTTGGTCTTCATAGTATCCCCTGGCAATGAGTTCCACAGGTTGACTGTGCATTGTGTAAAGTATTACTTCCTTATGTTTGCTTTAAACTGCTGTCTGTTAATTTCATAGGCTGACCCGTTGTTCTTGTGTTATGTAAAAAGGTAAATAACACCTCTCCAGTCACTTTTTCCAGACCATTTGTGATTTTATAGACTTCTATCACAGAGATCATCAACCTTTGGCAGGCTGGGCCGGTTTGTTTACTTGCTGCATCCTCAGGTTCAGCCGATTGCAGCTCCCACTGACTGTGGTTTGCTGTCCAAGAACAAAGGGGGCTGCGGGAAGCAGCAACCAGCACATCCCTTGGCCTGCGCTGCTTCCCACAGCGCGTGAGTAGTTACCATTCTCTCTGACACTGTAACTAGCTAAAACGGCTGTTTGGAAATGCCACGAACCTTCTATGCTTCATCCGAGTGTTGGTTTGACTGTGTCAACAATAACTTTTTTTCTTTTCAAAATGAGACAAATTTGAGGAATAACAAATTGTCTATGTGCACTGGAAGAATTAGAAGATTACTACTCAAAAAACCTATCTTACCAAGAGCTGAAAATGACTGTTTCATACAGGCTGAGCAACAAAGAGTGAGGAAGAGGCTTTTACAGTACAGTACATTTAAGAGCTTGTCTGACTGAAGCAGATTAAAAGGCCCTGTATATTGTTATTTAAAAGGATTACTGTACGCTCTTCTGTGGTGATTGCATGTTCTAGTGCTGTGTGGATTTTTGCAAGTGGTCTCCTTAACAACTGTTGCCAAGACTCCCGACTATTCAAAAGATCCAATTATAATAGATGAAAATTGAGATACATACTGGTGTGCCCTGCTGTTCCTGTTTGGATAAAGCTGGAGCTCCCATAGACTGGAATATCTGAAAAGGGCCCAAGAGGTTTTTTAAAAGCCATTAAATGTGACTGCCCAGCAGTATCAGATGTTTTAGGAGGTGACGTCTCCTAGGATTTTCTGTATTCTGCCTTCCGCTGTACTGTGACATACTGCTTTAATCTCTATTTTACCGTCCTCCTTTTTGCTGTTGATCTGATATATTGTAGCCTCTCTTTGGGTTTTGTGTGACCTTTCATTACCTCGGTACAGCTCAGCCCAAATTTAATTTCTTCACTAATGGATGGGAGGCAAGAAGACAGAAAATAGAGCCTTTATGTTGTCTTAATTACCCACAGAAGTAGATCTAGGCTCCAGCACATCCTTTTAAAATAGGAATAGTGATTTATGCTCTTGCAAGAAGAGAATGCCAGCCAGGGAAATCAAACTTTCCTTCTAGCACGTGATCCAAGAGAACACAGGACTAGAGCAATGCAGAACATGGCCAGATACCCACTCCCATATATTTTTCAGCACAGATGCCTCCCTCAAACAATTTACTTTCTACACTTACTACCCTGCTCACTTACTCATCCTCACCTCCCCATGCAGCCATCACTGGACAGTCGTTAAAGGGCACCGTAACCGCTTCCGCGCACTGAGCAGGAGACTTTGTTCGTGCCTGTTTCTCATATTTGGTTGAACAGCAATACAAATACGGGGAGAAACTTATGTTCTTTGTGTATGAAGTGAGCGGCGAGAGAACCTTCCTCCCATCTTCACCTCTGGCTCATGACCGTTCTCACATGGATCAGTGTTGCAATGTGCTGATCACCTCTTGCATTTCCCAAAGCCAGTGAGAGTCGAGCCCGCTCAGCAGCTTGCGGGGTCTCGTCCTAGCATAGTATCCTACGTTTTCCATAAATAGAGAATCTCGCTGCTCTTCAGAAGCATCCTGAGGCCTTCAGAATGGATACACGTGCATCTGACAAAGTGGTTATTCACCCACGAAAGCTTATGCTCTAATAAGTCTGTTAGTCTATTAAGGTGCCACAGGACTTTGTCACTCTTGCAGATCCAGACGAACACGGCTACCTCTCTGATACTTTGAAACTTCCACTACAGGACATTTTGATTTAAAAAAACAACAGCTAGAATTCTATAGTATTAACACGACACAGACTGAATGGCTTAAAAGCTGGCTAACTAACAGGTGTCAAAAGGTAATTTATAAACATGGAATCCTCATCATGCAGGTGTTTCTAATGGGGTTCCTCAGGAATCTGTTCTTAGCCCTCTGCTATTTAACCCTTTTAATAATGACCTGGAAGTAAACATAAAATGATCACTGATAATGTTTCCAGATGACCCCAAAATTGAGGCGGAGTAGATAATGAAAATTACAGGTCATGTGACAGAGTGATCCGGATCCCTTGTTAGACTGGCGCAAGAAAACAATATGCATTTTAATATGGCTCAGTGTATGTGTATACATCTAGGAACAAAGGAAGTAGGCTGTATTTAGAGGATGGGGGAATGAATCCTGGTAAGCTGTGATTCTAGAAAAAGATATGGGGATTATGGTGGATAATCAGCTGAATATGAGCTTCCTGTGTGACACTGTGGCTAAAAGGGCTAATGCAATCCTTGGATGTATAAATAGGGGATTTCTGGTAGAAGCAGAGAGGTTATTTTACCCTGTGTTTGGCACTGGTGTGACCACTGCTGGGATGCGTCCAGTTCTGGTGTCCACAATTCAAGAAAGATGTTGATAAATTGGAGCGGGTTCAGAGAAGAGCCATGAAAATGATTCAAAGATTAGAAAACCTGCCATACAGTGGTAGACTTCAGGAGCTCAATCTGTTTAGTTTAACAGAGAGAAAGGCAAGGGGTGACTTGATTATTGGTTGTGAGTGTCTGAATGGGGAACAAATATTTGATTGTGAGATCGTCAGTCAAGTAGACAAAAGTCAGAACATGATACAATGGCTGAAGTTAAAGCTAGACAGTTTCAAGCAGGAAGTAAGGTGTAAGTTTTTAGCAGGTGAGAGTAGCTAACCATTGGAATAATTTATCAAGAGTCATGGTGGATTCTTCACAGCTACAGGAATTATTTTGGGCAAGTTCTCTGGGAGGTCAGACTAGAATCCATGATCAGTGGTTCCTTCTGGCCTTAGAACCTATTAATCTATGCTACTACCCTAACCTGACAACAGAGTGTCATTTTCTAGTCAACCTGCATTCAAACACAGGGCTCTTATTCCTATCCCCTCGCCATTTCTGCTCGTATGAGTTGGGACACTAGTAGAACAAGTTAACAAAGTCCTGTGGCACCTTAAAGACTAACTATAAAGTTTTGAAGCATGAGCTTTCGTGGGCTAATACCCACTTCGTCGGATGCAGGCAGTAGAAGTGTTCAACAAGTAGAACAAGTTCAACAAGTAGAACAAGTTAATGATCCTTTACCACAGGTCATGTCAGCTGCAGCATCCTGGCCTGAAATTGCAAAAACCAAACTCCCTGCTTTGGAGCTGTCCCCTAATACGAAATATTTGGGGTTCAGTACAGGAAAGACCCAGCATACTTCCAGGAGACAATTTATTCCTCTACTTTCCATTTTCTTCCAAAGCAATATTTGCATATAATGCTCGCCTTATTTGGATCATGTTTTGTAGTGTATGAATGGTTTAATATTTAGAAGCCTGTTGATTGTGACTAGTTTAGCCCTGTTATTAAATCTTCAACCACTTTTCTCTAAATCTCAAATTTAAAATTACTAGTATGTGTAAATCTTGGTAAGAAATCACTTACTTTGCTATTCATTAATGCAAAACTCTGGTGCTGAAAAGCAAAATATTTTAGAGAAACACGTCTTACAGAAGCTTAGTCTTCAAATGTAATACTTGCTTAGTCTTTTGAAAGTCCTAAAGAATTTAATAGGGATTAAAATCAATAATATTCTATAGAAACTACTCTAAAAATCTAAGTTCCTTCACAGAGGGACTGTCTCTTAAGGTCTGTACAGTGCCTAGCACAATGGGGTCCTAGTCTGTGATAAGAGGTCCCTACATGTTACTACAATACAAATAAAAGCTTTCTATTATCACACTGCTGCAGAACTTTGAACATTATATGAATTCTGTTGTACAAGATTTTTTCCCAAGCATGGTATTTTTAATGCTCAGTTAACATTCTTATTTTAATAAGTGATCAGTTTTACTTTGAAGTCTTTGCTATGTGCAAAAAGGTAAACTGTTCTACATGAAATCTCAGTTAAACCTAGAACTGGCTTGGGGGGAAAAATTAAACTTCTGTCAATCAAAAATGCAGTTAAAACAGAAATGGGGTGGTCTAGATAATATTTAGTCCTGCTGTGAGTGCAGGGGACTAGACTAGACAACCAGTCGAGATCCCTTCCAGTCCTACGATTCTATGATTCTAAAATGTTTTATGGAAATGTGTATTTCAATTAAATTCTCATCGGGAACCTGGGTCTGTCAGATCCCAGGTATGTGTCCCAACCATCAGGCTACAGAGTCAGTCTCTCTCTCCCTGCCCAATGTATATTTAATTACAATTAATTAATAAATAGAGAGGGAGATGCGATGCTGTAGCTGAGAGGCTGAGAGAACTGGGATTGTTTAGTCGGCAGAAGGGAAGAATGAAGGGGGATTTGATAGCTGCTTTCAACTACCTGAAAGGGGGTTCCAAAGAGGATGGATCTAGACTGTTCTCAGTGGTAGCAGATGACAGAACAAGGAGTAATGGTCTCAAGTTGCAGTGGGGGAGGGTTAGGTTGGATATTAGGAAAAACTATTTCACTATGAGGGTGATGAAGCACTGGAATGGGTTGCCTAGGGAGGTGGTGGAATCTCCTTCCTTAGAGGTTTTTAAGGTAAGGCTAGACAAAGCCCTGATTGGTCCTGCTTTGAGCAGGGGGTTGGACTAGATACCTCCTGCGCCCCCTTCCAACCTTGATATTCTATGATTCCATGATTCTATCTCCAGGAGTTCCCAGATGCTCTGTAAAGTGAAGACTCAAAGATGCTTAAATGCAATAGCTGGTTTACGCCATTTTCGTAACTGAATTTGGTATGAAATAGAAATGTTGGTCGCAATGACAGACTTTGTGCTGAGGCATCTCTGTATTAATAAAACATCACTTATGATGATTTGATGACGAGGTTGAGTGGTAAACAGCAGCTAAACAGAAGGGACTTGCTTAGTCTTCCTATGTATTTAACTTGTTCAAAAAAATAAATCTGGTGCTTCTAAGAGTCCCCCTCAGTGCCCAGTGACGTTACATTGCAAGCTCTTGGCACCGTGGTGCACTAGCCCTGCTGGTTTTGAGAAGCCGTGTGAGCAATTTCTTTTCTCTCCTTTTCTATTTTTTTCTCTAATGAAACAAATGATTTTTGTTAGCCGTGTTAGTGTGGATCTGCAAGAGCAACAAAGAGTCCTCTGGCACCTCTTTCAGCTGAACTGGACTGTTTTCGCTGCGGAGAATGGCATTGATTTGTTTAGTGGTTGGGGAATATATTCTGACATCGTGCTAAACTCACAAGTGACCCTTCCAGATAAATGGAAGGTTGTTCTTTTAGATGCAGAATTCCTGTTGGAGTCTTTGCTGCAGGTACAGTCGAGGCTGCCTCTGGCAAAGCCCACATGGGCCAGCACTATGCTGATTCATCACTGCATTATGCTGGTGTAACTCCCTTTGCTACCACTGTGCTGACCTGAGCCCATCTCTTTCTGTTCTGTTGAGAGCCAGCCAGCTTCCGAGGAGGCACCAGCATTGTACCCAAAATAAGAACCACGCCAGCATTTTCCTTGTCTGACACAAGGAGCTGCTGTGAAAGCAACTGGAAACAGTGAGGTAAGGCCACAAATGTCCCTTAATTAATATTCCTGACCCTGGATACCCTCTTTACTGAGGCAAAACATGTGCGTCTGGTCTGTGTAAAGGACGCAGGAACAGACCCTGAAAGAAAAGTGCAAAAGCAACTTGAATATAGATTGAAAAGAGAAATGGATGTCAATTTGCATAATTGTATGAATACCCGTTACCTCCTCATGCAAAACATGGGCTGGGCTTTCCAGAAATTAGCATGGCTTCGGATTCCTCACTGATGCTGAGTTATCCTGTAGCAGTGACTGTGGGTAATGCTTTCTACCAGCTTTGATTGGCTAGAAGACTCCATGGCGTCCTCGAGGAGGATGATCTCACCTCTGCTGTACTGACCTTCATTAATCTCCTAGCAGTACTAGAGCAGTGCAGGAAACCCAGGCATGAAGTCATCAGCTCTGAGGAAACTCCAGCTAGTGCATCTCCTCAGCAAGATGGACTCCTGTGAGTCCATCAAACCTGCCCCCTTGCTCTAGGCCAGCTTCTCACTGAATACTGATTAAAGTTCAAGATCTCCACGGTGCTCTGTGGTTTGGATCCAGGGTATCTAAAACATTGCCTGAAGTTCCTAGATGAGGACAATGTCTGGATAACTCTACCTAACAGCGCTGTGGTCTGCAAGGATCAAGCGCATCTGTGCAGGAAGCAGCTTTTCTCAGGAGTCTGTCTGTCTGGGGATGTGAAACGAATTTCAACAGGATCTAAGAACCACCACAAACCTCCACACCTTCTGCTCCAGGTGCAAGGTGCACTTCTGACCTTGTTTTGAACACCACACACAGCCGGCAGAGCAGGCATAAAGTAAAAAACCTCAGTTTCTCCCTTGGAGAGGAAAAGGGATAGTGCTACCACACCTAAATAAATAGTAGTAGCAGCAGCAAAGGGGAAACCGAGGTACATACTGAACTATGGCTACATCCTAGGACATCCCTAATTTACCTTCACCTCTTGCATCCTTCCCCTGAATGACACCAACAGAGCTGCGAGGAATCAGAATCTCTCTCCCATGGGAATCTTCGGTATTTCCATTCCGAAGCCAGAAAATTTTTGTAGAAAGAAAAATTTGTGCAAAAAGTATCTGTAATGGGGGTGGGGGACTGGAAGGCCAGTTGGCCTAGTGGTTGGAGTTCCTGGCTTCCTGACCCTGCTTCTGTGGTTGAGGTGCCTCAGTCTTTAAGGCAGGGAGGGTAGGGGGACCCGGGCCCTTCCACTTCCACTCCACTGGGTCCCAGCCCAGAGCCCTGCATAAGTAAGTAGAAATGTACAGAGCTACTGTTTTAGATTACTTCTAAGTAAGATGAAAATGGGACATACAGAATCATTCAAAGTTACTGCAAAGTCAGATGTCCAAGGTATAAATACTACTGCTGTGCCAGTAAGGTGGCTTAGCTCTCCATGATGGTCAAAAATATCTTTTTTGTGTTTTATGTATCTTCACGGAGCACTAACTCCCATATAGCTTCATCTATCCAGTGGAAATTTGGAGCACTCACTCGGTAGTTTGTGCTATTGTTCTAAATCCTATGGAGTCCAGTTCTCATTCAAGATACCAAGCTGCAGGTCCCAGTGCGAAACTGCATTATGAGTTGTGCAATACACATGAGGATGAAATAAGCCCCACTGTCTCTTGTAGCTAGAATAACAATGAAGATGGATTTGGGCAGGCATTGTTTAGTGGCATTTGTCTCCTTTATATTAAATATTCTTGTTAGGACCCATGGATTTTTGTGTGCTTTTTCTTACTCTCTGTGAAGTTAAAAGAATTATGTTCTTTATCTCTTGAGCAATTGGACAAATGGTGCTGTCTGAAGACCACATCCTGCTGGCAACATCCCACATTTTAATGTTTTCCCATTTGCTATAAAAACACTTCATCTCCGCACACTATAACCTGAGTAGAATTTGCTGTGCTGTCAAAATTATAGCTTGGCTCTGATCACTGAGGCAGTCATGAGAGAGTCCAGAAGCAACACTCCTCATCCCAGGGGAAGTGGAGGGAGACTGGGGAAGAGTCAGGGCTGTTTTGAAGCTTTGTAGCTTGGTCATTGTTGCCAGGGACTGGCTCCAAGCCTGCCTGCAGTGCTCTTGGTGCCACCCGTGGTTATTACTATGTACCCCTGTGGAGTAGTTTACATAATTAGTTGCATACTGGACATTTTTAAGTCAGAAAATTTTTGCAAAACTCCACTTCAGGGTCACTTGGCTTTGCTGTTACAAATAGTTGTTCAGCTGCTTGAGATTAGATTACTATGGAAGTTCATAGCCAAGCTAAATTTGTTCACATACTTCTATTTTTTGTATTGATTTAGGGCACTCTTCGTAGATTCACAGATCACAAAGCCATGAAGGAACCGTTGTGATTATCTACTCTGACCTTCTGTATAACAGAGGCCCTATGACTTTCCTGAATTCCTGTTTGAACTGTGGTGTATCTCTTAGTTGTAGTCCAGTGGGGAGGATTGTTTTGTTATTCAGTGGTTGCTAAGCCCCTTTCACTCCATCAGACGTAATTTCATGCACTGAAATGCTGTAGGCTGGATATAGGCAGTAAGACCAAAAATGATGAAGTACCTCCCCTGCTGCTCACCAAGGTATTGTTGGCTCTCTACCAAGCAACATCAGATTTTTAGGGCCTTCTCTAACAGTTTCTGTTTGGGGCAGAAATCGTTGGTGTGGAGTCAGGTAATTTCTTTGTTTAACTTTGTTTCTGGGAGCACAGGTGGTGGTGGTGGCGGTGGACTACTAGGGCTGCCAACTTTCTAATCGCACAAAACCGAACAACCTGCCAAGGCCCGCCCCGCCCCTTCTCTCTCCATCCCTCCTCCCTCCATCCTTCACTCTTCCCCACCCTCACTCCCTTTCACCGGGCTGGGGTAGGGGGTAGGGGTGAAGTCTCTGGGGTGGGGCCGGGGATGACGGGTTTGGGGTGTAGGAGGGGGCTCCAGGCTGGGGCTGAGAGGTTCAGTTTGGGAGGGGGTGTGGACTCCAGCTAAGGGTTGGGACAGGGATGAGGGGCATGGGTGCAGGAGGGGACTCCGGGCTGAGGCAAGGTGTTGGGGTGCACGGGTCCCGATGGCGCTTACCATGGCTCCAAGGAAGTGGCCACCAAGTCCCTATGGCCTCTGGGTGCATGGGCAGCCAGCCAGCTCTGCGCGGTGTTCGCTGCCTTCACACTCGCCACCTCCCGCAGCTCCCATTGGTTCAGTTCCTGGCCAGTGGGAGCTGTGGAGCCGGCACTGGGGTGCGGACAGCATGTGGAGCTTCCCTGGCCACCCCAATGCCTAAGGGCCACAGGGACCTGGCGGGTGTTACAAACGAAAACCAGATACATGGCAACCCTATGGTCTATGCACAGACAATTTCCACCTGCCCTGTCCTCAGGTGTAGCTGTCTTGTGCCTCAGTCTGTCTTCCCGGCCACGCAAGTCTTGCTGCCTCACAAACTCTGTGCCCCTTTGCACTCCTGGCAAACTCCTAAGCCGGAGCTCCTTGGGCCCCACAGCGTTTGGTAAGGAGACTTGGCCACTGGCTCTCCTTGTATGCAACTCTGTGGGTGATGCAAAGAAAGCTCAGAATGGGCTTATGGCTTGGAGTGGGCCAATGACTTTAACAATCCTCCAGGTGCAGCTACAGCCTGGCATCTCTAACTTTCCCCTCCTAGGGGCGTATGTGTGACTGACCCCTACTGGGCAAGAGACAGCGGTTCGCTGCCCCCATCTTGTCCCCTTTGCTGTCTCTACTCCAGTGTACTCTCTGTGCAGAGAGGAGCAAGCCAAGGCAGGGGTGTCCTACCCAGATGCGCCTATGAGGCAGCACAGGAATCTGAGATTCTCGCAACGAAGACGTCGCAGGGTCTCGCCATGCATCAAAATCTGCTTACGAAAGCACATAACTGATGAACGAACGAGAGAATGGGTGGAATGCGGCCCACCCTGCTGCTCTGTGCTGTTACAACGTGACTTCAATTTTCTGCTTCATGTGGCGATTGCATGAGGGGAGGACAACTTAGAGAGATAATTAGAGGGAAAATAGTAAACGTGTCCCAGCTCTGCAATGTATTATTCATAGCCAGACCTACTGCATTACCCTGTTGAAATGCGAATAATTAGGAAGATTTTTCTCACTTGCATCAGCTGCACTGCTGCATCCTGCTTCCAGGAAAGCCATTCTTATGGGTACAACAGCCTCTACTTAGGGTCGAATCCAGCTGGGTACTGAGCAACTTCCCCTCCCATTGAAATCAGTGGGAGCAGCGGGTGCTTGCAATCTCTCAGAAGTGGACTCTTAATTTATAACAGTTGCAGGACTTAAACAAGCTAGTTTTGTAATGTGCTTTTATTTTAGGGCCAGGTCGTGTTCCAGCTGAAGTTAATGGTAAAACTCCTCCATTGGTGATGGGCACTATACCAGGCCCTTTATTTGGAAGGCGTAAATCAAGAAAAATGACTTGTTCAAAAAAATAAAACTTTTACTTTAAATAATAATATTTTTTTTAAAGTAGAAAGTCCCCTCGTGTGATGCTGTGCAGATGGACGAGCCCAAACTCCTCCTCCTCTTCCTCAAAGGGTAGCTTTTGTTGCTCCATCCACCGACAGATGTGACGCAACCCTCACATCTAAACTCCAGGCATGACTGATTTAAAATTAAAGTTGACGGCAATCACTCCCATGTTCCCCTTCACCACTTTGTTGCCCAGAACGTATAGCATGTAGAACACGTAGCTCATGATAGGAAATCAGACCGACCAGAAACCAGCAGAATGAGTTCATAGAGTGGCGTATAAAGTGCGTAAAAGGAGTAACTCCCCCAGGTTGGAGATTGTTGAACCCTTAGCCCTGATCCTGCCCCTCTAGCTTACACATGCACAGTCAGAGTTACTCGCATGAAGAAGGGGGCAGGGGTGGCCCCAGGAGATGTTTCACTGCTATCTTTCAAACTAATGATGATAGCTTGATGTGAAAGAAAATGCAGCCAGTTATCCCCAGAAATCTTATAAATACCTGATACATCGAATAAATCTTGTTTGAAAAGTGTCCACAGGCAGCTGCCACATATAGTGCTGAAGAACTGTGTTTCAAAATGGTATTGCCGTTATAGGCATGTTGACTAGTTTCTGTTGCTTCTATTACACTTTTAGCTGCTATTATTTTGTTGTTCCCGTAGCACCGAGCAGCCCCCGGGCCCTATTGTGCTATACAAACACAGTCCTGTCACTAACTCCTTTGTATGGAGAGGAGAAGACCTGAGACTCAAGGAGATGAAGTGACATGCTCAAGGTCATTCAGCAGGAGCAGAGCCAGGAAGAGATCTTACAACTCTAGGTTTCCAGTCCTGCATCCGAGCCACTAGTGATATTATGGAACATTATGGGTAAAATCCTGGCTGCCTTGAAGTCCAGGGGAGATTTACTTTTGATTTCAGTAGGGCCAGGTTTTCACCCCATAATTGCCTTCATGCCTGTCCATGTTTCCCTGCCTGAAAACTTGGAGAACACACTGGCATGGGTACTTGGGCTAAAACACAGACCTATTGCTCTCCTCTCCTTTGGGAAACAGATGGGTCTTCTGCACCAGGTCAGCATTCTTGGTTTTAACAGCTGGAAAGGGGAGGATAAAACATGAGAGGGCGGAGAGATCTAGAAAACATGCCATTGGTGGTTCTTGACATTGCTCGTGTTGATAGGGGCTAAAATGCTTTTCGTATATTTTTGCTATTTTCCCCTAGCATTAAAAAACCCTCTAATTTTATAAACCTCCCGAGCCTAGCCATTTGTTTGGTGAAAGCAAACACCTTTAAGTGGGTTTCCCCTTGTCGTGAGGTGTGTCCTAATCTGTCTGGGAGCTTCCCTCCGGAAGTATTCTGACTGTCGCCCATTTCAAACATCTGAAACTCAAGCCGCGTAATGGTCATAATGGGCTATGTAGCTGGGTGAGCTGGTGGCCTTTAAATCTAGTGGGTCTATTTGTGCTGGCTGTTTGGGATGCTTCCTTCCTTCCAGAAAGTTTCACCCAGGCGATGTTGGCTTGATGTGTGAGACTTAGTCTCGAGTCTCCCACATGAAAGGATTAGCTGTTTAAGGCACCAGTGTTTCTCCTCTGGCCCCAAAACAGCCATTCATCCAGAAAAAAGTTCAGTCCAGAGAACCCCCTTGTCAGGGAGTCAATAGCAGCAGTGCTCATTGTAGCACACAACGCAGTTCTTCTCAACAAAACAGTGCGAAGCAGTTTCCAGATATTTTACTTCCTGGCTCTGTGCAGCACAGAAGCGTTGGAGCTACTTGACATTGTTTACAGGAAATACTTACTGAGGATGAAGGAGAGGAACGCTTGATCTCTCCAGTGAAATACTCACTCAGGCTTATGGCTTCCTCTCATTATGGCTGAACTAGAGCAGAGGCTTGGCCACCTTTCTGTGGGAGGAAAAAATAGCAGGGACATAAAACCAGAAATCTAATGATGCTGAAATTCTAAAACCAAGAAGGTTATCTCACCCCTGAGTCCCAATTGTATAGGACACCTCTAAACAGCTTATATACTAAATACACAGTAGACTATAGCAGGGGTTCAAAAAAGAACTGGATAAATTCATGGCTATTAGCCAGAATAGGCAGGGATGGTGTCCCTCACCTCTGTTTGCCAGAAGCTGGGAATGGGCAACAGGGAATGGATCACTTGGTAATTCCCTGTTCTGTTCATTCTATCAGGGGCACCTGAGATTAGCTACTGTCAGTAGACCGGATACTGGGCTAGACGGACCATTGGTCTGGCCCAGTATGGCCGTTCTTATGTTGACCAGAAAAAAACCAGCGACTTCTTATTTTTTGTGGAAAAAGCAGGATGAAGGAAAGTAAAATCTTGCACTAACTGTACACTATCAATTGCCAAAAAGGTGAATAAAGCACTTATAATTTTGGTGCTGTGTTTGGATAAGTCTCCTGCAGAATTTGGCTTGATTTTCTTTAGCTAAGAACAGAGTAATATGGGCTGGTATTATTCACTTCTAGTAATTATAGTGTTTTCTTGGCAGCAAATGCTACAGATATACAGCTAATGCTACGGAACAGTCCATTCATGTGAGTTATGTCAAGGTAGGAAATGGGTGGAAGGGCCCATCTTTAAAACAACCTCGCTTTGTCAAACGGAAGACTCCGATTGCACGTGTGTCTCTGTTTAAATGCTCACTTAAATTCATCTGTCAGTAGATGCTAGTCAGTCTTGGAGAACATAAGCTGTTTTGAATCCCTAAGTATGAAATTGTCAGTTGTGATAGAGATTTAAGTGCTTAAGCTCTTTACAAGGGTGTAAGAGCTCATCCTTTCTTAAACATTTAAAATGCCGTAACTCCTCATAGTGTAAGGCTTTCTTGTTGTACCAGCACTTGTGCTACCACAAGGACTTTTTCTTTAATCAACTTAGGAAAATAATCACACACTCAAATCCTACTAATGTAGCAATGTTTGCACAGGTCGGACCATGTTTTATTTTTCTTCTTTTTGTGCATATCACAAACTCTAAACAGCAGTGGGAAACAGCAAAAATGAGTGCGCAGTTACACTGGTTTGCATCTGAACACGTTTAGCATGATTGGAAACTGTGTATGCAAATAGGTCTCTGGAATCTTCTCTGGTGCATACAGTTATAGCATCTGTGTGGATGACTGAGGTACATGTTCCAACAATGCTAACGGGATTGTGTTGCATGTCTGTAAAACAGTATTGCTCTACATTCCAGTTAAGCATGTAGCTTGAAAAGTGACTTTTAAAAAATCTACTTTTGGAAGTAATACTATATATGGGACTAGACAGAAATGCACTCCCCCCCCCCCCAGTTTGTTGACTTTATACACTTCACAGCACCTTGAATATAGTCAGTTTAATGGCTTCCCCTGCAGCATCAGTTTTAGGTCTTTCACACAAATGGGAAAAATGAGAAAAAAGGACTAGTATTAAAATTAACAAGAAGACCCAAGAACAGGTGGGGGGGGGAGAGGGGGTGCCTGGAAACTGCCTTTAGCTCTTTTTATCCTAAACAGAGTAGATTTCAAGACTCTGGAATCTTTAATTCTATGTCGTAGTCCCTATCTTGCAGTTCTTCAGTATACCAGATGCCCGCTGACTTCCAGGTGTGTTCACTTTTGTAAAAGGAATATGTATTTTGAAAGTAGAAAGAGGAGTACTTTGAGGAGAGATACTATGTAAATGTGCTTTGTATGCACATACTATGTAAATATTAAACTTGTATTTGTGGTCAGGCTTTGATTAATTGAAGCTCTCAGCTTTTTTTTTAGTGATGTCATTACCTTGGGAATAGTTCTCTGTACATTTGTAAAGAGTAGGCGAATGAGACAGCTCATTAACACACAGTATGGATCGCCCGCTGGTTAGCTACCCGGCTTTCTTTTAATCTTCAGATGACAATCCAAATGTTCCAAGCTTTGCTTCCCTTGTTTTAAAACAAATCTTGGGAACAATTTCCCAACAAGCCTTACAAGTTCCTTTCCTAGATCTCTGTAGAAGAGCGAGAGAAATTTCCTGACTACAACTTTGGATTTAAATTTTTGCTCTTCATGTAGAGATGCATCTGAACTGTAAAGTTCACTAGACGATCTGAACCTGTCCAGAGTGTTTGGTTATTTGTAATGAGGGTCTGGCTTAAATCATATTATCTCCTAATGACAAGGAGGGAGGACTTAAACTACTCGGTGTTTTTTTCCCTGTGACCATACAGATTAAATGTAGAAGTCACTTATGACATTTGTTTCTCTTTCCTGATGAAGACTGGACCGCTGTAAAAAATCTTCATACATTTGCTCCACAGATGTCATGGCGTCCACAGTATCGCAGTTCAAAGTTTCGAAATGTCTATGGGAAAGTGGCGAACCGAGAGCACTGCTTTGATGGGATTCCAATTACCAAGAATGTTCATGACAACCACTTCTGTGCTGTTAATGCCAAGTTCCTCGCCATAGTAACGGAGAGTGCTGGCGGAGGGTCCTTCCTTGTCATTCCACTGGAACAAGTAAGTCATTTTTCCTTAACAAACCTGATTGAAGTTCAGTGGTAATCTTAAAACACAGCTGTTAAAACACACGTTCTGTCCCAGGAATCTCTTTAATACCATTGTGACAGCCTGAAATCTCTGGTGTTTTTTTCTCTTTTAATTGTGGCTTTCTTGTTTAGGGAAGTGAGACTTTAAAGCCAGTTTAATTAAGTGTATCTTTCTTCTAGATCTTTTGTGAATAAATAAAACATTTGTATGCAAACAGGTCTTCCCTATAATGGCCCTTTGTATCTTTTAGTCCATACCTTCATTAAGATTGCAATGCCGAGGTCTTCATCAAGCATTACTTAGTCCTTACTAGTAATGGGCAAATAATCCACTGAAGTAGACAGGAGATTGCCTCAGCAACAACTCAATGCATTTGGCCCTAAAGCCTAGCACTCTTCAAACGGAGCTGGTGCTAATGCGACTACCTAGGAGCCACACCAGGAAAGGTGTCTTTCCGAAATCACAGATGTCCGTCGTCTCTCATCTGTGTTGTGCCTGGTAACGTGAAGTGGTTGCTGTAATGTTAGCCACCTGGAGGTGGTGGCTGCTGACCCCTGTCAAGTCACAGGTACACTGTTGACCTTAGTCACTTTGACCAGATCTTTCTAATTGCACAAAATCGAACACTCTTGCCCCACCTCCTGCCCTGAGGCCCCGCCCCGTCTCTTCTCCGAGGCCACACCCATGCTCCTACCAACCCTCCTTCCTCTGTCGCTCGCTCTCCCTCGCCCTCACTCACTCGCTCATTTTCAGTTGGCTGGGGTAGCGGGTTTGGGTGCTGTAGGTGTTGAGGGCATCAGCTGGGGGTACAGGCTCTGGGGTTGGACCAGGGATGATGGGTTTGGGGTGCAGGAGGGGGCTCCAGGCTGGAGGGTAGGGCTGAGAGGTTCAGAGTGTGGGAGGGGTGTCTGGGCTGAGGTGGGGGGGTTGGGATGTGGGAGGGGCTACAGACTCTGGGCCGGAGGTGTGGGCTTTAGATTGGGGACAGAAATGAGGGCTTTGGGGTGCAGGAGGGGGATTTGGGCTGGGGCAGGGAGTTGGGGTGCAGGGAGAGGCGAGGTCCCTGGCTGGGGGTGTGAGCTCTGGGGTGGGGCTGGGAACGAGGGGTTTGGGATGCCAGAAGGTGCTCCAGGTTGGGGCTGAGGGGTTGAATCCTTCATATAGATTTTATGGAGAGGAAAAATTGACCGAGAGTCTCTATAGTGAACTTTGGGTACAGTTTTGAATATTCTTTTCGACTCTCCCTAGGACTGTCACAGGGTCTTGATGACTTAACTACTTGGCTTCATTATTCCAGTTGCCAAATCTTCACAGCGTAGTCTGGTGGAGAAATGACTGTGCCTTTATAACACTCTTTGTCATCCTCCCGATAGCTTCTGCTCGCCTTCTCCAATCTGTTCAACGTTCTGCTTGTCACTGTCGCATCACACTGGTTAAGCCTTTGTTTTGTGCTCTGACAGCTCCCACTTAAACTGAAGATTTATTTTAAGTTTTTATCACCAACCCTTAGAACCTTATGAGCAATCAACCTGCGGGGGTATTTATAGTGCAGTGTTTGAATGTTCAGCTTACAGCGATCTGATGTACAATCTGCCCTCTTTTGGTACTGATCTACCTATTACATCTTGTAAGCGTCCTCCTTTGCTTGGTGGCACTCCTCTCCTCATGACTGGCAAGCTATGGCTTGGTTTAAAAGGAAATCCAATCCATGCTTTTGTTTTTTCCCTTACTTTGATTGCTGTGCAGTCCATAGCTGGCTGTTATCTACGTAAAGCACTTTTATATGTGTGAAGAAGGGTACCTACATTTAATAAATAATAAACCTATTGGAGTATTCACCACTTTTCTTCAGATAACCTTGCACTTTATCTTCCCCCCGAGACGTGCTTCAGCTGTTTGAAAATAAACTAGTTCATACAATTTTAAACTCTTGGCAATTCAGCAGATTCTTCAGTAATGGACCGATAGAAATACACTGTAAAAAATAATGGCTGTCATCCGTGGTCATTCCTGGTTGAACACCCGTTGCTGTAGCTGACTCACTGCTCTCAGCCTGTGTTGTGCCTTTTGGAAGAATGTATTGCATGGCTGCAACTTCACAGATAAACTCACTTAGTATTACCTTTGGTTGGAATGCAGTTTCATAAGGGCTTGTCTACACTGGCAATTAACAGTGCTGTGACTTTCCCGCTTGTGGGGGGAGGTGAAAAAACACCCCCCTGAGCACAGCAGTGCCCCCCACGCTGGGAGCAACGCCCCTCGTTGAGGTGGTTTGTTTAGAGCGCTGGGAGAGCTCTCTCCTGGCACTGCGCCACGACTGTACAAAGCAAGTTAAAGCATCGCCATGGCAGCATTTTAGCGTTGCCGGTGTAGACTAGTCCTCTTACACTTTTGTATGTGCAACGTTGGCAGGTAGTCATGTGCTAGCCCAACATTCAATTACCGTCAAGAGACTTAATAAATCTTACACTTGAATCTTGTTTGCTTTGCTTCCATCAGAATAGCAGCTCACCCTTAGTCTAATATACACTGGCTAAATCAAGTGCCCAGGGTGAAGGAGACTTGGTAAGGTTCTTATCAGTGTGTCTCAGCCTCACAGGGGCATGGTACTCTGGCTGGAGGAATGGTAGGTGCCCCGCAAGGCGCTACCTTGCGTGCTTTCAGCTCCAGCATATGCTGACCAGGGATGTGTTACTCTTTTCTAAGGAGTGAGGATGGGCATCTTGCTGCCCGGTGTGATTTGCCACTCTGCAGCGCTCCGAGGCGTCCTATCCTGCACCATTAGGGTGGTTCTTATGACAAACACGCTGCCAGTCCCGTGTTCTGCTTTGCTCTCCACAGCACTGAGTGCAACTTCTACTGGGGAGGCAGGATTTTGCCTTTAATCTCAGTTCAGAGACTTGTGACAGCTGGAACTGAAATGCAAGAGAAAGGAGGTATGAAGGGGGAGATGTATATACATGATGTAAGCGTTTAAAATAACCATTTTATAATGCCTGGAGTTCCTACAAAATCAAAGGATTCATTATACAGAAACCCTACAGGATTCTTGCTGCATGATCAATAAGCTTCAGGCTGGATTGGTTCCAAAATCGACATGCCCTTGTAACTGAGTACAGCTCAAGATCATGAATACTGATCGAACATCTCCTTAGCTTTATGCTAAGAGCCACTTTCACTCTTGGAGTAAGTCAATTGACATCAATGATGCTGCATTCATTTTACCCCAACTTTCAGTTTGTCCCAAGGACTTGGGGACGATTTGATTAAATAAACTGGGTAAAGGTTTCTGGCTATTGGCATAATGAACATAACACTCAGCTGTGTATATCGAACAAGGATAGAAAGCTTCCTGGCAAGCCAGCCATTGGTAGTTAGTGTTACCTGAATATTGCTGTCGGCTGTAAGGACAGATCTCAACTGTTGCATCACTGCTTTCCTAAGTCTATCAGTCTGATTTTAAAAAAAATATTTTCTCCAGTAAACTTTTTAAGTCTCTTGTGAATTTGTCTTTAATTTCTTGCATAGAATCAATTGCAGATAGAGGGAACTGTAATCAGCATTTTAATTGCAGCGCACAGCTTGAATCTTATTAATATTCTAAAAACAAGTAGCTTTAGCTAAACAGTGTTAGGCCAGAGATGAAGACGAATGTATTTTTCCTGTTCTATTCAGTATTTAAACTATTGAATCTTTTTAGCCTGTAATTATGAATGTGCCCATCATACTCCAATAATGTTGAGCAATTGTAAACCTGTAGCTGTTAACTCTTTGTTGTCAACACATTACTTTTTATTTCTGGTAAATCCAACATGAGATAAATGGATTAGGCACAGATAGTACACTAAATTATTTGCAGTTCTTTACCTGGAGGAATTATCACCAAAGATTTAGAAGTCCTCATGAATATTAAATATCAAGACAATCATTTCATTCATTCTTATCAGAACAGAGCTTGGTGAAATGTTGAAAACTGAATACAGGACTCCTTGGTGCAATGTTATAATTTCATCATTTTTAAAAATAGAATCTAATTAGTTCATTAAGAGTAAACCAATTTTTTCTGGAAATAAGCAGCCAGCTAATTAATGTTCATCCATATTTAGTGAAACCTAATCAAGGTAACCTAGATACAGCAGCTCTACTCCAGGATTTAATTTGCTTCTAACTTTCCTTTTCTTTATGTTCTTGCCCACTGATCTGCATTTTTAAAGCTATAGTACATTGGCATACGTTGGGACATATGTTCTTATTGTTGCATATCAGAAATCCCAGAAACTTGCTATAAAACCTGCGTTGGTGTTCTAAGCATGAGCTAAGCCCACCTGCTTCATACGCCCCAAACCAACTTGAAACACAGAGAAGGTACAGTGTCGAGTATCTGCAAAGGACTCACCATCTCCCTGAAGAGGCTGTGGCCAGATGCACCAAACAAGTTGGGACAGAGGCAAATCAAAACCAAAACCCTGAAAACAAACCAAAGAAATTGTTTATATTCAAACTGAATGTTTTGTTTTGATGAAAAAATTTCTGATGGTATTTTGACAGGGTGGCCAAAAAGGAATTTGTCATTTTACATTTTTTTCATGAAACACCATTTTTGGACCGGTCTTATCTTGGTTACAGATTGTGTTATGTAGCAGTGCAGGAGCCTTGGTTTTGCTCTTCATTGGTTCTCCCAGGAGCTAAAATCTCAACCGTAGAAAAAAATCAGAGGGCACTTTTGAAAACGTTGACCGTGACTTCTCCCAGCCTCACACAGAGTCAGAAATGGAAGGCACTACTCATGCCTTATCCAGGGGGTCCCTACTATCCCGCTGAAATGACCCTGACCTCTGAGTACTATCATAGTTGGCTAGAATTGCTCTTCCATCTAGGTGGGTAGGATGGCGCTATTCGTTGCCCATCCAAATGGGGATTAAACTGCTGCATGTTCAGTCAAAAACTGCACTCAGATTCTTACTTAGCACAAAATACGTGGCCCCAGATCCCTTCTGTAGCCGCAGCAGCCCATTCTATTCCACTCCATCCTCTCCTTGGTAATCATCAGTGGGTCTCCATGCCCCCTTTGCCCCTCCTCTGAAGGAATCACTCTTCCCTCTTTGGAAATCCGTCCTTGGGGTCTCCTTCCATCAGTCTCTCTGCTCGCTTCCTGCAACTTCCATCTCCAGAGCCTTGATCAAACTCATCTAACAAATGGAAACCAAAAGAAACTAAGCTTGTAAAGAGACCCAGATTTCCTTGTCAGATGTTTGCAACCTCTGTAGTGGCCAAGTTCAAAATTTGCTGCTGCCTAAAACAAAAACTCTTAGATCTTCTGACAGGACGCGGCTAAGAGCAGGGGAGAGGTAGTCTAATAGTTTAACTGTAGACTGTCAGGCTAAGACCTTGGGGACTCAATAAATACATTTACATCATTTTTCATATAGACTAGACAAATCTATTTGCACTCTTGAGTGTTTGTGTCATAAGAAGGTGAATGTTTAGCTGCTTCTAGAGGAATGTTTACACTGGAAAGCAATAACACAGGATTACATTTTCCTTCAGTAGATATCTCTTTCCTGTGATCTATCTTCTCCTCATGTTGCCATGTCCTTCCATCTGTCCCTTAAACCCAACCGTCCTGTCTCCCCCCTCCTCCTACATCCCATTTTGCATCCTCTCACTTCACACCTCTCCACACTGCTGCATCCTCAAACCCATTAGAGTTGCAAATTCAATAGTGTTGTGGATCCTACAGAACCAGGCTCTCCCACCACTATCATTTTTTTTTCCTGAGTGGGTGTGGGAGCGTCCAGGCTCTCTGGTGCTGGAGCTAAAAGAAAGAGAAAAACAAAGCAGAAAGGCTGCCCACTCATCCACATTATCGTCCAGCACTGACACAAGAATACAGTGCAGACAGATTAGTTTAGTTACAGAGGAGAGATACGGAGAACATGTCTGTGTGTCCTGACTCCGTCCTCGCCCTATCTCTGTCTCTGTTAGCATGAGCAGAATAAACACAGGCAGACAAAGCTTATTGTAGCTATTACTGCAGTCCAGAGGAATTGGGGTGGGGAGCTCTGCACATGAAAACAATTCAGGAAAATGAGCCAGTCCTTTGCTATCAAAAAGCAATGGGTAGAAGTGCACTTTGGTTAACTTTCACTGCCAGGCACAGTCTTTGCCATAAATTGCAGCTTGGACGACAGTCTTGTTAATATAATAGACCTGTTTTCTCTGTGCCATGAAGATGCATGCACTGTTATTTCATTTGCAGCTAGATGGATTCAAGACAGTGGCTGCGTGCTCCCTCTCTGTATCTATATATTTAATTGGGAAAGATTTCCACGTTTAGATGCATCTTTAACATTCTCTCTTAGTACGTGGCAATCATATTCAAGTAATGTTCATTACTCCTTTTACTACAGTGCATTCTTCAATCCTGGAAATCTTTCTTTTTTAAAACACAAAAACAACTCCCTCCTCTCCCTCTTCCCCCCCTCCCATTTTCTTGAGTTCACCTTTTTTCTCTACGTTGTGTAACACACAAGCTGGTGTTTGTGTTCCACTGCCCTCTGCTGGAATGTCAAACCTGTTTGTGTGTTTTTGGGGGAGCTCATTTACAGGATCTAATAAGGACCTTTAATACTGTTAGGGCTCGTCTTCACTACTTGCGGGAAGGATTGATCTTCTGGCGATCGATTTATCGCGTCTCGTTAAGACTTGATAAGTCGATCACCAGCGGCTCCCCCATCAACTCCGGAAGTCCAGCTCCTCAAGAGGCGCAAGCTGGAGTCGACGGGGGACCGCGCTGCCAACTGCCGCTGCCGCGAGGATGGGAGGTAAGTCGGCTGTAGAGACGTCAATTTCAGCTACGTTATTAACGTAGCTGAAATTGCGTCTCTACAGCCGATCTACCCCCCTAGTGAGGACAAGCCCTTAGTAACTTAAGGAGATTTTTCTTTATTTTAGGCTGTATCTCTCCTTCTGAAAATATATATATAATTTGCAATCTTACCAATAAGTAGGACAAGCAACAGGGTGGAAATGAAATTGCTCAAATTATAGGAAAGCTGTGGGTAGGGTTCCATCTTTACTGCTGCACAAAAGTGAATCATCGGAGTTGGTGCCTCCTGGAGGGGTTTTTTCAGGGGGGAGGGGGAAAGGGAAAGGAAGGATGACTTAATTGTGCTATGTGTTGGACTTTGTGATTGGTGCTCTTGCAACTAAAACATCCATATTTTCCCCAGTGCCGTAGCATGTTTAAGTGAGATATTGATGCGTTTGATATTAAACAGGTTTAAGTGCTGTTGCTATAATGAGTAATGCAGCTAACTTCTTCACAGTCCACTAAGGAAGAACTCTCGTTGACTTGAGTTAAGCATGTGCTTAAGTTAGTGTTGCTCACACATCAAGAATCAGGCCCCAAAAGTCTGCGATTTTACAAATAATAAAACTGGGGGTTTATTTGCCTTCTGGCTTTTTGAGCTTCTAGTTGCACTTGGCTCAAGTTTTCAAGTTTTCTCAGCAACCATTAGGGCTAGGAAAATATATTTAACAGGAAAGCTGAGATTCTCTCAAAACCCCGTGACTCCAGGAGCTGGAGTGCTAAGAGAAAAGCCCAACGTCCTGAGACTTGTGACAGAATCAAAAGTGGTGGCAACATGTGTAGTGTTTTACTGAATGGGGACCCAAGTGTTTTCGTCTGTTCCTGCTTTTGTTAGGAAAGGGGGGTAGAAACCGGTGCATTTTAGAGTTAAGGATACACAGCAACTTCCATTTTAACCCCTCTTTTACAATCTCAGAAGTTTAGCAAATCTGAGGCTTGCTCAGTCTCCGGTCAGAGATGGATAGGTTCGAAATTTGGAGCACATTATGATTCAGTCCTTCCCAGTTGCTCCATTCAGGGCAGGTTAACTGCAGCCATCTCGGTTTGTCCTTGAGGCCCTGAAGAAGCTCCAGTTTTCAGACTTTCCTGTGAATTTGCATCATACCAAGGAATAGAATATTGCTCCCAGTCATTGCTGCAGGATGCACGCCAGGCCTACACTATAGCCCTATATCGGTATAACTACATCGCTCAGGGGTGTGAAAAATCCACACGCAGTTATACCAACCTAACCCCCAAGGGAGACAGCGCTATGTCGGCGGGAGAGCTGTTCCTGTCGACACACCTACCACCTCTCATGGGGGTGGAGTAACTGTACAGATGGGAGAAGCTCTCCTATCGGTGTCGAGCAGCTTCACCTAAGTGCCACAGTGGCACAGCTCTTAACAAGGCAGCGGCTTAAGTGTAGACTGGTCGGCCACAAGAAAGAGCTAGCACCACTTTCCATCTTACTTCTGACACGCCGTGAAGAGCTGCGCAGAGAAATCCATTTGCAATGCACAGCAAGTCTTCTGTTGGTCCTTGAACACCTGAGAGCAACGTTACGTCTTCACAAGCACCATCTACTGTCACCTGGTCATATTAGAGAGACAGGATGGCCCAATAAAAGATATCACCTCCCCACCTTCTCTCTCTAATATTCTGGGACCGACACGGCCACAGCAACACCCCCATACAACTGTTTACACATCAAAAGATACAGTGCACTCTTGTAACTCGTTCTTGAACCCAACTTTCCTGCATTTATTAGCAAAAAATGTTTCTTGTGCAGCCATAAATCCTCAATAGCTGAACTAATCTGTCTCAAACTTGGCTGGTTTTGTAGATTTCCTTCAGCCCTAAAGCAGGAAATTGGTGTGTACCTTCTGAAGTTAGGAACAAGAATGTTTATGTATAGACAGGAGGATTTCCTGGGGAAGTTGTTTGGGTTCCACTTAGATTTTTAAACACTAAAGCACTTTAGTTTGTTCTAAACTTGCAAGGACTCTGAAAGTCGACCAAATCTTACAATATACTCCAGGAGACCCAGGTCACTAATGCCCAGAAAAGCAGGAGATGGTGATAGGGAATTCTCAGAGACAGCTAATACAGACAGAAGATGGGCCACTAGCCAGACAGTCCTGCGTTCTGACCTCTAAAAGTGGCTGATCAGAGCAAACATGGATGGTCCTTCACACAGACATCACGACAGCCACACGGCAAAGGGAAATAAGTATTACCATGTGCATTTGCTGATTCAGAACTGAGGCTGAGAAAGTCTAAGGGCCGGTTTTTTTAAAGTATTTAGGCACCTAAATTCCATTTGATTTGGGAGCTAGGTGTTTAATCACCTTCCAAAACCTGGCCTTGGTGACTAAGCTTTGGTCTGTCTATACTACGAACTTATGTTGGTAGAACTACTTCGCTCAGGAGTGTGGAAAATCCACACCTCTGAGCAACACACTTATATTGACCTAACTTCCGGTGAGACAGCACTATACCAACAGGAGAGCTTCTCCTGTCAACATAGCTACTGGCTCTCAGGGAGGTGGAGTACCTATGCCAATGGGAGAAGCTCTCCTGTCAGTGTAGATAGCAACTTCTCTAATCACTCCAGCAGTGTGGCTGTAACAGTGCGGCTATGCCTCGGCAGTGCTGCTGGTGAAGAAAAGCCTGAAGTGTTGCACAATAAGTCATGTTGGAGCTAGAACCTACGTCTCTGGTCTCCCACTGTCACGCCTAATCCATTAGAGATGGCCGTGCCCCCAGGCAAAGAGAGCAACAAGAAGCAAACTAAATTATTAAAAACTTAAACTGTTTACAACATGCAAAGTCTTGCATCTGTCTTACCATAAAATCCAGCGTTGAGGTGTATTAATGGTTGTATACAAGAGCAAAGTGCATCCAATGTATTTGTGCCATGACCCACATAAATATCCAGGAATATAAAACGTCAAATCAAGGGAGACAATAATGAAATGCCGTTGATACTTTGCCCTGCCCCATTCTGCTCCCTATAAAAAGTAGCCCATTGTGTGGAGGCAGAATAATGGAAAATACCTTGCCCGCGGCTATTAACTGAACTAGGGAGGTGTTTATATTCTTCTCTGTCAGTGCGTACTTAACTCTTATTACTAATAATGAGCACTGTACATGCACACAGAGAGGAGACCGTACCCTGGGAAGGACAGATGTGGGGAATGGAAGCCAGGCATAATGGGCCGATCTGTCTCTCCCCCAGGGAGAACAGTTGTTTCTAAAAGCTTTTTGCATGAAACTCCGAAGAGTTAGAAGCCAGCTCTTCTCCGGGGCCCTGTGGCTATTAGTCACATGGTGTCGTGACCACAAGTACTCAGATGGTGTCATGGCACTGAATGGCATTTCCAGTGGGTGGGGATGAATTGGCTACGCCAGGCTGAAGCAGAACAGCGTAGTGTAGCAATGGGCATGACATTTCACGGGACTGCCCGATGATCGTCTCAATGGCTCATCTTTTCGCTGCCTCGCTGCAGCTAACAATGCAGGCTTGTTTCAGCACAGCTGGGAAAGAATACGCTCCGTCAGTACTCAGGTCTTTTGCCGTTGTGCTTTATGTAAAGTAGACAGGCCCAGGGGTGTGCGTGCCGGTATGAGCCCTCACTAGCCAGCTCAGATGATATGTCATTCGGGGGTGCAGCACTTGGACCCGGGGCGGGTTGGGTTCTTGCAGAGATTTCAGAGAGGGCTTGAGGGAGAGCTGTTTAACTGATCTATTGCTAGCTCTGTAATAGGGTGGCATTTTTGTTCCGTGAGCTCGTTAAGGGATAGCAGACGTTTAGTTGATGCGACTGGAGAATCTTTATCTGACAGAGAACTCTGTAATTCCAGGCAAAGGATTGAGAGCATGAAAAGAAAACAAATCTTTAATTAAGGCAAAACTAAAATCCAAGAATCTTGTTCAAACCAACAAAAGCAAAGAGCCCTAGTGGGTATGTCAGGGGAAACAAGCCAGGCTGTCTACACTCGACAAACTCCATCCTTGCTGTCACAGATGCAGTCCTACCAACATCAGCAATGGGAGGGCTCTTGTAGAGACCGGCCCTACCAGTGTTTTAACCACAGTGGCTAAAATGCCAGTGGCTAGCCTGTTCTAGCACTCCCGCCAACTGAGTTGCAAATGTTGGCAATCAGAAAGAAATGTTATGGGGCAAATCTAGTGTGGACAAGCCCTTGAACAATGCTGTAGGTAGCTTGTTGGATCAGGGATCGTCAAGAACCCAACTTGGGAGTGGGCATGAGGCATTCACTATTACAGGAGAAATGCTGAATAAGCCGTGCCAACGGCCTATAATTTTATCTGTGGTTACAAAGTGCTGTCTAAACTTCAAGCAATTGTCTGACGCTAACACAGACTTTGTTAGCTAGAGCTGAGTTGCATTAACTGTACAAGCAATCAGCAGCAAGCTGGAGTCTTGTTTTCTACCCCATGGATTCCTGCAGCACTTCGGGCTGTGCCAGTGGGAGTTGTGCAGTATACACTAGTCCTGAGTGGGCAGACTGGCAGGAGAAGCCATTCACCAGAAACTGGCTGGGGATTGATGTAAACGGAAATCCAAACTAGTCGGATGATGATGTCTTACACTTGTCAAGAAGAACAGTGGGCTCTGTTGGCCAGTTGACAGGCAGGACAAAACTGGGTGGGAAATTCTCTTCTGAAATCCACGCTGCGGATCAGAAAAGTAACCATCCCAGCTGACTTGATGCAGAAATGCTTGTCCCAGAGGCGGCAGGATGGAGAGGCTTTTGCATGGCTACCCTCTGATGTTCTGCTAACGGTGAGGGCTGCCCAGAAATGCAGACTTGTTCCCGCATGTATTTCATGGCGCACACATGACAAACAAGGCAAGCCGGAAATAGAGGAGAGCGCTGAAAGCACAGCTGGGCTGTAGCAAAATCCTGAACTGAGTCCTGGGCTCATCTCTCAGGGGGAGTGCAAAGAAGCTGGAAGAAGCTTTGTCCTGGGACAGCGCCTCCTGCTTACAAAGGAGAGAGGAAGACACGGCTTATAAGAACGTTGCACAGAAGATCCCGCTGACACGGCTCTTGCCTCTGCCTCCAGCTGAGCCAGGCAGTGGCGCGCCGCTGTAGGCAGAAGCAGCTGCAGGCTGCTGGGGAGAGGAAGCAGATGGGCTCCGGTTTGCTTGTCTGGCTCCAGTGCGATGCAGGAGGGAGCGTAGACCTGCAGCAAAGCCAGCGGGAGATCAGAAAACAGCAGTGAGACTGAAATCACAGCTGACTGTGAGAGTCTTTAATGCCATCCCAGGAGAGTTGAGGCAGTTGTCCAGGAAGGTGGAAGAGGGGTATCTCTGGTTTGGGGAGGAGGGATGGATGAAAGGAGATGGGACCTGCAATGGAAAGTGCCTCCCTCTACTGCCATCCCATACCAGGAGGGACAGACGTCAAAACAAGATTACATATGGCACCAAGTGGGTAAGCCGTAGCAATGGTCAAACCCTCGGGAGTCTTGGAGTTGAGCTCATATGGCCATCTCACCATATCCTGAACCAAACCTTGTGGAATCAGCAAACCATGTCTGGGTCCCACTTAAGAAGAGACATTCTTTGCCAGACTATCAGCAGCTGGCTTCAATCCTTCCTGAATACGGGTGCTTCCTCCACAGTAATTGGAATTCCTAGGGCTTGTGAGAAAACTTCACTTCCAGCCACTTTGTATCTTCTTTCTGGCCCACGCCCATTCAACCTCCAGGTTCTTCAGCCTCTTCTGGCCACTTGTCATCCCAAACAAAGAAGGGGAAGCCCCAGGATTAATGTGCTTCCCCCTCCAGGGGGACCCCTATTGCACTAGTATTTCCTTTGGGTGGACACTGGATCCAACGTGGGTTGTTCTTTCACAGCACAGCCATTGAGAGAAATGCCTTACTCTGGAATTGGCTCCTATTGAATTAACTAATTAATATTAATTTGTATTACTGCAGCGCTTGGGAGCTCTAGTCCTTGCCCAGGACCACTTTGTGCTAGGGGCTGTACAAACACAGAACAGAAAGGTGGTCCCTGCCCCAAAGAACTTACAATTAGGGCCCTGAAACGATGCAGATAGAAAATGGATATCCGCAGAGCTGCAGGGCTCTAGCGACAATGAGCGAGACCAGCAGGGCCACGGCCAGTGACCAGGCCAGGAACCGCAGCGGCAAAAGCAGCAGCATGCCGGGCCCCTGCTCACAGAAGCCAGCGCCCAGCTCCTCCGGCATGGCTGTACCACTCCCAACCCTGCCCACTCGGGCGGGCACCAGCCTCCCCAGTAGCTGTCCCTGGTCATGCTAGAGTGTCAAGCGGCTATCTCACTCCCAGACAGGTGTCCCTTCCATGTCTGGTCTGAGTACCTGTGTGCTGAAACCTGCCCAGTCCTGCTCGGCTGGGGCTGGGGGGAAGGGGTGAAATGGATTGGCAAAGGATGCACAACGCAGTCGCCAACTTTCACATGGTAAATAAACACCCCGTCTTTCACAATAAGCCCAAAATCAAACTAATCCCATTTCAAAACAAGCCAATCCCTAAGAACCCCAACACCCTATGTGACTAGATCCCCCCGGCATGCAGTCTGGGACTGTGGTGAGCCTGCTGTGCACCCCTGATTGTCCCTTCTTGCCCCTGCTTTCCGGGAGCCAATCAAAGAAAAAAAGGAGCAACAAGCTACAAGCCTAAAACTAGCCAACCAAGCAACTTACAAACCAGTTAAGCCAAAAACAAGCCCAATGTCTGTGTTTTTTTCACGGGTTTGGCCTGTCTGATGCACAGCAATCCATTGACACGGACACAGTGAGTGATGCAGGAATGAGATGGACTAAGGAGGCTGTTTGGAATCTGGATGACGTTTAGGCTAGTTTGATTTTCAGGCTGAATTGAGGATGGGGTCAGAATCTGACACCCCTAAATGCTCACATCTCATGGGGGGAAATTAGCTCTTTCTGGTGCTGGCTCCATTTGAACTCTTCTCAGTGTGTAGTGACCCCGCTCTTGCTGCATGAAATGTGATCTAGAGAAATCCAACACCTCGTTATCCTGCTCCACTCGCTGAAGTCTCAATGAATCTTTCTGTCCACTTGCTGGTCATTCTTGCATTGCTCCATCGGGTACCCCCTTGATTAACCAAACACTGTGCTGTAATTAAGATCCCCTGCACTAGGATGTGTGTGGATCCTTAAGGGCAATGACTGTAATGTCAAGGAATTACATGGGGCTTGCCTTTCAGAAATGGATGAAGGCGCTAAGCCTTCCCAATCCAAAGTGAGTTCAAGGACACAGGTGTCCAGAAGGGACAGACGGCTCACGCAGCAATTTACCCACTGGGCCTCAGGCAATTTGGCCACATTCAGCAGGTGTGAAAGCCAACTACAGGCCTGGATACAGCTGCTCAAAAATCCAGTTCGTGTCTGGGCCCCACATTTGCCTGGCGTGCCCTCTACGTGACCGTAACTGTCAACTCTCTCTTGTTTCGGGGGCAAGCGAGTAGTGGAACAAAGGTTGCAGTGTGGACACTTGTTGGCTTTGTGCCAGGGGCTAGCAAAGAACTGTTTAAATCAGTGTGGTAGCTCTGACTGGTGCCTGTGGAGAGAGGGGTGGGTAGGGACAGTGGCCGCTGGGAAGGTTGAAATATAAAGAGTGTGTCTTAGCGACACTTCTGTACATCCAGCCAAGTGAGTGTAGCTGACGCTTAGCGCTAGACCGGAGAATTTCAGGCACAGATCCATCGTCCATGTCTGCAACAGCTGCTCACCCAGCCAAGAGGTCTGTGTACTTAAGGGAAGCTTGCGGCGACTCCTGCTCTTTTGGCTTGAAATGTCTTTGCAACAGCTGGTTGACTTGTGCACCGGTGGCCTGAAGGACTTTCCTTTGTGCTTCTCCATCTAGCTCAGCCTGGCTGACCTTTGCAGGACTGTAACGGGGTCACCACTCACCCCTGCGGCGCCTCCCGCTGGTCGTCTGGGGAATCAGCTCCTTCAGCGTCCAGAGCGCCCTCCTCAGGTCGATGCCCCGCTCCTTTGCAGGCTCCGTGTCCCTCCCGGACCCCGGTGCCCTCCAGCTGTGGGTGCTGCACCCCTGCAGTACCCCCTTTGGTGTGAGGGTCTCCCCTCCCCAGGGGAACCCTCTACCCCCTATTCCCACAGAGTGTGCCACTGTCAGTCACCACTTGCCCCCGCTCACTAGGGCGGACTGCAGTATCATGGCTTCTCATCCCAGGCGAGGAGGGTTGGCCTGCTGTCGCTATCTCCAGCCCTGGGCTGCCCCCAGCAACCCTGGTACTCCTGTGTCAGGCCCGGAGGCCTGGGGCTCTTGGCTAGAGCCTGCCCAGCTCCCTCTGCCCTGCCCCAGCTCTGCCCTAACCCAGGTACCTGGCTTCAGCTCCTGCAGTCAGGCCTGTCTCCCTCTGAATACAGAGGAGACTGCTTCCCTCTAGGCCCCTGCCTCCCAGCCTTTATATACAGACTTGGGAGTGTTTGGGGCGTGGCCTCCAGCTGGGCCCACTCCCCAATCAGGCCTGAGCCTGCCAGCTCTCGGCCTCAAACCCCCTTCCTGGGCTTTTCAAACCCCTTAAGGGGCTTTTCCAAGCCCCTTTCTGTAGGGGGCGGGTGGTCACCCCGCCACAAGGACATGTTGCTCGGAATGAGTTTCTCCATGAATATTTACAGTGCGGCAGGGATGGTAATTCTATGATGGGCAACCTCCCAGCTGCCATAAATAAAACAAGCTCTGTTTTGATGAGGTGATGCTGCCTAGTGCTGTAACCTTGCTCAGGTAGCCTGGTACTGACTCAGATAGTCCTGGGCCCTCAACCATAGCAATCTGCCTGCAATTTATTTAACTCCCTGCACACTTAGCTTTCCCCCTAAGAGCTCCACAGACAACCTGGCTTGTTCAGGCCTCACCAGATTCTCCATTCCCTTTAATTTATGCAAATCATTTTCCATAATCTGGTACATTTTTCAAGACCTGTATAGGAGGAGTTTATTGCATTTATGCCATCTGTTGTTCAAATAGCCTGCAAATCTGAGATGCTTGAACACTGAATACCAAGCTGCCTCAGAAAAGAGGTTAACTTAGCCCCAAGTACAAGGTGCCTATTCAGAGATTTGATGGCTGTCTGTAGGGGGAAGGGATAGCTCAGTTGTTTGAGCATTGACCTGCTTAAACCCAGGGTTGTGAGTTCACCCCCTGTGGGGGCCATTTAGGGATTGGGGCAAAAATCTGTTGGATGATTTAGTTGGGGGTTGGTCCTGCTTTGAGCAGGGGGTTGGACTAGATGATCTCCTGAGGTCCCTTCTAACCCTGATATTCTATGATAGTAGCACAAGCAGAGTTACAGAACACGTTCTTTCTCTGGCCTTTTGAACCCATACTTATGTATGTCTTCTTCAGGCGAACTGGGAAGCCTTGAAACAGTGGCGTGGTCTTGAATCAGGAGACCAGAGAGGATGGGTCGAAGTCAGACCCAAGTGCCCCAGTGCTGGCATTGAAGTCATACCAGCAATTTAAGAATTTATTGTAGACATTGAGCAAAGTGGCTGATGTTGCCCTCAATGTCCTTTTAGAAGTGGCATAAAGGCTTGTTCTTGCTCAAACGAAATGTAAAATTCCATGGTTTCCAGCTGCCTATGCCAGTTTTCAGTCTGAAGTCAATATTTGCCTAAACATTACCACTCTTCACAGTCAGGATTAGTAATGGGGGTATCCATGCTAAGCATGGGGGCTCAGAAACTTGTATTTACTTAGTGATACTAGCAGAATTGAGACTAGCGGCATTAACTTACTTTCTGGGCAACACTTAAATCTCCTTCAATTTAGTATCCAGAAGCAACTGTAGACACGGAACTGAGAATGTAGACGACCTTGGATGCCTACCCAATTGTGCTTCGAGGGCAAGGAGCTAGACATGTAGGGACACCAGCATTCAAACTCAAGTACAACATAGCCTAGAAGACAGAGCACTGGACTGACATTTGGGAGACCTGGGGTTTGTTCCTGGCTCTGCTGCTGGGCAGGTAACTTCACCTCTCTGTGCTTCAGCTTCCCCATCTGAAAAATGAGCCCAATGACACGGACTCCTTTTGTGAAGTGCTTTGAGATCCATGCAAGAAAAGGGCTATAAGATCTGGGTATTCTAATAAATGTTGGATTTTCATTAATAATAAAGCCAGGGATGTATTTAGACAATGACCACAAACAGGCCTGGCTATTTCTCAGTGGTGCTGAGTAACAAGTCAGTGTTTTCTCAGAGTATTCAGCAATTCTGAAATGGGATTCAGAACATGCTAAGTGCCTGATTCTTTATGTGGGCACCTAATTTTTTTTTTTTTTTTTTTTAATTTAAGGAACTGAAGTTGAAAAATGTTGGTACTGAATTTTAGCATTGGATCCAGCAGATGCTAAGTAAAAGGTCAGGTTGAAAACTTAGCTCCTTGTGTTAACAGAATCTTTGAAAAGGAAAGTCAAATATTATGCCCAATTCCTTTGTTGTACAGGTAAATGTGTCTGGGTCAAATTGTAAGAGGAGTTAAATCTATACAGGACATAATCTGCAGGTTTGCACATTGCTCTAGCACTGTGAAAATAAAATGCTGTTAAATGTAACATTGTCCCATAGGAGCAGATAGTGTGTGGGTTGCCAGTGTTTATTTATTAAGTACATATAGCAGGCTGCAGTTGTCATAATTCAAATACTTGCACCCTCTGCTGGTTAAACTATGTCACCTTTAAGAAAGAATGGCATTTCTTTACCCGTCCAGGTGGATTTTTTTCCAGGGATTTTGTTTGGCTTTTTGTCTTTTAAATAACAAGCTTGATCTTGGCTACTGTTGTAGAATAAATGTAAATACTGATTCAGCAATGCTTTGTGTTTTTAATTTTTGCAACACTTTCACCTATCTAAGGCTTGTGCATTTGTCGCTATATTTTAGATCAGACACGCTCATGCTTTGTAGAGCTATCCTGCAGTGGTTAGTAAATAAGAAATGTCCTGCAGTGGAAGGTAAGTAAGGAAAAAGAATTGTCCACGTGGAGGGGCTTTCTTGCTGGTTACCTAGGAAAGTTCAGGTACAGTAGTTAACATGTTAGAAGAGAGCTAAGCAGAAGATGTAATATCTGTGGCTAACCGAACTCTCCTGATAACCATGCAAGTGTGGTGACCGGCACTTAAATCTTACACATGTCCAGAAGTATCATGACAGTGTAAAGATTAGATATATTTTGCTGCATTTGTCATAACAGAACCCACTACTAATCTCATTTGTCTTTCTCTATTTAAATTTTCTAAGTGATATTAATCAGAGCCATGGTTTTGCTTTGTTTTGTTTTTTCAAAGTGACAATTACAACTTTTGTGGCATTGTTTTTGGGTGATTTTAGCCCTAAATTCTAGTTTATCTCTATTAACATGGAAAAATAGCTGTATTCACTTCAAAACCATGTGGATTCCCACATTTTTAAATTTCATTTTTAAATTTTCTTTATTTTTGGCTGCAAAGCCATCTTTGCTTGAAAATGAAAACTTTTTCTGCTGCAGAATGGGTTAGGTTTTTTTACTGAGTGTTCATATTCTCGAGGAGAAATTCACAAAATTTGGCAAACTTTTGAAGAAAACAGAACAATCTCTGGCATTTTTAACTAATGTTCGCTTTTGAATATTTACCAGTTCCATTGTGCCTGGTCTGCAAATCTCCCAATAATCACTCACCACAGGAATCCTTACAAGACTAGAATTGACACTCACATGGACAATGAAATGTTTGCAGCGTACAATGATCTTTTCATTTGTTTGGCCTCCTGCAAGTCACTACTTCTGCCTGTCACCTTCTAACTGGGTCAGGCAGATTGACCCAGATGGATGAGCCTGCAGGGAATGTGCAGGTGCTTTGAATTTCCTTGGCCTTGGTTGACTTCATCCAAGTATGAGTCAGATCATGTGATTGACACAGAATCATGATCCTTGGCTCATAGAAGCTAAATATGGAACATGCAAATGTGTAATAAAGAAGCCCCCTCCCCCTTCCCAGGGTAAAAACAGTGGTGGAAAACCTTGCAATAATTCTGGCATTCGGTTGTTTTAAAGAAACTAATTCTCCTGTAGGCTCAGATACATAAATCCACATTTCTCATGTCAATTATTTACATCATGGGAATTGTGCAACAAACCCCAGGCCATGGGGGAGGTTTGGGGAAAGGTCTAAAATACAGGCTGCCCTTGAGCTGAACAAGTCAAGACTGTTGCAGAGCTGTTACCATGTCTTGTGTCCAACGGTGGCTAACCCCTGATGCTTTGGAGGAAAGGCACCAGAAAAACCTTATGATGCAATAGAACCGGAGGAGGGGAAGGGGGGAAATATCTCCCTGACCCCATTTGTTGAGCACCTTGTGCCCTGACTATTCCCTGTTCATCCCAAAAGGAGCAGAGGGCCCTCCAGACTTGCTTCTCTCCCCCACCCTCACTTATTGTCTATAAGTGCTGGGGAGAACGAGTGAGGAGACACACACCAAAACACCAGCAAGATGCATGGAGCATCCAGTCGCTTCACACTCAATGCACCGGGCTCCAATTTCCTGCATTCATGTCCGAGATGGACCCCTAGATGGAGAGCAGCTGGACCTGGACAACTCGCTTTGTATTAACAGCTCCCACCAAAGGCACCCTGCCTTCAAACCTGTACCCCGTCTTGGGTTCCACACCGCACCCACAGACCACAGTAGCAAACCACTCCCTGCCTGCCCTTTGCCACTGGCCAGCAGAGCGTGTCCAGTCCTGCTGGAGGAAGATGTGGTTGCTTTGCTCCTAGTCCTGAGGGAGCTCCAGCTTACTCAGAATGCAGCCGCCTGATGGCTGAGCTACACAAGTCCTTGGACATGCACCGTTCTGATACACGGCTCCCCCTTCGGCAGGGAGCCAAAGACATGCAGAACCAAGGTTACTGCCCTGATTGTCAGAGCTCTGCATGGGGACAGATCTCTGCAACCAAATTGTCAACTGGGGCGAACCAACAGGAGACGCCCATGACTCTTGGAGACAAGACTTTTGCAAGACCTGCAGCAAGAACATGGACCAACTATTCTCCATTGAAAATTCTGTTGCCTGCTAGGCCCCATTGTTCTTGCTATTATCCAGCCTTCTGGTATCTCGTTTGGCACTTTAATTAGGCCAAATTAGAGTCACTTGGCCATGTAAGATGTATATGCCTACCGTATCAGCCTGTGGCTGCAGTGGGTGGCTCCTTTATAATGACCAAGGGGACCCTCTAGAAGGGAGGGGACCTGCCTGAAGCAGTCACCGTGTATATAATCAAAGCTCATCTTGCCGTACTCTACCCTCGAAGGAAGCTTGTTTTCCTCCAAGTGAGTGCAAGAAGCAGGGAAGGAAACGGATTATTCAGCAGAACCACCCTTCTGGTCGTAACTGCCAAAGGTGGAGCCATTCATTTCCCGGTCTGTTCAGTGGCAGCTGGTCTGTTCACATTGCCTGATGCCTCCTGTTCAGATGACACCAAGCATAGTGATGAACTGCTCTCTCAATGGACTGAACTGCTCTCTGACTGACCGCTCGTGGGCCACACAGAGGACCATTAGCATCTGCTGAAAGGATTGTGCCTGCCTGCTGGGAGAATGCAAATCAGTCTGTAAGAGCAAAGGACGTCCACCTGATGGAGTAGGGGGTGCAGCCAGTTACCACGAGGGGTTAATTTTGCACCTTTTAAACGGGTGCAGCTCTTTTATGCAGACAAGGCCTTGTTCAATAAGGCAGTACAGTAAAACCTCCATTTAACGGACTAATTCGGGCGAGGGGGTGTCCGTTAAATCAAAAAGTCCGTTATTTAATCATTAAAAAAATGAGCTGTCGGAGCAGCAGCCCGCCCGCCACAGGGTCGGGGCGACAGCTCCGCAGCCCGCCCGCTGCTGGGACCCGGGCGGCAGCCGGGAGCCGGCAGCCAGCCCGCCAGAAATGGATCAGGAATGCATCAGACTTGCTCAGAAATTTTGTCCGTTGCATCCGAAGTCCGTTAAATCGAGGGTTTACTGTATAAACACCCATTTACTCTTTGAACCCAGCCACTAAGGAGGATGTATGTATTGAACTATTTTTTAATAGGAAAACTCATCATCCCCCCCCCCCATTGCCAAGTCGTACGTGTACTAAGATATAAAAATGGTAAGTAGAAATTATCAACAATTAACGGGAAAATGTTCACTCGAGGAAGAAAGGAATTTGGAGTCATTCTCTCCAGGGTGTTTTTTTAATTCCTATTCTTATTTTTGCCTGGCTTCTCTTCTTGGTTTGTGCACAAGCTTTCAATGCGTTGGAACTAACGCTGGACAAACGCCACAGCAGTGGGAGTTGCTGGAGTTTTTTTAAAAGGGGAAAAGTGGTTCATCACTATTACAGAAAGCAAATAGGAATTAGGATATGAGCAACTTGTTTTATTTACAAGCACATTGGTGGAAAGCAAAATTCTCATGAATATTCATGATTTTTTATACCAGAAATGGCTTATTCAAGCCCAGTTCCTTAAAAAATCGTTGCCCAGTTGGGGGAGCAACGTGTGGCTAATCACAAAACACAACATGCTGATGTATCTGAGGCTGGGTGAATAAATGCAGCCCCTCTTTGCAAACACTAGAGGGCATGAGGAAAGTGAAAAGGCAAAGTCATAGCTGTTAGCTTGCAGCGTGACTTCAATAAAGCATGTCGTGGCAATCTTGCTGACGGCTTGCTTCCTGCAGTCAAAACAACACATCCCCATATTTACATGGGAGGGAGGAGCCTTTGTGAAAAGACATCGTGAAACTTTGAAGCTTCCTTTTTAGTCACAGGATCTGAAGCTCTGACAAACTCCCTTCAAATGAGTCCGACGCTGATAATGTCAAAATAGGATTTGCAGTGCAGACTGCCAACTGAAAATTGCATGTAAGCCCTCAACACTTCCAACAAACCTTTGAAGCCTCAGACTGCTCAAGTGTGAAGCTTCAAAGAAAAAGTGCTTTGTGATGGGCCTAGTGTCTGTGTCTGAGTATGCTCACCTTCCTTTTTCTGCTGTACATTTATACCAGAAAGTTCTTTGCGGGTGACGGTTTGTCTGTGGAGTAGCCATATAATAGTCAAGCTACTGACTGAAGAAAGAAATATGTGAACTGTACAAACTTGGTCTATTCATGATTTGATTATTAGAGCCGCATTTTAAAATATGGCAAGGGGCTGGAAATGGGTGAGATTTGATGATGCCTAATAAAGTCATCGTTGAAATGGAACTCCTCAAAAGGGCCTGTCTTAAGAAGGCATGTGTAGCTTTCACTGGGCATAGCTACACAGAGACTGTCCATTGAAACTGGACTTGAAGTACTGGAATAATTACAAAACTCTATTTTGCCCTCGTCAGTGCTCCAAAGGCACTGAAATTGCTAACCATTTCCAAAGCATGGATTCCTTCTCATTTGTCAAGCGGCAAAATGACAGACTTATGCAAACTGAAACAATTAATTGTCCTCTTCCTTTTTTCCCCTGTCCCCCCCCCCCCCCCCCCAAGACATAATAAAATGAATTCCTTCACTCCCAAACTGTTTAATTGCTCTGGTTCCCAGGCAAAAAATATGTTGAATGGTTAAAGCTGCTGAAGAATTACTCCTTCAGGTCCCTGTGACGGCAAATTTAAAAGTGTCCAGGAGCCTACAGGCAAAATCTTACTCAGTAGAGTGCTCCCTGTGTTCTTGTGCTTCCACACTTAAAGGGAAATGATATTTGGGTCACTGAGTTTTAAGTAGCCCAGGGGTTATGGATACAGCTTCATCGTATGATTAGAATTCTACTAGGGCTTAAACCACTGATGCTGACAAGGTTTCCCTTAGAATGACGAGTGGGAAATCACAGCAAAGGGAATTGCTGATTTGTATTTAGCAGCATTAACTAGACTAGCTTCATGTATCCATTATTTTCAAACATTGTAGAGCCCAGGTTCTGGGTTAGTCAGCCTCTCCTCTGAGAGCAAAAGTGTTGCTAAATCAGATTCTGCCTTTGTTAATCTTTCACACATGCACAATGGCTGTCAAAATGTCTCTGGGAGGGGGGGGGAAGTGTATTTTGATGGAGAAGGCAAATGGGCTGCACCAGTTTCAGGGGATGACAATTGGATCCTATGTTCTGGTTTTGTGAAATACCAGCATTATTTTGTTTTAATCAAAAAAATTAATTCTTGCACTGTAATGGTCTAGTAACCAAACGATGTGCTTGTCCTCCAGAAAGCCTAATGAATTTTGATAAAGAACACCAAGTCTACTTTGCAAAGAAAATTATTCAGCTAGTTGCTCAAAATTAGTGATTGCTTATTACCTTACACAGTTACAAGATCTGTCCTCTTGGAGCCTAATAGCAGCTGCATAAATTTGTATTTCTTGTAAGCTTTGAAAGAGTGATCTTCAGGCAGTATGCTGTTAATGTCATGCTAATGTGAATATGAAAACAGAAAGAAAGCTAGATTATCCCAAGTGGGGTTGGTAAGTGATGTCTGTTAGAGCACTTTATAAATAATAACCCATAAAGTTGTGCTTTGCCTTCCAGTAGTTCACAGCAAGATGATAGGCAGGCAAATGGGAAGGTCTGAACTGATCCTACTGTATGTTACTAGCATGCAAAACACAGCTCCGTGCCCACTAAAGATGCTGATTTTTCTATATCTTGCAAATTGACCGCTCTGCACTCACAAACACACGGAGACCTTTCCTGTGTTCTCAGAGCTCAGACCTCTTGCTGCCAAGAGAGCTCATCAAATATAATATTTTTTGGTGGAAAATGTCAAAGAAGGGGGGAAATCTATTTTTTTTTAATGGAGAATTTTTCCCCCCCAGTGGAAATTCAAAAAAAATCCAAATATATTTCAATTTGGAAATGCTGCCATGCTCCTCCGTAGGCTGGCATCCTGAGTTGGACTACATCTCCCATCATGCATCAGTCTCCCATCTTAATGTGGAGGAGGTGTCTCCTGGGAGTCTCTGGCCATGGTACAGATGTCCTCCAACAGAGGAGCTTGGCCCATAGAGGAGAATGAGGCCATATAGGAGAATGGGGACAGCATTTCTAAAACGCAACCCCCCAGAAAGCTTCTTGGGGAAAAAACCCCGTTTTCCATCGAAAAGTAATTTCTGTGTAAAAATCTCAACCAGGCGTAGCCATAAAGCCTCTAGAAATGCTTCTCCCTACTTCTCGCTCCCATACTTTGTTCCTATGGGCTTTGCTCAGCTAGGGATGGTGCACAGTCGAAAACACATGACATCACCCCTGGACAAAATGACAGTGGCACCGGTGACAACAGTCTGTGCCGGTCATTGCGTCAAGCAAGATCCCTGCCTTGACACCAGTTAGGATTCAGGCTGTGGACTGAAAGAAGGAGCAGGGACGGTTTAATTTTGGGAGTTCCCTGGTCTAGACCATCTTTGCCCATTGTCACTAGAAGGAATACAGATAAGTTCTAGGAATAATGTTGTGGGCGTTCCCTGGTCTGTGTTGTACGGGAGGTCAGACTAGATGATCACAATGGTCCCTTTTGGCCTTGGAATGGATGAATAGGTTCTCCCACAATACCCAGAGAAAGCATTCATAGAGCGGCACAGTTTGCTGTAGTGCTATGAACTGTGGGATAGGCCTCCAAAGGTCTCAGTCATTGTGGACACAGGCCCATTACAGCAACTACCTTGTTGTTTAGCAGTGTGATCTCTCTCTTTCTCTCGTGTTAGGCTGACTCGAGGGAAGTAAATCCAGGTTGAATCACTCAAGTGGACTCTATAGTGTGGACACACCAGAAGTGACACAGGAAAGGGGAAAAAACACATTCATAAAGGAGGTTCCTTATCACAGAACTAAAAAGAGCCCATTTCCTCATTTTACATTTCAGTGACTTACCGGGACGAAATCAGTGGATCCCCCCTACCAGCAGAGGGGCTTCCTTGGATGCACAGAGCAGGCTGTATTGGCACTTGCTGCGCCCCTCACAGCTCCCCCTGTAGGGCTTTGCCAAACGCATGACCCAGAGCAGTGCTGAACTCAGTCTGTTCTCAGCTGATGCAACAGAACCTGGGGCTGTTTCATTCAAGCACAAATCGGAGCAACAGGTGGCTGGTCTTAGAATATATGAGGGGCAGAATCAAATTCCTGCAGCCTCTTCTGTCTCCCGTTCTGGCACTGAGCCTGCTTTGTCTGGAATTGCCTACTGGGGCCTTAGAGCACTGCCCAAAAAGAAAGAAATGGATCATGTGTCCTCTATGTTTATCTTAAGTTCACTGTCTTTGACAACAGAAAGGCAAAGATTTGGGGGAAGAGTCACCCATTCTTCATCTTAAATCTTTGTGGCCTTTATATTCTCTATGATGGCACCAACAACAAAAAATCTGAGCTGGATTCTCACACCATTGTATCAGTGGAGTCTCCTGACATGACTCAGGTTAGACTGCTAAGAGAATCAGGACCTTAATTTTTACTATAACTGGGAAAACTGGTGGGGAAGGAGGTGCAATCAAGCAGTTCACTTTTTCTGGTACCCCTAAAAAGCTCCAGCAGTTGCCAACGTATTTAGTGCCTTTATAACCCAGGTAGAGAGAGAGCAGTAATTTAGGAAAGCAAACAGGCTGCTATCCAGCATCAGCACTTTTCAAACACTCCCAGCTCCCGTCTGGAGGCCTGACAATGCCATGGGGAAAATGTCCAAAGGTTTACTTGGTTTTGGTCCTAAAAAGCTGAACAGATTTCTAATAGCACTAATGAACTCAGACTGAAGTTCCCTGGGAATTAACCATCATTAATTCTCCCAGCCATTGGTTAATCCCTAGGAAATATCCAGTACACTGATCATTATTGCTTAATTAAAGTGGAATTACCAGACAGTCAGAATGGTAAGTACAGGTATTGGCTTAAAAAAGCACATTAGCTTAATGGATAGTGGGAGTCTATGAAATGGATGGGTTTGACCCATTAGATCTGCTCTGGTAGTTCAGAGGCAGCAGCATAAAATTAAGACCTTTGGAGTAATCCAAGTGACCCACAATCAGAAACACCTAATTGGAATCTATCCTAAAGAACAAGGAGTTGAGCCCTGTATCTTAAATTGGGCCTAATGTAGGTTAAATTCACTTTGACTGCTATCAGTCACTGGAGTCAAAATGAAGCATGTGCCATATGGTTAGGGATTGGCCTAACATGGCCTAATTAATAAAAGGCTCATAAGTCAGAAATCAATGTAGCATTAAGTGCTCATCGTAGGCAAGCTAAAAAGGGGTATAATCCTGTGGCTGTTATGTTCATGGAAATTAATGAATGTTTATAAAGGATTTAATTAAAGGACAAAGGGAAACTGCTGAAAATGACCCTATTATTGTGACAGTGATGTATCTGAATGTGTCCATTTGTTCATGTATTGAAAGTAATGAGCAGTTTTGCAGAATTTTTTTCTCTTTACCTTGGTAACTGAAAATGACACAGATAATAAACACTCCTGTGTTGCAAGAATAGCTTAACTCTGGCTTTATATGTAGGCTTGGCAGAATTTAATTTTTATAATTTTAAGAGATATCCGTTTCTTTTAAAGCATTTTTTCTATTTTTATCACTTTTTTAAATAAATTTTTATTTTGACAGTTATGAGAAATTGGGGGGAGTATAAACAATAATTATTTAATGACAGATGTTGAGATTCAAAAAGTTAAAGCTTTTGTAACCATTAAAACACAAATTGTCAACACCACATATCAAAACATACAAAGTAAATATCCTTAAATCAAGCACTAACAAATTCTCAAGCAGTGTGTTTCTTACTTGGCCTTGCTGTACATTTCCATTCTCATTGATGGAAATATTTTTTCTTTGGCTTGTGTGTCTGTGCAGTAAAATTGAGGTTTACCAACATTTACAGATAAAAATTAAATCCTGCCCCGCCTGCTGATGTGTTGTGTTGGAATGATCAGTTCATTGAAACCATATTGAATTAAAACCTTCATTGAATTAAACAACCAGAACACAAAGTGTTAAAACGTTTTTTGACACAAGAAAGCAGACACTGGAATTAAGCTGATTGCAATGCACTAATCACTCTGCTTTTTAATTTGACCATTTTCGCTGTCCTAATTTCTGTTTTTGAAGAGAGGTTTGTTCATATGGTACAGGTTGCAATCATCTCCTACTGCATTCTAAAAAAATCAAATCAAATCTGAACTAACCCTGAGCATCAGGCACTGGGCAAAGAGAATAGTACACCACCTGGAAATTATTGCTGTGAGGTATGGACATTATATACTAGCTTCTTTTTCCTACCTTCCCCAATGTTCTTGTCTGTCTTTCTACTTCTGCAGAGTTATTATTGGAGTTGGCTGAAAATCTTTTTTTAAAATTGCTTTTCTAACAAAAAATGGCTTTTTGATTAAATAGACACTTTTGCAAACATTTCTGGGTTTGTTGAAATGTTCTGGTTTTTGTCTAGTCATGTGCTCAAACATCTCCCTGATACATCACCAGTAAGTGACTGGCTGTCTTGTGCTTCTTTTCCAGATGACTTTTTGTGTAGTAAACTGGCCACATTTGCAGATACTTCGGTGCCCTGGCATTTTCCAGTCCAGTTCTATCAGAAATAATCATCTTTTCCTTTGGGTGTTCTGAATAATGACTAATAGCAATCCTTTGTATTGCTAGTGCATGTGTTAAATCTTTGGGTATAGACTCTGTCCAGCGGTGGGCATCCCGTTAGCTGATTGGGGCTCTCCAGGTTCTACTGAAATACACACGATAAAACCTCTATAAATGCCCCTTCGTAGTCTCCCCTAAAGCAAGCTGAAGGGATTGTTCTGTGTATGACAGAATTTCTCTTGGCTGGTGATGGTTGGAAATCAATATACAGTATTAGCTGCTGCTTTTACTGGGGTTTTGCTCCTAGAATAAAGCAGACATTCCAGTCTGTCCCTTGGACCCCAGGCTAGACTTGTTTACAGCCAATATCTGTGCTCCCTTCCATAGCCACAGTGGCTGTGGTGTAATAGAAGCAGTGAGACCATCACAGCAAAACCTGAGACTCTCCAGCAATTAACAGACTAGCTCAGGGGACAAATTAAATCAAATAATCTTCCCAGGAGGCAATGTCTGAAGAGCAAACCCCTATGTCTGGCATGTCCAGGAATCCAACTGCAACCCCTCAACCCCTCAAACCAAAACAAGGCGATCTACATAGCAGCCCTGGCTGAAATGCTATACCATTCTTTCCTCCCCTTGTGTTACAATGGGTTACAAAATACTCACCAGCTGCCCAGGTATTTTCTGAACTATTACAGTAGGAGGCTATGAATCTGCTTCACAGAAGTTTGCTTTACTGGTAGATTACCGAGACCAAGGACTCACCCATGTGCATTTCTTTGTTCACATAAAATGAAGCCAGGAGCTAAATACTTGAAGGTCAGTGCTGAAAATGCTATTAAATATTTAGTGTATTTAGCATTCTGACCTAGTTTGTTTTCAAGCCTTAAAAAAGCTTGACACCACCTCCTAGTGGACACAAGAAGCCCATACATTAAGATCTGAAATTTCAGTGTGGCTTTACAAAAAGGAGAGAACAAAGGAAAGAGAAATGCCTGCAAGTCTTATGCCCTAATTAAGAGACCAAACAAACAGTCCCTTGGCTGCTGTACACAGACAGTTTTAGACAGAGCAGCATGTAGAATCATTTTATACAATCAGTAAGTGAAGACTGGGGAATTTTTTACAATTCCACCAAGGAGACGAAACTAACACAAGAGACTGATGCGCATTAATAGATCTGGGTGCTGTAGTCACCAAGTGAACTGTGCATTTTAAAAATCTTTCAGCTTTCTCTCTGCAAGTAGAGGAAAAACATAGGGTTGTGCAAATAACTGACTTTTTGGTTTAGTGGGCAGAGCAAGAAGTTGGGGGGAATCTGTGTCGAAACAAAAAAAACCATTTTTTAAAAAGTTTCCTTTAATTTTTGATGTTTTTAAACCTTTTTTTAAAATGGTTTTTTAAAATATAGTTGAGTGAATTTCCAATATAAAAAGTCAGATTTTCTTTCAAAATGCTGAAAGGAACCATTTTGACATTTATGAACCTTTTTATTTGACAGAAACAATTTGCAAAAATTGCCCCAAATTCATGGATTGTTTTGGTCATCCCGAATCTCAATTTTTCAGCAAAAAAGTAAACAAAATCCAGCCCAAAATACAGGTTTGCACATGAAAATTTTGCCCATCTCCAGAAAAAAAAGTTTTCCTATAGGAATTTTTACTCCCAGTGGAGAGTAATCACATAAGGTGCAAAGTTGTTATTACACTTTCAGTGTTCCTGTTCCCTAAGCTACTCCATGTCATTGTCTAGAATATTTAAAAAAGAGAAAACATGCCATGCTCAATATGACTTAGAAGTTTGGAGAGAAGGAAGGACCCCAAGATCCAATTAGCAATATCACAATTGTACCCTCATGCTATCATAAATGTTCCTTGCCAGAAATTTCTATTGTAAATTGTTTCCTTTTTCCCAAAGAGTTTAGTAACTTCCACAGGTAGTTGAGAACTCAGGCATTGAACAAGTGGATTTTATTTTTATTTATTATTTTCCACTTACGATGCAACTAGCAGCCACCTCTAGGAGCATTTACAATGATATAAATAGAAGAATTAGTCCGTCAGACTTCTCCTAAGTAGTGCAAACCCATCAGCTAAACCAGGCCTGCACAACTCGGAAAGCAGCGAGGGCCACATTACTGCAAAAAAACCAGCTGCAGGCCAAAAAGCCCCTGTCTTCCCCACCCACTTGGCTTGCCCCACCCCTACTCGTGTTGTGTCCCCCCCTCGGCCCTCCCGTGGGCTGCATGTTGCCCCCAGGCCACCTGAGCTAAACAAACTCTGAAGTCTCTTCATACAATTCCATTAGAAATAGGCCGGCCAAAGCCAGTACAAAGTGTTACACTGCAGGGTCGAAGGACGTTGTACAGCTGAAAGGAAAGGCATTTGTTGTATTTGTTTCTTTATTTACGAATAGTTCAGCAGTAGTTGCTGGGAGTGTCCGAGAATGGAAAGGCTAGGAATCTTTTCCTCTGGAAAGGAAGAGGAAGTATCAAATTATGGCACTGACCTCAGCATGACTGATAGCTGGCTTACCATGACATATAAGCCAAGTCATTACAGCAAGCATCTATTTTTGTATCTCAGATGCATATTTGTCCCCAGGGTAATGGTGTTTGAATTGACCCCAACCAATAATGCATTTTCTCTTTCAATTCTGGTGAATTCTCCCTTCTCCCCCCAACTAAATCAATCTCATGCATCAAACAGAAAATGTCAGACTCTTTCCCCTACATCTTTCACAGTAACTGTAATATACCTGCATGTTGTTGGGGAGTTTGAGTACAAAGAAAGCTTTCTTTTGCCTCAAAGCCATCTCTTTGTTTCGAGCTCGTTCTCTTTTGACCATTGTAGAGATGCCATGCTATAAAGTTGCTAGGAGCTGTTCATAATATCCTGAGGAAATTAACATAGTTTAGATTTGTTTTGCACATTTCACCAGGCACATATTAAGTAGGAGAAAATGAAATCTGATCTCTGAAGCAAGCCACAAAAAGAGAGCGGAGTTACTAAAAAGCCTGTCCTCTTTGCTGATGTTTGAGTTATGCAAATGAGCTGTGCATTCTCCCCTTAATATGAGTTTACTTCTTAAGATGACTAGAATTGTTGCTGATCCTGTATTTTTCCCTTACAGACGGGCCGGATCGAACCAAACTACCCAAAAGTCTGCGGTCACCAGGGCAACGTGCTTGACATCAAGTGGAATCCTTTTATTGAAAACATCATAGCTTCTTGCTCAGAAGACACCTCGGTGAGTAAAAATGATTTGAGCTGATGTCTCCTTTGACATAAAAACTTCAGTGGGAGCAGAATGTGAACGTCCTGCATTCCTCTCAGAGGGTGGTAAAAAGCACTTTGTTAAGTTTATAGGGTTATCATGGGCTCCATCAGTCCTGTGTGAGTCATAGCATGCTCATTTTATTGGCATGTAATTTTTGTTTCCTGTCGAGGGGTTGGGGGAAGGTACCAACAATAAAGCAATAGAGGAATTTGTGTTGCCAGGGATCTAATACTAGAGTTTGGACACTGGCTATTTTGCAAAGCGTGTATGTGGGTGAGAGAGAGAGAGAGAGAGAGAGATTTATTTTTAAAGGTTAAATAGTCACATATACAAAAATTTGAAGTGACTGGATGAGGTGACTAGCGATATGCCCCAACCGTGACTCTTAGCAGGTGTTTTGTTAGTTCCACCATCTTGATTTGGATTTTTCTATAGGGTTTTTGTCACTCTGGTTTCTCATCCTTTCTGTGAGGGGTAGAACCTGGTTTGTGATCCTTGAAGAAGAAGGGACTTTAAAGGAGGGATTTGATGGACAGCTTGCAGGAATGGGCTGTAATCCCAGAGGGCCATATAGAAGAAGGTCCAGAAAGGAGATGGGGAGAGATAATCATACGGCTTGGGCAGAGGGACGATGTGGGAAAGGAGGGAGCAGAAAGAGATGAGCAAAAAGGCAGGAAGCAACAAAGCAACTTGAATTGGTGTCGCAAAAGTAGTGACTTCCCCTTCCCCATTTCTTCATCCGTCACCGAGGGTCATCAGTGACCAAGGGGAGCTAGGGAACACCGCCTCCTTCTCCTGAACACAAACACTTGGCCTCATGCATTTTCCCGCACCATATCAAGTACTGGTAATGCTGCAAGCTAGGGACAGGTCGGGGAAATGGCCCTAGTAACCACAAGAAGGGAGGCGGGGAGAAGGGTGTTGCTTTGGAAGAAGCAAATACTTGAGACACAAATCAACCACAAGCTCTTTCCAAACCTTGGAACGATTTCCAGGGGCTTTCAGGTTCAGCCTGCCGCAAAGGGAGGCTCAGGCCAAGCTGCTGGCAGCGTGCGAGAGAAGGGGATGTTCCCTGCTCGCATGGTCTGCAGTGATTTCTGAACCCTCCTTTTCTGTTCACAAGAGCTCCCATTCAGATGTCTCCCCCCACCATCACCCCTTCCTCTCTCTCCCTAGCTCGTAAGGTTCCCTGCGCTGACGCAGCCACATTCATCATCCATCTGTGAGTACTGTCAATAACAGAGGTTCGATCTGGATTTTCGGAAGGAGTCACACAGGGACACTGATGATTAACTGAACCTTATTCTTTTATTGAGCGATGGGGTAATGGGTGAATTTAAAGACTAATTACAGTAATTAACTATTGAACAATTCTATTAAACAATTGGTTATTAAACAAGTATATTAAACAGTTTTTCTTTTTGATTGATTTGCTTAATATAACATTTACAACAAGGAAAACCTTATTATTACTACCAAAAGAAACAACTTTTTACATGAGAAAATTTTACAGTGTGAGATAAACACTGAGAGACTCAAGTAACGTTTCAATTCTGAGGTAAAAATGTACCGAAAAGAGACACACGAGGAAGACTTCCAACTCTGAGGTAAACACTTACAGAAATGAGGGACATGAGTAACCATTCAAATTCTGAGGTAAAAATGTACCGAAAAGAGACACACACTTCACACTCTGCTGTGAACACTTCCGAAAATGAGACACACGAATAACATTTTGAACTTGACCGGCAATCGTTACACGCTCAGGAGAAGATACGGGAGCGGAGAGGCGTTGTCCAGGTTTTTGGCACCAATTCTCAGAATTTATAGGCTGAGGAAAACAAACCCCCTCAGTATCTGATTGGACCTATATAGATGGGGGCCTGTTACTAGGCAGATTAGTCGCGGGCACGGCAGGTGTGCTTTCCATATACGTAGGTGGCGCCCTGATGACTTTATTTCCGCCAGACAGAGTTCACAGCTCAGTTGTCAGTTGTTGCAGCTGGACTAATACGGAAGATACTGACCTAAGTGGCCGGGACAACCATGCAGCCTGGCGTGTGCTATATTTAACAGGTACTACGAACAGCAGGTTAAGGGGGAAGGAAGAGGAAAGGGTATTCTCCTGTTTCAACCTCTTGCCTGTTTTTCCTTTCTCAGGAGAGCTCCTCCTTCCCCAACCTGACAGACTCTGCCAGCATAGGGAGAGGCCTAAGCCAAAGACTGACCACTCTGCCCCCCCCCCCCCCGCCCTCAGTAAAGCCCTAATCAAACGCCTGTGTCTGACTCGACCTTGTCAAGGTCATCAGCATCCTCGCAAGGGGAGATGTGGCTTCAGTGCGTGGCTGGTGTAGACAAGCTGGGGCCACCTGACAAAGTCCCCCGGGTCTCCACACTAGGCAGCGGAAAGAGGAGCAGGGCCCATGGGTCCCTGGTGGGAAGAAGAGAGTGGTAATTGTTAAGACCACTCAAGGAAACTTGCATGTACAGGAAGGAGGGGGATGTCTGACCTAGGGGGAGCGCATCTGTTCTATGGGTAAACGCTGGAGTAAATTAGAAGGCTCTGGAGCTGTGTGCTGCAGTTTCTGTGGCTTGTGTTCACATTTCTGTTGTCTTTCCTCATGCCCCCTAGAAAACAGACACCGCTGTTTAAGTGCTTCTGATTTTAACTGGGAAATTTTAAATGACACATTTATGCAGCTTACAGTGAGCTCTGACCTGGTGTTTTATGTAAAGCGGTAGCTGTTGTCTGGCTGAATCCAGTTCCCTCTGCTCTACAGTGATGTCATTTATCGTTGTCGTCGTGTTCTTTTTATAGCCCATGCTGCAGATAAGCAGTGGGGCTGTGAACAAGGATGTCTTGTTTCCACCCAACAGCTATTATTAATCCTTCTTACTATCGAAGACCACAGGGGCTGCAACAATTCTAGTGTCTAGAGATGTCTCAAGTAAGGTGGGGAAAGGTAGTCTTACATTGTGGTGAAGACTGAGGCATACCATCTTTATTTGGCTGCTGTTTGCCTTCACTTCTTTGTTTTCTGGGTACGAACATTTCCCTCTGGAATAGCGCATCGCACTAAAAAGCTGCCTTTGAACAAAGTAGCGTGTGAAAGGTTAATTCCTTCTAAAGAGCAGAAATGGGCATTTGTGGTGACCCTGTTCTTCCTGGTTACAGTTTTGCCTCAGTGGATCTTATAATATCTCTATATATTAGAGAGTCAACATCAGGGAAGGAATATCTTTTATTGGGCCAACTTGTGTGGGTGAAAAAGATTAGCTTTTGAGCCACACCGAGCTCTCATTTTCTTATTATCTGAAAAATGGGGGAGAAAAATCAATTTGGATAGAACCAAAATTGAATTTTGGGGGACTTTTGCCATGTAAAGGAGCTACTGTCAGCGCCCCCTCCTAACTCAAACTGAACAATCCAACGTTTTAATAATGTTGAATCGGTTCATTTAGACACTTCTGGAAAAATACTTCATTTTGTCCGAAACAATTTGGTGAAATCGACACAAGATGGTGAAAAGTTTTGGTCGACCCACATCTGCATTTTTGGTTGGGGGGGGGGGGGGAAATGTCAGCCTAAAATACCAGCTCTAATTCAAAGTTTCAAATGTCCATTCTATGTGCTCCGCAAATACCACTTGTTGTTGATGCAGTAGCACTATGTGTTGTAATCCCGCACATTTGTAACCCACTGGTTGTTCTATTTCATGAACTTCCTTTGTCACAAGACCGTTTTAAGTAGCGTGGTGCTTTACAAACACAGACAATATGCTGGTGGTCCATGTCAAACCTAATGTAAGTAGATGTGTAAGGGTACTTCCTTGTGTGGCAATTTCCTTGTGTCATGGTTCTCTAGCCACTTAACACAATGTACTGAAATTCTACCACTCCTATGGCTGTGTTACCTAATAAATTGTATTTGTCCTATGTTCAGTTTCTGAACTGCCTATTTTCACATCAGAGTGACTTCATTCTGGGATAGATTGGCAACCAGGAAACTGCCTAAAACAGGAATGTTATAAGCAGGTGACTGCAAAAATTACAGTAACATTAAAGAATCAGAGAGGTAGCCGTGTTAGTCTGGAATAGCAGAGGTAACAAAGAATCCTATGGCACCTTAAAGACTAACTATAAAGTATTGAAGCATAAGCTTTCGTGGGCTAATACTCACTTCGTCGGATGCACACTTCCACTGCTTGCATCCGACAAAGTGGGTATTAGCCCACGAAAGCTTATGCTTCAATACTTTATAGTTAGTCTTTAAGGTGCCACAGGACTCTTTGTTACCAGTAACATTAAAGATGATATAACTATACCATAAACAGGAGGACAAACTTGCTACCACGTTGCAAATTACCAGGCACCTGCCCTGTATCAGAGCACCAAAGTTTCCTTTAGAGAGGAGAGAGACACTCATTCCTTCTTGAGATCACAGCCTGAATTTATTTTTAAAGGTTAGTCACATATACAAAAATTTGAAGTGACTGGATGAGGTGACTAGCAATATGCCCCACCCATAGTCAGGATCTTTCCCAGCACCCCAGAGGTGCTGGTCCCTTTGTCTTCATAAGGGAAAGAGAGAGAACTTGGGGTTTTCTGCCCCTTTCTTTTATATTCCACTGAACCTTTGAAGTTGATGCTTCTGAAAGCAAAGTTTATTGAGATGGTAAGGACATGGAGCCTGGAGGCAAAGGAAGCTCCCTGCTCTTTCTTTTCACCTGTGTTTGCTGACATGCAAATTTGCTTTGTCTCCTGCCATTTCCAGGACCCCACTTAATATTTATATGTAACTTGAGATAAACACACATTTATTTGTCTAGAAGAAATCGGGTTGCCGCCCTCCAGGATGGTCCTAGAATCTCCAGGAATTCAAAATGAATCTTTAATTAAAGGAAGCGAGGAATACCTGTTGCACCTTAGAGACTAACTAGTTTATTTCTAAATAAACTAGTTAGTCTCTAAGGTGCTACAAGTATTCCTCGCTTTCTTTGCAGATACAGACTAACATGGCTGTTATTCTTGAACCTTTAATTAAAGGTTATGTCATGTGATCAAAACTCCAGGAATACATCCAGCCAGAACTGGCAACCCTAGGGCTAAACCTGCTTAACAGCTTTTTCCAAGGCAGGGCTGTGTGATTTTGAGTGTGTGCTATACCATCATACAGGAGGGTTTCATAACATTATATATAATGTTGCTACATATATTTCACCATGATATTAATGACCAGCAAGTTAGTAGTTTTCAAATGATATCACACAAGGCATATTTTGTACAAAGATGATTACTGTGATGTGACTACAGGGGTGCTTTTGGTCAATCCACCTTCTACAGTATGTTAGAAAATCTGAATTTACTTTGAAGATCTGAGGCCTTAGTGTAAATGAAAATCAGGCCTCAGATGTCCCAGATAACAGGAGCCACTATATTAGCTGGCAGCCCCCCAAAGGACAGAGGTGATGCAGGAGGGAATGGGGAACACAAGGGGGAACACAATTGCTGCTTGGCTTGCACTGAGCATGCTCAGTAACATCTGCTGAAACAGCTGCCCTCACTCTGGCGCTCCCCCTCCACCCCCATCAGCAGATACAGATCATCTCTGCCAAAAGGAGGACACTGAGGCCATTCCCATTGTGTGAGTGGACTTCATGAAATTATTCTTTCAATATTTATTGAAGTTTGTGGTCTCCTTTATCTATTTCACTAGCATAAACAACGCATATTCCTTCCAGATAGTCAGCTTGGCCTAGTGAACACTCGTGAACACTTGAAGTCCATTATTTAAAGATAAATACACCCTCTCTCTTTAACACAAACGCTCATTGACATGTGCAAAGCATCGCACAACTGACTCACTAAGCCACATTACTTTGGTACCTGTAAGTACCATTTGTTCTGTAGTTTGCCAAGGGTCAGATTCTGCTCCCAGATCCACTGTTGTAAATCTGGGGTAACCCCGTTAACTTGGATATTCAGTGGTGTAAATGTCAGAATTTGGCTCAGCAAGTTCAGTCTCTGGAATTTAGCATAATCACTGGAATACTCATGGGATGTGAGATTAAAATGCCAGCAGGCTCAACTGGTCTAAAGTCAAGCTTTCCCTTACCCATGATTAGCGCAAAGACTTTTGTTTTACTGCTTGTTAGAAAGTATCTAGGGCTGTTATTAATGCTGGAGGCATGTCAGTGAATGTGCCAATTCCTCTCTCACTTAAACACCATGGGCCTGATTCCAATCTCCCTTGCGCTGGTGTAAATCTGGAGTAACTCCATGTAAATCAGTGGAGTTGCCCCCTCATTCACATCAGTTGTAGAGCAGCATAAGGCAGGCCCATGTGTTTCTGTTTATATCAGTACCTGACCAGCCATCCTAGAAGGGGAGACCCTCTTCATAGCTTGTCCATTCGAGTAGCTGATTTCTTTAATGCTCAGTAGCTTGGATTTTGTGGTGTACAGATGTCTCTCCTTGCACGCTTTCTCCGTACTGCAAATCTCCACTGGTTCTTAGGATCGTCTAGCGTGCTCTCTCCTCGCAGGCAGGCAGTCCTGCTTGATAGGCTGTAGGACTGAACCTACAGATGGCGTGCTCCATTCTTTCCTTACACTATCCTCAAATTAGCCCACTCCCGAGATGCACGATTTCTGTCCTATCAGACATGATGATTTTTACAGCTTCATTTTTGGCTCCCTGCAAGTAACCTGAGCCTTTTTGTAACCATCTCTCTGACTTGCATGTTATACATTCCATCAGGCACAGATAAAACAGGCTTCTTGCAAATATTTTATCTAGTGCATAGGATCAGCTTTCAGTAACACTCTTAAAAAATGCCTCTTGAAGATTCAAACTCTGTCCCATTAGCTTGAGAATAGCTCCCCACCAAACTCATTATTAAATGGATCGCCATAATACCACTGCCATCTCCCCTTAGTTCCTCTAATTGCCTTTTGCTGACCATGAATTCTCTCAAGTGATGCCAAATACCAGAATTCTCCTAAATGTAACCAACTCTCCTTTTTAAAAAAATAAATAAAATAAATCCTTCAACTTGCTCTCCCTTCTGCTCTCTTTCACCATCACTATTTATCATCCTGTCCCGCCTCCAGGTCACCCAGCCTCCAGCTCCTACAGCTGGTCCTCCTTTCTGCTGTCACTCTCTCTGGGCCTACATCCAGCTATGTGTTATGAGTGAGACTCTTAGTCCTTGATCTTTCTGAGCATACTCACTTGTCTTTCTAAATCTGAAATCTGATCTCTGTTCTACAGCTAAATAAGGGGGATGCTCATAGGTTTTTTTTGTGTGCTTTATCTCATTGGGTCTTCACATGAATGAAGCAAAATGCAGGGCTTTTCAGAAAGATGCATTCCTTGCTTTCATTCTTGCCACATTTAGATCTTTAAAGTTTAAAAAAGCCAGTTTATTTTCTTGCTCCTCCTCCCGAATCAAGGTGAAAAAAGGGTACTTTTTCTTTTCCAAGTTCTTGCAATACCTTCTTGATGACTAAATTTAAGGAATAATACTGCATGATTTTGCAACGAATGCACCTTGTTAGCAAAGCTTGCATTTGCGGAGAACTTCAAGAAAACAAACAGAACAAAATGTTCCTCTCTTTCTTTTTGTGTTGATAACACCAGCAATAAACTTTGCCATCCATGCAGTGTGTACAGTAAATGACAGCTGTGTTTTGCTGCCTATCTACCCAAGGAGTAAATATTTCTCATTCTTCTCTGCCTTGTCCTGAGAATGTAGCCTAACACCAGGGAACTGATGTAGGAAGTTGTGAACAATGAATTAAACAAAATCTCTCCATAGCTGAGAGAGAAATACAGGCCAAATGATGCTGCTGTTTGCTATATGCTGTACAAAAAGCACAATCTCTTGTTGTATCTGCCAAGATGCAATGGATGGGGGGAGGGCAGATGACTCCCACCAGCCCTAGTTATCTCAAGGTGAAAAATAGTGGCACTACTTCTGGTGCTTTTTAAATAAAGTATTTTCCCTCTGTAAAGGTGACTCAAAGCATCCACTGTTTTCAGGGGAGAGTCTCACTCCAAACAATCTCAAGGAATCCTTCTGTGGAACCAGTGAAATAGCCTCTAACATCCTAGCTAAACGTTGGAATAGTTTAGTTCTAATCTCTCTCTTGAGTTTGTGTTTGTCGTACCTGACAGATCTCCCCCGCCCCAATCCCCAAAGATACACTGCCTGGTTTATAGTCAGAGGCCAGCTAAAATGGCTGCTTCTATTTGAGCTGCTCCTCCCAATCAAGTAATAGGAAAACTCACCTAGACTTCACTGAGAACAGGCCTGCTGAAGAATAGTGGGAAGATAGTGACTCCTTTACTCCAGCAAAACTTCTCCAGAGCTAGAAAAGGAGACCCCACCCCAGGACCTTCTCTGGTTCTGGTATCTGTTCAGCACATCTCTATCTTTTTAAGTTAGTGATTGAAAGGCAGATTTAATGAATTCTGTTGCCTCGGGTCAAGGATGCCACCCCATTATGTCAGACCAATATTAGGGGTGGCTCATATATTTGAACCAAAATAGCCTGAACCACAAGGGTCCCTTGTAGTTAAAACTGAGTTACAAATGTCAGGTGACAACCTGATCTAGTTTGCTACCGTCAGGTCTGATGCCTGCTAATGCACTGTCCTTTATCATGCAACTGCTAGTGTGACTTTAACAGAGAAGGATAGTCCGCAATGGTGGTACGCTGGACTATAGCAACACAAAGGATAAAACATGGCTTATATATTCAGTTATTTCTATTAAGTAATTAAGTATCTTTTCTAAGGGGACCAAGTCTTGAAGTCCATAGTACTGATTCCTTAAGAAGGTGATGTGAGACAAATTGGATTGACTTTTCCTTCCTGTTACTTGTGTTTGTGCAGATAGAGGGATGGTGTGTGTTTTAACTGCTGTTTTTAGAATACTCTATTTCCTGCCTCTTTCAAGAACGGGCTGGTCTTTTGCTGTCAGTTATCAGCAGAACTCTGAAAATTTTGTGCTATTAGCTCTTGAATAGCCTCATTGGATTCAGTGGGATTCCTGTGGTATCTCCATTATTTACAGGACTAGATCTTGTATCTGGTCTTCATTTAAGAGAATTAGGTGTTGGCTGCGCCCCAGGGCCAGCTACCTACTGGATGAAGGAGAAGGAACGAGGGAACAAACATGCACATGGGCATGAAAGGATGACATAAGAGTGTTGCCATTAGGCACATTCGTGTCTATTTTTAATTCCCTTTTGGCATTTGGAAACCAAGTTGATTAAGGAACCACAGATGGAAGTTAGTCAATGAAGATTCCACCGCATGCCAAGTGGAGAGACCCTTATTAGCCTCTAAAATAAGGACAAAGGTTTTTCCTTCCAATAACCTTTGCTCATCCTGTCCTTGCAGGTTCGGATATGGGAAATCCCAGAGGGCGGCTTGAAGCGGAACATGACCGAAGCTGTTCTAGAGCTCTATGGGCATAGCCGACGGGTCGGCCTCGTTGAGTGGCACCCGACCACCAACAATATCTTGTTCAGTGCAGGATACGACTATAAGGTATCCTAGTCTGGAGGATTTCTGTTAAACCCCTCAGCTGTTGTTGGAGACCAGCATTTATTAAGGCTATGTGTGGCTTGAAAGGGCAAAATCATGGATGGCCTCACTGTTTGTTTGGCAGAAGTTTCTCTAATAGTCACAGTTTATCCTCAGATCTTTCTTCTGATCTCTCTCTCTCTCTCTCTCTCTCTCTCTCTGCTTTTGAAGTGTCAGTACACGAAATGGAAATGCATTTGAGATCAGAGGTTCTTTTGCTGATGGTTTAGAGTATCTATCTGTGTATCCCTTTAACCTTAATGGGGAATTCCCCATTGTCTAAATAATATTCCATGCCATATCTGTGTCAGATTATAGCATCCCTAATTCAAGATTGTGTCCTACCTAGTCTTAAGGACTTGCTTGCTTCATAATGGTTATGTAAAACAAAAGGTCAAGGGTTTAGCTAGCACTGAAATCTTCAGGTTTTTTCTCTAATGCATTTTTTGAAAGGATTCTTCTACATTGTCCAATCATCACAGATCATTCCTGTTTCTGACACTAACGTGCAGCTCTACTCTGAAAAGCAACTCTAAAAGTGGCCTCATTGGGTTCCAGGTGTATTATCTCCCTGACTCCATAGCAATTTTGCTCACTTTGTAGATAAGATGTAAGTGGAGGGGCAGGAATTTGGCCCCAAATTAGCAGTACGTTTAAAATGCCGAGCCAAAAGTTTGGAAAATGTGGTCTTGCATGAGTGTGCGTTTCCAGTCAGTCTGTACCCTGGAGTTATGAATATGTCCCTCCCCACCCCTCTCAGCTAGCAGCAGCAGCAGCAGCAGCGTTAACTTAATTCTGCCCCATTTCCCTCAGGTTCTGATATGGAACCTGGACATTGGAGAGCCCGTAAAGATGATCGATTGTCATACAGACGTCATTCTCTGCATGTCCTTCAATACCGATGGCAGCCTGCTGTCGACCACCTGCAAAGACAAGAAGCTGCGAGTCATTGAGCCCCGTTCGGGCAAAGTCCTTCAGGTGAAGAGCTGATTTCTCAAGAGTCAGTCCTAGGCGCCAGTCGCAAGAAGTAAATCCATTATTTTTGACACATACAAATTTGACACTAAGCTTTAAAGAGTGGCTTTATTTGGGATTTCCCATTTGAGTGCATTCCTCCCCTAATGTGCAACTGGGGCAGAGTGAGGGACAAATCCAAGCCCTTTAAGGCTAACGTACAGTAAGGTAAACACTCCTTGTAAAATATTGAATTGTCACAATATACGTCCGATATTCAGGAAGTGACAACATGTCACAAATGTCGGCCTCTGAATCTATCTCTCCCGCCTTCAGAGACTGTCGCTGTTTCTTCTCATTATTAAGATGAGACAATAGAAAGGATTCCGCACTCTCCTTGTCGGAGATCATTCCTGGGTGTTTAATCTTTTATTAATCAAAGTTTTATGGGAAATAGGAGAGAGTTCTCGGAAGCCACAGAGCCAGTTTTGGAAGAAAAGCTTAATCGTCTTTGTTAATTGTGGATTATTCTAGAAAGCTCAGGGAAGGCTAGGTTTTATTTTTACAAAACAGCATTTTCCCTTTCCATTCCGGATAGCATGAACTCCTATTTTCACCAGTGCAGTCTGAGCCACAGCTCATGAAAATTGCATTTTGCAGTAGAGGAGTAAGAGGAACGGTGGAGTTTGAAAGCCAGATTAGCCCAGCTTGGGACAAGAATTGAGCCTTTCCCCATAGACAATGTAGAGATTATACGAGAAGGAAGGGATCTACCTTTGGGATATGGGAGCAGACACACCAGGAACTGAGATCCTAACATGGGGGGAAATCCTCCCTTGAGTATTGCTCTCCTCAAAATCCTAGAGCCGGCATTTACATTGATCTTATACTAAGCGCCATGCGTAGGAAGACATCTGAAATGTATAGCTGTTCACTGCATGTAGCACAGACAATGTCTTCTTCCAGGAAGCCAGCTGTAAGAACCATCGTGTGAACCGGGTGGTCTTTCTAGGTAACGTGAAGCGACTACTAACGACCGGAGTCTCAAGGTGGAATACGAGGCAGATTGCACTCTGGGATCAGGTCAGCAAATAGATTGCTGGAAGCCGTTCCTTCCCAAGCGGGGAGCATGATTGATTGGTTAAAACAGAGGCCTAGGAGAGAGGCAATCTGGGTTCTGCTCTAATGGTGTGAGTATGGTGCGAGTAGACATACCCAAGCGAGCTTTGATCTAGCTAGCTTGGGTCCCAAAGCAGGGAAGCTGTGCTAGTGCTTCTGTGCGGGCCACAATTTGTAGGAACAGCCGATTCTGTTGCAGCTTCATGGCTCCAGGACCCACTCTAGGTAGAGTGAAACTGGCTCAGGTGTAATCCCACCTGTGATTATAATGTAGTTAGACCCTAAGTCCAAGGAGTCCAGAGACCTGGGGTCTAGCTGCAAAAGTAGGATGATTGTAGGCAAGGCGCCTACTCACGCCATGCCACAGTTTATCCATCTGCACGTTGAGAAAACCTGCCTCGCTTGCACCAGTTTTATGCAACTGCATTCAATCGCGTTTGGGAAGTGCTCTGTGAAGCACGGCAGGGACGTGCTATGGATCAGTCCTGTGGGTCTGTCAAAGGGGCCGACGGGTGCATAGGCATCCAACTCCCACAGAGACTCTCGACAGGAATCCAACCCCTAACTCGACTCTCCTGGACTTTCCAGGGAAGCTGGGCGTCCAGCTCCTTCAGGTCTTCGACTAGCCCAGCCTCTTGTATTAAGAGAACTGTTTTAATACAGGGGAGAAGCAGATACATGTACAGCGGGTTCTTCATTCCCTCCTATTTCCTAGCAGATTCTACAAAGATCTTTATGTAACTTTTAAAAACTCTGCCGGTTGCTATGGAGATCTGACTAGACATGACACGTTGGGGAATTCTGAATCCACAAGATGAATTGAAGCAGATGCAAATTTACCAGATTCATCCCAGCAAGCATTTGCCCCTCCCCTCTGACTCCATGCACGGTATTCTGACCTGACAGGTTTCAGACGGCAGACACGCCCAGCCGTGCTCACTTGGGTGGGAGAAGCTGCAGATAGTGAAGAGCTGATGTCCCCTGACTCAGGCTGACCGATTAGTCCAGTCCTATCTGTCAGCTGGCCAGTGAACACCTACGTGGCTGGGACTGCCACAGGGGCAGGGTGAGGAAACAGAAGCATGGGGGGTGGGAGGGGGCTGATGTGTTCAGAAGGAATCTTGTATAAACTCAAGGACAAAGGGAGAAACCAGATCCATTTGGGGCCTTGTGACATAGACCAAAACAAGGATGTCTAGGTTCCCCTCTAAATCCAAGAGGCCAGGACGCTCTCCCCAGGCAGCCCGGCAGCCCCACCCTCACAAGATCCTCCAAGGTGCGGAGTAGTTCTCTGGCTTCTAGCCAGAAGGTGTCTTGGCTCAACAGGGCTTCCTAGCCCAGACGGCAGCATTGGGCACAGCAGCCATGGAGTCAAAGCTCCAGAGAGGATGCAGCGTTCCTCCCCCGCTGCATCCGGCCCTTCTCCCAGTAGGCAGGGTGCACCCTGGAGGGTGTGGCTTGGTGAGCACATTGGACTGGGGCTGTCCCTGATCCTTGGGGGCTGGGGACAGGAGAGAGAGAGCGCCTTGCCCGCCTCCTCTGTTTTCCTTCCCACCCCCTCATCCCGTGCTCTTGGCCCAGGCACAATCCGCCCCAAATTGGTCCTTAAAATATACACACGCCTCCAGCCCCACTGGGTGGGGTGAGGTGTGACTGGACCCCATGACAGCCCTTACTTGGAGGGCCCCAGAGCCCATAGGGTGACCCACTGAGTACCCTGCAGGGAGGTGACCTTCAGCGGACATCCTCCTTATTCTGTGCGGACATGACCAGGTCTGCCAGCCCTCTCTCCCTCCCGCCTCTGGCTCATGGAACACGGAAATCCCATGGCATCCTTTGGTGGGGAGAGCGGGTTTGTTCCAGCTTTTCTGGGACAAAACCCGTCCCTCCCCCTGCTGCACCTGTTGCTTCTTCGTGGGTTTCGCTTTCATATTCCATGCAACCTCTCACCCTTGCTGATTCATAAAGCGATTTTCTGTCCGTTCAGGAAGACCTGTCCATGCCGCTCATAGAGGAGGAGATCGATGGGCTGTCGGGGCTCCTCTTTCCTTTCTACGACGCTGATACACACATGTTGTATTTGGCTGGAAAGGTGCGTTGGCTTTACCGAGAGTAACAAGCAATATACTGCGTATCCTGCTGTGCCTCTTGCACACTGGAGAATAGATCATCTCCCAAATCACCCATTCGAGAAGGCAAGCAAAGGGGCGTCTCTCAGATGAGCAGAGCAGGGATTATTTTAAGCGTTTCATAAATCACTATTACAGTAAACCCTCGATTTAACGGACCTCGATTTAACGGACTTCGGATGCAACGGACAAAATTTCTGAGCAAGTCTGATGCATTCCTGATCCATTTCTGGTGGGCTGGCTGCCGGCTCCCGGCTGCCGCCCGGGTCCAGGCAGCGGGCGGGCTGGCTGCCGGCTCCCGCCCGGGTCCAGGCAGCAGGCGGGCTGGCTGCCGGCTCCCGGCTGCCGCCCGGGTCCAGCCAGCGGGCGGGCTGGCTGCCGGCTCCCGGCTGCCGCCCGGGTCCCGCCAGCAGGCGGGTTGGCTGACGGTTCCCGGCTGCCGCCCAGGTCACAGCAGCCGGGACCCGGGCGGGCTGGCTGACTGCTCCCGGCTGCCGGCCGGGTCCCGGCAGCGGGCGGGCTGCGGAGCTGTCGCCCCGACCCTGTGGCGGGCGGGCTGCTGCTCCCATAGCTCGGGGTTTTTTTATTATTAAATAACGGACTTTTTGATTTAACGGACACCCCCTCGCCCGAATTAGTCCGTTAAATGGAGGTTTTACTGTACAATGAAACAGTTGGGCCTAGATGCTGATACAGTATTGTTTTCACTGGTTCAAATTTGAAGCAACTCCACTGAAGACTTTGGATTTATATCAATGTAACAGGAACCAGCCTTTGACCATTGACTGTTGCTTGTGTTATAAAATCCAAATGCCATCACTATAAAAACCTCTATGGTGGGCACACTTCTCAAACGGAAGCACCTGTGCACCCTAGAGGGTGTAGTTTGGTGCACACATGCACACATTTCTCTGCAATCACACTAGCTTTGTTCTAAAATAAGTTTATTTCTGTACTGGAATATTTCCTTTAGTGTTCCTGGGCAACACAACGTCCTGGTACACATTTTAGTACTTTATCCTCCTTCCATGGTGAGAGAACTAAACTAGATATGCAACTTTTATATGATATGGAACTCCTTGCCAGAGGCTCTGAAGGCCAAGACTATAACAGGGGTCAAAAAAGAACTAGATGCATTCCTGGAGGATAGGTCCATCAATGGCTATTCGCCAAGATGGGTAGTGATGGTGTCCCTAGCCTCTGTTTGCCAGAAGCTGGGAGTGAGTGAAAGAGGAGGAATCACTTGGTGACTACCTGTTCTATTCATTCCCTCTGAAGTACCCAGCATTGGCCACTGTTGGAAGACAGGACACTGGGTTAGATGGACCTTTGGTCTGACCCAGTATGGCCGTTCTTATGTTCTATGTTCTTTAACCAAGGGGTAGAAAAACTAATTCTATAATGGGAAAGGGAGAAATGGGAATGATGGGGATAAAATTGCTAGTCATCTTGTGAGTTTTCTTCCCCAAACGCCATTAAAGAGACCACAACTGTTCCTTCTACTGCTACTACTCCAAGAACCCTGACGCAGTATGTGAAATGTTGTACGTTTGGTTTTAGTTCTGTTCTACAATGGCTAACTAGCATTGTCGTGTCTGTAAATGTAACCTAGAACAACATGATGCACGACAGGATGTTATTTCAACACATCTTTTTTTTTACCTAAAGCCTTTACACTGAAATGTTAAACTGATCTGCCTTTATCCCCCTGCCTCAGGGTGACGGGAACATCCGATACTATGAAATCAGCACAGAAAAGCCCTATCTGAACTATCTCATGGAGTTTCGCTCTCCTGCCCCACAGAAAGGACTGGGTAAGAGCTTTTGGCATGTTAATAGGCTGCCTCTTTGAACAGTAATATTAAAAAAAGACAACGGGCTGAAATAGTATAATTAAATTTTGCTGATAAATGTGTTTTGCATAATAACCTCCCGTACTCCCTGCACTGTGCTGACTCTCGCTGTTCAGATATGTTCTGTGTCATTAGGTAGCTGATGACTTGCTGGAAAATGAATTCAGAATTCCAATGATCTTTATGTGACATTTAATAGTTTTGTGTATTTCTTCCTGGGTAATGGTGCAGTGTGACTCTGAGGTCTCTCACTGAGGGCCCAGTTCCAAGAAAATGCACATGCAGTTTCACCTGACCGGCAGTGACAGGCTGCCCAAACTCTAACAAGCGACCTGAGCCAGTGATACTTGGGACGTTCCCTGGGTAAATGATCTTCCCTTCCCATCCCTACTGCAAAATCCATCTGGTCCATTTCCTGCCCCTCCTTGCCAGCACCGGGCTCTGATCAGCACACCTGCACCACTCTCAGCTCTCCTCCCTTTCCCAGCACCTCCCGCAGGCCCCCCATGTGGCTTCCCTACCTGGAAGCAGTTCTCGGAGCAGTGTCAGGGGTGACTGGTGGATTCTGGCGATGGGGTGGCTGGACAGGTGAGGGTAGCTTTCCTACTCCTGGGTAACACTTTCCACATGCTAGTGATCTCTCCCCCACTTGCCAGCTGCAGCTTCGGCAAGGTACATATGTACCCTGGGCCTGATTGGGAAAGGTGAAGAATGCGCTCAACCTGCACAGATGTCACCACCTCACAGAATTTCTTCTTCTATCTTATACACATGTTGCAGGGTACTCGGAGTCCCGTAGAAACGAGGCACACACACAGCTGCTAAACAAAAGTGGTGAGTTTATTGAAGGCAGAAAGTGACACACCCGCAACGGGGGCTTCACCCTGAGCATTGCTCCGGTGCGTCGGGCTTTCCCTATCTCAGTGGCAGCAATGAAGGGAGCCCCCGTTGCGGGTGTGTCACTTTCTGCCTTCAATAAACTCACCGTTTTTGTTTAGCAGCTGTGTGGGTGCCTCGTTTCTACGGGACTCCGAGTACCCTGCAACAACATAACACCCCCCCGCTAGGAGTCATCTGCAGCGACAAGACCTGGAGCACCAAAGCACGGGCTGCTGCTACTCGAGCTAAAGAAGTAACTCCATTTAGCCGGTAGCAGTGGTAGGTTGGTATCCATTAAGGAGTTACAAGGCATTGTTACAAGGTGGGCACCAGATCACTTAGCTTTGTGTTTAAACAGAATCCCATTCTCATGGAACACACCGACTGCTTTTCTTGATTTGTAAGCGCTGACGATTTACATAGAAAACAACGGTTCTCTCGACAGCTTGAAATGTAGTACTCTGTCAGAACTTTTCCCATCGACATGTCTAATTGGATCTATATGCTCTACATGCATCCTGCTACCATATCCTAAGCCAGCAATCCTGATGGGGCTAATAAGATTGGTTCCTTTCTCACTGACCAATTTGTAGAGCAAGAGCTTTTGAATATTTCAATGGTTTGTCGGCATGAAAGGAAAGCCCCTTGCTCACATGTGAACTCTCTGACAGGTGTGATGCCAAAGCACGGGCTGGATGTGTCTGCATGTGAGGTGTTCAGATTCTATAAACTGGTTACCTTAAAGGGTCTGATTGAGCCCATCTCTATGATCGTGCCAAGGAGGGTGAGTACATATCAGCATTGTTCCTACTCACATACGGAACGCAAATGCTCTGATGTGTTATCTCTGCACAAAGCACAGAGCTGGAAACGCTCCATGTGCCGGGGCAATTCTATTTGTGTTTCTCGGGTACGTCAAAGACTGCCGGATTCCCTATTAAAATGATGCACAGGGAAGGAGCTGGGAGACACAGTCACTGAACTTTTGCCTTTTGACACCACACTAGGAATCCTGCTCTGACTTGCACAGAGCAGAATCATTTGGATGAAATACAGTAAATGTCAAAAGGACCATGGCGAACTGTATCTAGTGAAGTAAGCCCTTGATGGTTTATATAACTATCCACAACAACCACACGTCTTACATACTCTGACCATGCTAGACATTTTCCTGACTTGCAGCTGAAAGCATTATGGGGTTTGCTTTTTCTTGGCTGTGGAGATCATCTGTCTTCTTTGACGGGTAGATCTCTCTGTGACCTCTCGTTTATATCAATTACACATTTTAGATCCAAACTCACATCTTGCTAAAAACTGCAAGTCTGAAGTCCTTTAAAGAGTCAACTCCAGCAGTTTTTCTGACTTCTACTGCCATTACTTTGAGAAATTAACTGGGTTTTTTAGAAGTGTGTGACAAAGGACTGTCCCACACCTAGGTTTAGAGACCCATCCCAAGTAAAAGTCACAAAGCCTAGGGTCCCAAGTAAAAGTCACATTGCTGTGTGCTGGGAGCAGAATTCAATGCTGGCTTTACCTGCTTTATCCAGCTGTATGAAATCTGAAACAAAGCTATGCGCCATGTTCGGGTTTGGGATTGAGTCCGTATCTTGCCAAACAGAGGTGACTCAATAGAGCTTCATCCTCATTGCCTTGAATTTGCGAATCTACCAAAGCAGAAATGTGGAGAGGAGGGGAAAGGCCCGTGGCTCTGGTGGACTTTCCTTGGTGTTTTCCCCTTAGCTGTTCTTCCTTGCGCCATATGTGGCCACAATGGATGCTCCTTGACTTAATTGGCCCATGCTTTGAGATGGGATCTACATATATAACCACATGGTTTGTGTGCTTAGCTGTCCCTGAACGGTCTGTGCAGCAGCAGGGAGCACCATCTCCACCAGGCCAGAGACGATGCCCTTCCAAAGGCCTCCCAGTTCAGATGGATAATATTTATTAGCCTGTCTACAGCTCAAATGCATCCAGTGCACTCTGCTACTTCGGTGCTTGGGTGAGACTTATGCAAGCACTTGAAAACACTGCACAGCTCAGTGCTCTGGTTATAATTTTCTTTCAAAACATGAATTTAACAGGCAGGGGCTAGGAGTCTTTATACCCCATTTAAAGTGAATGGTGAAAAGGCCATTAAGTATTTTTCCTGGGATGCTATTGAATGGCTACATTACCATTGACTGGGGTTGTAAGAAAACTGTTGCTTACGGCACTTTGCACTGCATAGTTACAGTTGGGAACAAATTTTATGAAGACAGCCACTCTTTATTCTTCCTCACTTCCAGTCAGAAACATACCAAGAGGATATTTACCCGATGACTCCAGGTATCGAACCAGCCCTGACACCAGACGAATGGCTGAGTGGAATAAACAGAGGTAAAAGAATGAACTTTGCATGAGCGTCTACTGCACTTCTATTGGAAATGTAAACAGAATTGATCTCGGATCCTCACTGTGAAATGTGTCTAAATCCGTACTCGCCCCTTGGGCACTTTCCATACTTTACATTGACCACCAGATGATGTGATGGTGGGTGCATAGGTACTGTGTGTGTATGTATTTAGTGTACATAAACCCACAGGAACCATTTTTGAGCTAGTAAACTGTGGGGGAGGGGAGGAGGCTGTTGAATGCTTTTGAGCTCCATCTATAAGTAAGTTTATTTGTATTAAAGTAGTGCCTAGTTGCTCCAAGAGAGAGAGAGAGAGGGATTGAGATTCAAGCTTAACATGATTTGAAGCACCACTTAGGCTGTGTCTGTCCCGGTTGCTGGTCTCTTTAGCATTACCCTGCCTTTTTTTCTAGTCTGGACAAGGCCTTAGTGAGACAGTTCATGTTCCAAAAAGTTTAGAGTCTATTTAGACAAGACAAAGAATGGGAAGGGAAAGAGGTAAGGGGAGAAGGGCAGTGACTTGCCAAGGTTGCACAGCCGGTCAGTAGAAGAGCTGGATTAGAACCCAGGTGTCCTGACTGCCAATCCCGGGCCTGTCCAGTCCAGTCACCATGAAAACACATTATTGTAGCAACTGATAAGTAGTGAATGTTAAGGTAGGACAGTAGAGGAAGGATATATACGCATGCACTGTAGTAGAGCAAGTGTTAACATCCTCCTTTATTTTACCATCTCACGTAGATCCCATATTGATGTCTTTGAAGGAGGGCTATAAGAAGGCATCCAAAGTTGTCTTTAAGGCACCAATAAGAGAGAGAAAAAGTGTTGTTGTCAATGGAATAGATTTGTTAGAAAACGTGCCTCCCAGGACAGAGAATGAGGTAAGCAATGGGTGTTGACTTATGGCTTTGGATGGCCAGCCTCTTAGATCTCAGCCATGTGCTTCAGGCTTATCCAATGCAAAACCTTTCTCGGACGTAGTAAGAAGACAGCCGATAAGGTCTGCTGAATTTTCTGTTCCTACTGAATACCACAGAGGCCTTATTTTATGCCATAGATGTCATTCTGTATTGCAATAACACCCAGCTGACTCTCTCAGGGACCAGGACAAGCATCAGACAAGAAGATGGCCCCGCTCCACCGAGTTTACAATCTATGTATTCCCACTGATCTGAGTAGAACTAGTAGAGACCCTTGACCACAGAGGGCATTGAACTATTTCAATGTCCTTTCTGCCAGGCTGGGTTCAGTGTGCCATACTCGTTTTTGGCATTAGTGGCTTTCACTGTATTTTCCACGTAGATGGTGTAATTTATAAACAGTTCTTTGTACAGTATCGTAACAAATTCATCCAGAAACTGCAGAGTTGTTGTTAAGATGCACAACATAGCCCACCTGGGACTTCACACCAACAGTGGGGACTGAACTCTGATCCTCCTTCTCTGAAACCAGACTCCTAGCAACTTAACAGATGGAGATTTTTATTTAGTTATCAACATAGGGCATATGCTCATGACTTTCTCGGACACAGAGCAACTGCACACATCCAAGATTGTAGCATATAAACACACTAATTGGTGTATCTCTACTTTTGTTCCCAAGCCGTGAAAATCTGTGTCTGTGTTTCCCTGGATCAAACTTCAACCCACGGGACTTTGCTGAGGTTTAAGCAGAGAGCATATAAAATGAACTGGATTAATTTCCTAACAGTTTTTAATAAACAATTGTTCTCTGTGCTACACTTAAAGGCCGTGGGGAAACATTTACACTGAATCCAATCTTGAATTTCTTTTCACAAATTGAGCTGTTGAGCCATACAGTGTGAATTAACTGAGTTACCATGAAAATGGACAGGGAAAATCAATGGAGTATTGCAGGTAAACTGATATTTCAAAAGGAACAGTGTAATGACATGAATCAAAGGCAGGTTCTCTGATAGTGGGAGAGGAAAGGCATGAAGCCACCGGAGAAAGCTGTTGTTATAAATGTTACCAATGTTATACACCTATTTTTTTTCTTTCTTTTAAGCTCCTCAGAATGTTCTTTCGACAACAAGATGAGATCCGACGGTTGAAAGATGAGCTTTCGCAAAAGGATATAAGAATTCGACAGCTACAGCTGGAGTTGAAAAACTTACGTAACAGCCCGAAGAATAATTAATTAACTTCAAGGGACATTTTATAAATAAACTTCCTTTGTTTATACTTGCTCTTTTATTTTACTGTATCCACTTACACAGAATATGAGCCAGAAGTCAAATGACCTGCCAAGAGTCCACATGCTAACTGGAAATATGTCCTTGTAGTCTTATCTAGCACTAAAAAGAAAGACCTGTAAACTATAACTGAAAACAACTGTATGAAAGGAAGCTGAGTATGTATTTATATCCCAGCATTTTTCGTGGAGTAAGTAGAAGAGCAATTTATTCTCTATATCTAAAGACTATGGAACTAACCAATAGGGCACAATTTAAATTTAACTTGAAATGGAGAGAGAATGGAAAGAGAATACAGGGTGCCCTTAGGGTTTATTGCTATTAACTTTTTTCCTATGCAAAGCCTGACAAAGAATGCACACAGCCTACAAAACTGGAATTTTGATTCACTTAACTATTACCTAAAATATAGGGTTTAATTCACAAATGTTCTCTCCAAATCCTCTTGCCCTGGCCTTTGTTTAAAGGAGGCTCAGGAAAACCTGCCCTTTGCCCTGGCACTTGTTGCAAAGTTTCCTTGTGCGGGGAAAGGTGGCAAAATTTGAAGTCAGTGTCTTAGAAATTGGCCTGATGGTCAAATTTTCAAGTTCCTTGGTCAGTTGCTACACTCCGGTAAGACCTTAATTTGTCACTTTATCTGTATGGAAACCAGTCACTCTCCTTAGCGGGACAGGGGCTAGTTGTATATTTGGATTGTTGTTTTTAAACTAGCCTAGGTTTCCTAAATGCAGTGGGTCTATCTTCCCTGATCTGCTAATAGGGACCTTAGAGACCTACTTCCTCCTGGAAACATAGTGGGGATAACACTGTCATAATAGTATGCAAATGGCAGGCAGCAAAGGCACCTGCCTTTGCTCTCTTCCCAGAACTGTCTTAGAACATCCTCTTGCTCAGTAGTAAATGTTGCCAAGATGGTGGTAACCTCTCCTGTGAAACCCTGATTCAAAGACATTTGATGTCTGGGAACTCTGAGTGTGTCACCTGTGTGTCTGTTCTTCTGCATATCTGTTCCTACTGATAGAACTGCAGAGGGTTTAAGCTGCACAATAAATTATATATACACAATATATGTATACAGTGACTTTTTGTGAATTAGGCCCACAATACAGGGAAAGACATTAAAATACTGCTAGTTTACCTATATATATTTTCACTTAAATCAAGTAAGACTGTCCCTAGCAGTGCAACAAGTTCTCCGCCCCACTCCCACCCCGGTTACATTACATTGTGCTCTGCACCTAATGCGTTCCCACTCTTACATTAAAAGTGCTGTCATTCGCTATTATTTATGTTACCACAAACGTGATGAAATAAAATGTTTTCAAGATACCAAACCTTGCGAGTGGCAAAGTCTCCGTTGAGTTTTCATTTGTAGCAACACAATGTCTGGACTGAGCAACTCGTTATTTCAAAATTTAGCATAAGTTAGGTTTAGAGGAGCAAAATCCAGGTATGCTAGCAGGTGTCATGCTGCATGGAATAAGCTTTCAAGAACTACTCCTGGGCATGTAGTTGCAGGGAGCTGAGGGTTAGCTAACTCAGGTGTTCTAACCAGAGAAATGTTAGTAAATAAAAGTAGTTAATAAAAACATTAAGACTTTCTGCCCAAAACTGTACAGGCTCTGGAACCCTCCTTAAAAGATGAAGCTGGAGGATTGTCAAAGGCACACAAAGCAGTGAAGCACTCAATTCCCCCTCTGGTGCACCAAAAAGAAGGGGTTCCCTATCAGAATGATATTTAATTTCAATGAACCTACCCTCTGCAGAGCCACTGAGGAGATAGTTAATAGCTTACACCTGTTGCTAACTATGTATGTGCCTTGTCTAAGTAGCTGATAATCCCTGTTAACTGGATGAGCAGATGATGATCAAGTGCCTGCAAAACCGGGTCCCTGCTAAGAGGAGACCAGCTTGAGGCCACTTGCCAAATGAGGCCCTTATAAGGCATTGAGAGAACCTGAGTCTTTCCCAAGCAAACTGACTTACACCATTTGGTAGCTGGGCCTACCAGCTGACTGCAGACTCCACAGCCCAGCCTTACTTCAGGAAATGGCTGCCTAGTGCTACACAGCTTCCAAAGCCCCTCCCAGTCCACCTGCACCCTGCTTTTATTAATTAACTCCATTGATGCATCCTGTCCTTAGCCACATGCTTAGTTTAGCATTCAGAACATACAGCTCCCAGGTGCTCCAGATTCTGCAACCCCCAGGAAGGGCCCAAACCAAAAAGACTGGGGCAAGTGTTTAGGGCAGGGGAACGTGTACTAACTCCGAGGGGGTCTGGCCTGTGTGGCTATTTGCTGGTTTGCCTATGGCCACAGTCAAACCATGTTAGCTAGGCCAGTGGTGCTGAGGCTACTGCTAGCAGAGACTGAAGCAAAGGCACTGGCTGTAGACTTGTCCACTCATGACCTTCAGGGCCCGTTCTCTTGCCTTTTATTACCCTCTGTGCTGGGTTACCCCAGGCTGGTGTTGATGCAGGCCCTTGAGGTGCTCTGTTTAATTTGGGACATCTAATGCACCCCCTATGACTCTCGGGAGTGGAGGCTGAGAGGGGGCTTCATTCTTTCCTTTTGGCCGAGGGAGTTGCCTCAGCTTCCCACCCCCGCCCCCAGCGCAGAGCTGTGTTCAGAGTGGATTTTGAAGCACAGGAAGACCAAGGTCACCTAATACATACCTAGCCCCTCCCCCCCCCTCACCTGTCCTCCCCCCCCCCCCCCCCCAAGAAGATAGCCCTGCTCTGAAAAGCCCCATCGCTCTCCTGCAAGCAGCTTGCACTAGCAGGCACCCAGGGAAAGGAAAGGGACCGGCTCCCCCACCTTCAGCTGACCTGTGATTCCTGTCACTCAGTGGGCAGGCTGCTCCCTGGGCTGCCAGACAGGCTCCTGTGCCAGCCCTCCGATCCAGCCTGGTAAGTGATTCTTTGGGATATGGGGGCTAGCAGGGCTGCCTCCCTCACTGCCACGACCGGTCTGGCAGGTAAGCAGAGGTGGTGAATGTCTGCCAAAAAACCCAGACCCCTTGGCCAGCTGCGGAGTGAGTAAAGATGGATTTGGGGGGGGGGGTCTCTGCCTGTGGCCCAGGCCACTCTGGGGGCCTGTCACTTCACAGGAGCAGAAAGTGAGAAATGGTGGGGTGGGGAGGCCCCATGGGGGGGGGGGGTCGGCCCAAAAGTTGGGGGTGCTCCTCTGTACTGCTGGGGAGGAGGTGAAGGCAGAGGACGAAGGGTGAAGTGCTGAGGCAAATGGAGGCCAAACTTGACCAAAACAGTAGGAGAAAAGCAACTTACTGCGCCGGTGAGTCGGCAGCGCTCAGGAACGACGGTGGTTTGGATAAGAACTCGGGCTCAAACCTCCGCTTCTCCTGCTTCCCTGACATGTCAGGCTGGTCTCCAGTGCCCCTAGTCAACTCTACCGCCGTCCTTGCTCCAGGGGGTCTGCGCGGTCGCTGTCCTGGGCTTTTAAATCCCTCTTCAATGCTCAATTCCTTCCAGTCTTCCCCTCCCACTGACCTCCAGCTCCCCATTCCCACCCGCCTGCTCCCTCGCGCCGTGCAGACACTTACCTAAAGCAAAACACTCCTCTGGAGAACGTGCGCACACACCACAGGAGCTCGGCTCTTTCCAGCCATCAGTGGAGGCAGGCGTAAGTCCCTTCCCTAACCAGGTGTCACCCCGTGTTATGATTTACACTGAGAGTTGCTATCTTGTTGCTAAAAGGCAGAGCTGATCCTAGTCTTTAGCTTTTATTTATTTCAGCTGTTGTTGAAAAATAGTTTTCCCTCCCTCTCCCCCTCCCAAATGGAAACTATTGGTAAACAAAATGGGAAATGGATCCAGTTCAAAACTCTTGAAATGGAAACAACTTTGAATTTTTTCCTGATTTCTTTGGTTTTAGAGCAGCTCTAGTACAATGCCAAGTCCCCCCGTAGTGCTTTAAAAATAACGGATGGGTCCCTTCCAGTGGAAATGACCGGAGGCACATTTATACTTATTTCACTTCACAGCCGACTAGGGCATATACACCAAGCTTCTGAAGGAAAAAATCTTGCTTAAGCAAGTCTTAAATCACTTTAATAACTTTTGGTTTTTCTTGATTTCTTAGCTAAGTATAATATAAAACTTTCTACAGAACGGAAATTCTCCTTTATCTTTTTCACAGTTATTTGTGTCTCAATATTCGTCTTATGCAAATGTTTTGGGGTTTTTTTTAATTCTCACGTGTAAGAGGAGAGAGCTGTTCTCCAAGGCCTCTTGCATCAACATGTATTCAGACTAATTATGGCTGGTGTTTCAGTGATGATTAATGAGTTGATTAGCATTTCTGCCAACATCAGCACAAATACTTTTGTTTTGCAACTATTATGTTATTAGTGAGACTAGCTGGAGATGGTCTTTGTAGTCCAGTGGCCTTTTACAATTATGTATATCTGCAGGATTTATGTTTTTAATGACTTGCAGGCTTAGATGTAGGTTTTGTAAAAGTGCAGGACTAGAAAGTTCTTGCACCTGTTTTTTTAAATTGGAAACTGCCCAGCAGGTGGCAGTGTGTACAACATATCCATTCTATTTAGCGAGTCTTTATTCAGTCTACTATATTTCAGCATTGACTTACGAATCTCATAGGAATACTGTAATTTATTTCATTCCTATTTTATATCCTAAGACTGTAAATGCTTGAAACAAAGCAAGCGTCCCTGCTAACCCCAAATATCAAATGCACTGGATTACAGTAAAACCTCGATTTAACGGACCTCGATTTAACGGACTTCGGATGCAACGGACAAAATATCAGACCGCGACCCCTCCCGGCTGCGGCCCCGGTCCCCTTTGTTGGCGGCCGGCTGCTGGCTCCCGGCTGCCACCCCGTTCCCGGCAGCAGGCGGGCTGGCTGCTGGCTCCCGCCCGGGTCCCAGCCGCTGGTGGGCTGGCTGCCGGCTCCCGGCTGCCGCCCGGGTCCCAGCCACTGGCAGGCTGCGGAGCTGCCGCCCCGACCCTGTGGTGGGCGGGCTGCTGCTCCGACAGCTCGGTTGTTTTTTTTAATTAAATAATGGACTTTTTGATTTAACGGACACCCCCTCGCCCGAATTAGCCCGTTAAATCGAGGTTTTACTGTACCCACTTTTTTCTTTTACATAACCAAGACAACAGCTAGAACCAGAGCTGCGAGAGATCGAAGGCGCTGATAGAATAGTTTCATGTGGGAGCAAATTTGTGTTCAAGGAAGTGAGATTAATAGTAAGGGGTAGAGCAAGGCATAGTGCTGGGCAAGCTCTGAGGGTCATTCAGTCAAAACTTGCAACTAGCTTTTTACTCCGAATCTCACTCATTAGCAAAAATCATCTAGTGTCATCGAGCTTGGCAAGGTATGTGATGAGCACAGTAATGTCTCAATGGATTCCGAAAAGGCCCCCAAACTGACTTTCACTTAGTCATGACCAAAGGTGAGTTTTGAGCCCAAAGCACCAGTGAAGGGAGTTCAATGGATTGACGTACGTTTGGATGGCCTTCCTTTGCACGAGGCTGTCTGCTCACGTGGAACATGCCTGAGTACATCTTCCTTGCAGTAAAGCAGGCAGCTGAAAATACCAGAACAAGCAGTAGGGGCAGTCAAGTTTGGTATGAAACTTTGAGAGTTGAGGGGCTGAGGAATCTTACTCAGATTATAACAGCAGGGGAAAGATCCTGGATTTTATGTGGGGAAAAGGGTTTTTTTTTTAGTGGTGAGTCACCACAGGAAAAAGTCTGATTCCAAGAAGAAGGGGCTGTGGAATAAGAAAGAAAATACCCAGATCACTGAAGACCCTCATCATAGTAAAAAGGCAGGAGTGGTTTTCTAGCACAAGAGAATGGAAGCTCCTTTTCTTTTCTCTGGGAGGGCAGGCAGGCCGACAGACCCTTCTGTGTGAGACATCCACATGGAGGAGGCAAGTGTTGTGGACAGTGGCAGTGAGAAAAAGGATTAGTAGGAAATAACAGCAGGGGTCCCTGGGCTTTTTGTTTCAAGCACCAAATTAAAGGCTAAGACTTGAAAGCCTCTCCCGGCATAAATCTGCAAGGTTTGATGGTCTGATGCTAAACTAGAAGGATCTAAGCCATCAAGGGATCTATTCTACTTGGAAACAGAAAACAGCGTCAAGGATGTGGCAGCTCAAGAGAAATCTATGGAACCTGGGGAGAGGGCGTGGGAGCTGGGACAGCTCTTCAGATAGGTAGAGGGTGGTACTATTGTCAGTTTCCTCAAGCCTCATGCCTTCCCTAGGTCTAAGTCGGTATTAAAACTTAATATTTATATTCTGGTACTGCCTAAAGGCCCCACTCCCTATTGCGCTGAAATGACACAGTCCCTATCCTGCTGGGACTAAAGACACAATCTGAGTGTGGGGATTTGAATCTAAGTTAGTCTCTTTGCCAATGACACCATCTCTCCCCTTCTATCTACACAGCAAAGAGTCATTCAACCCCCAGCCCATCATCCCCACAGCTTTGCCCTGTGTGCCATTAAGTTTTACCTTCATTGTTTCTAGTGTTCAGTCTCCATGCTCTTATATTCATATTAAACCCTGTAAATACATACTGTTCAGATACATAGACCCTCCTCTGGCAGCTAGTGCACATATTCCTTAAAGATATCCATGGCTGCAGGACCAAATCCCAAACTTTTTCTTTGAGTCCCTTGCAAAACCAGACTCAGGTAACAGTTTTGTACCCAAACACCAAGATGCTTCTCATGCATATCTAAACAGAGAGTCCGCCAGACCATAGTCCAACTATTCAGAAGGCATGTGGTGATTAGACAAGTAGAGAAACTTCAAGATTTGTCAGAGGTCAAACTATGCGCTGTAGCCCCTAATTTGGAAATAAATAACTTTCAAAACATAAAACCTGCTACACTGCCTTTGAAATTTCTAAATCAAATCCTTCTTGGGATGCCAAATGTTTAACAAACAAACTTTCCACATTTTTTTCCCCAAACCCATCTCTCGAACAATTCAGATTCTCCTAACTTTTCGTAAAACCTCTTCACTCTCTCGTCCCCCCCATATACTATTTAAAGTGGAAGGTCCCACTTTTGAACACTTGAGCAGACTGAACAAAATCAAGTTTCAGAGAAAAAAACAACAGGAACTGTGGGAAGTTTGCCCACAGGGTGATTATGGAAATTACATAGAGCTGGGACAGTGAAACCTTCAGGCATAGGAAAGCCCGGACATGAAGAGCTCAGGACTCCACCCACTTTTCCCCCCTCCTGTATTTTCCAGCATCCTCTAAATACCTCCTCGGAAAGAAGATTGCCGATAGCAGAGGACTCCTAAGTCCAGCAGACAAACACATAATGAAATCCAGTGTCAGGAAGCTGGAGCTAGATAAATTCAAATTAGAAATACAGCCCTCCTGTCTAACAGTGAGGGTAACCAACTATGGGAACAACGTAGAGTGGGTTCTCCATGAGCAAGACTGCACATGGTATGATCTAGCTCAAACATGAGTTATGGACCGGGTGCAGCAATTTAGTAAAAGTCTCTGGCCTCTGCTATGCAGGAGGTCAGACTAGATAATCACACTCGTCCCTTGAAGCCGTCATTTCTATAAGATGAGCTGTCACAAGTCTAAGGTGATTCACTGTTGGCTTTTTGAGTGGACAGTGAGATCAAAGCAAATACACCAAGAAGCGTGACCTTCCCCGAATAACTAGTAGGGAGACTTTCAAAGGTACAGAGGAGAATTTTGTGACCGAGTACCACTGAGAGTCAATGGGAATTGGGCACTTAACTTTGTCTTTGTGCATCTCCCCTCTAAGGTTCTAGCATGAAAGCTTTAATTATGACCACCTATGTGCCAACACTAACCTTGCCATTGGCACAGATTGTCATGCTAGAAATATCCAGCTGGTGAAGTTAGCCTGAATCAACCTAGATGTTCCATTCAGCTCCTGATGCTCCGTATGTGCAAGAGGACATTCAATAGGAATAAAGAATGAAATGTTGAATATGAAGTGCAGTTCTGGTTGCCCCATCTCAAAAAAAGAGATATTAGAACTGGAAAAAGTACAGAGAAGGGCAACAAAGGGGATTGGGGGAATGAAACAGCTTCTATATAAGGAAAGATTAAGATGGCTTAGAGACGACAGAGGGAGGATATAGCAGAAGGGCATAAAGTCACAAATGCCCGGAGAAAGTGGTGTTTACCTCTTCATGTAATGTAAGAGCCAGGGGTCACCTAATGAAAAAAACAGGTAGCAGGTGTAAAACAAACATACAGAAGTACTTCTTCACACAACGCACAGTCAACCTGTGGTACTCGTGCCATTGTGAAGGACAAAAGTATATCTGGGTTAAAAAAAAGAATTAAATAAGTTTCTGGAGGATATGTCCACCAATGGCTATTAGCCAAGATGGTCAGGGATGCAACCTCATGCTCTGTCTATAACTCTGACTGCCCGGAGCTGGAACTGAATACCAGGCCCTGCTCGGTTCATTCCCTCTGAAGCATCTGGCGCTGGCTACTGTCAGGAGCCAGAATACTGGGTTAGCTGGACCATTGACCTGACCAAGTCTGGCCGTTCTTATGTTCTTAGGAAAATAACTACGTTTCTGTTGTTTAGATAGATCAGATACTTCTTTCTTTAAAAGTTATGGTAAAAGTAGTGGCTGCAGAATAGTTGGATATGCAATTGTTTGACGCCTGGGTGCATTTTATGGGAGTTTAGGGGTTTTCTATCAACAGACACTGCTCAGTTTAGTAAGCTAGTGTGGTTGAAGGGCACTGCCTCTTTGTTATTTATATACTACAGTATGGCTAAGTCTAATGGAAAATAAAAATCACAACAGAAATTATACATATTGCCAAAAATTCATTACCAGTTTTTATTGGCCCGACCATATAAGAAATAAAACAAAGATTCAATAAAACTGCTGTTACTTGTCCTGTAACAAAATGTTTAGACAAAACACTTCTTAGGGGGAAGTAATAAATGCCAAACTAAATACAACAGTAGTCAAAATACTATTAGAAAAACAACAGAGACTTACCGGGAGGAATAGAGCGAGGAAAACAGTCTTCAAGTTCACTAGCAAAAAGGGCACAGAATTGTAGCTCGTTAACTACAAACATTGTTGTACTAAAGGTTTCTGATACTTTTTTTAAAAAAAACAGCTTGATGCCCAGTAACGAGTGTCTTGTGATATTTGAGGGTGAGGGTTGGATCTCTGCTACTCTAAAACATGCTATATATATATAAAAAAAGAAATGTTACCCATTTACAGTTGTGGTTGCTACAATAAGATAGCCAGCCCCCTTTCCTTCAAACAGCTCTTATGCAGAATAAGAAGAATCTTCCTGTGGTAGAATGACTTTCCTCTCAAAGCCAAGGGCCTGAGCAAATGAAACTATGTACACACCCGATTGCTCCGCCTACTACTAACAGGGAAATGTTCGACAGCGCACAGCAAAGCCCCACCACTGTCCAGGGTGGGAAGCGGGAAGAGTACTGTTCCCAGTTGAAATTTCAGAGGCCATTTGTAACAGGCAGAATGTAAGCTCCCCGAGCTGGAATGGGGCCAGGATCTCAGAGCTAGGAGTGACCCTGTTCAGAACTGCCCTGAAATATGAGGCACTTTACAGGCTCAGAGCCTTTGCTTCCCTGTCTCAGTGCAAAAGCATCTGCAAGAAGGGACTGCTGGAATCACAGCTTTCCCAATTTGCATCAGCCACTCCAGCTGTTAGAATGGTTTCTGCTTCAAGCTTTACAATTAAACATCTTGTACTGAACCACAGCAGCTGATGCCGATAGCTAGCTAGCGTCTTTGGCTTCCACAGCGAGGGGCTCAGGGAGAGGCAAGTCACTGGCCCCCGCTTAGGACTGGGAGTAAACCTGCTCTAGAAAGGGCTGTTTTCAATCAGAAATACAAATATGCACCTTAGCCTGTAAGCTCATCCGTGACCGGGCTGTCCTTTACTGGTTGTGGCATCCAGAGGCCACTCTCATACAAATAAACTACACATTCAATGCTGGCCAAACACGGATAGTCTTCCCTCTCAGTGCTCAAATGGCCACTGCCAGCACATCAAACTTCTGACTGCAAGCTCAGTGCTCATGTGATGCACCTCAAATGTAGTATTCAAATGATAGGTCAAAATCACCTTGGTCAAGACCATGAAAAATAATGATTATGGCCAGCATAAAGATGGGGAAATGGCTAGACACATTAGGAGGCAGATCTCCTTGCAATTGGATAACTGAGTAAAAGTGATTCTCGGGTAGTAACGAAAAATTTTCAATGCTGTGCCTCAGTGTTGTGGGCTGTGAACATCCACCATCTTACTTCACATGCTGAATTGCTTCTCAATCCTGACTTCTTAGAAATCTTAAGCAACTCTGTTTCAGCATAGACTGATTCATTTCTATTGGAGTGCAAGATTTGAGAACAGCTATTTTTAGAGATGAGACAGATGTGTGGAAATGCCTTTTTTGCCAAGTATGTGAGGTTAGACAATTGTGTTGCACACAAACCAAAGTAATGGATAGAGATTTTTCTACTTTTTGGCTAAAATGCTACGCTGTCAGAGTATGCAGGTTGCGGAATCACGAAATAGAGATTTTAATAAGGGTGATTAATGGTTGAACAAACTATCAGGGAAAGTGGTGGATTCTCCATCTGTTGATGTTTTCAAATCAAGATTGGACACCTTTATAGAAGATAGGTATTAGTCAAAACAAGTAATTGGGCTCAATAGAGGGGTAACTCTGTGAAGTTACTTGATTAAATGGTTCCTTCTGGCATTAGTAATTTAGCCACAAGAAAGCATTTTCAAAAACCAAGGGAGTGCTCCTTCGAGGATACCCGAAATATGAATGACCAAGACACCACACAAAATGTACAGTGATTGCTGTGTTTAATTGGTGAGTTCCCCAGTTTGGTTAACATCACCTTGGTCAAGACTTGACATGCACTACATAACCTAAAACTAAATACTAGTAACGCTTGGTAGTTAAGGATTTCATAAAAACAAACTTAATCAGCAGTACTACTGGATAAGGATGAGTGTGACAAGTAAATATTCCACGAGAAGACCCGAATGCAGGGGCTTACAAGCTGACAGTTTAATTAGCACAGTGAATCTTGGGATAAGGAGTCGACCCTGAAGCATTTCCTTTTCTTTAAGAATTAGATTTATAAAGATGTTGATATAGAGTAGACTCATTATTTGCATGGCTATTTTGTTTTCCTGCCAATGGGAAAACCAGGGTGTTTTTTAAACTGAAATTTTGATTGTGCCACACTCTGGCTGGACACAGGTACACTTTGCAATTATCCACTTAGAAAAGGAAATTCAGAAAGGATGACTCGTTTAAGGTCCCTGCTATACTGCCCATGACAGAGAGATAAAACAAAATAATGCAATAGCATGGCCACATAATTGCAGAGAAGTGGTCAATGAGATCTTCATCTGATGCAAGGTATGGACCATAGCTTTTCCACTGATGTTGGGTCAAGTCAGAGGAAACTATGATAAAATCTAGTCTGCTACCATCTACAGAAGAACCTCCGAGTTAAACACCTCAGGAATGGAGGTTGTTCGTAACTCTGAACAAAATATTATGGTGGTTCTTTCAAAAAGTTTACAACTGACCATCGGACTTAATACAACTTTGAAACTTTACTATGCAGAATAAAGATGCTGCTTTCTCTTCATTTTTAGTAGTTTTTGTGTAACACAGTACTGTATTTGTGCTTTTTTTAAAAAAATCTCTCTGCCGCTGCCTGATTGTGTACTTCCAGCTCCAAATGAATTGTGTGGCGGACGGGTGAGTTTGTAACTCTGGTGTTTGTAGCTCTGAGGTTCTATTGTACTCCAATGAGTCAGTCCAACGGCCATGAAGTCAGTTAAGATTTTCATTTTAGGTAACATTAATAAAATAACTTGCATAAACAAGGACAAGACTTAATTACCAAAAGCAAGGAAATTCAAAGCGGAGGCTCTGATGCAATCTCAAGTGCCTAGTGCAACAGTGTGGACTAAATTTGCAGAAGGGATTTGCAGACAGAATTTGCTGTTGCAGGAATGATTCTGGGCATAAAATAGAGTACTTGAACTTCTAAGCACCTCAAGTGCAACCCCAATTAGGCAGAGGTATTCTTCAAAAGAAGGATGCACTGTGAATGGTAACTGTGCCCAGGAAAAGGACAGCTGGGCTTTTTGAGAACCTGGCCAAAGATACTTTGTATTAGACAAGCTCATATCAACTCCTAGTGCAAAAGGTGTAAGTAAGGACAGAGCAATGCATCCAAATCCTTTCTCCTGTCATTATTTACAATAGCAATGCAATAAGGGAAAGTACAAATCAGTCAATGGTTAAGACCTGTAGGAGTCCAATAATCCTGTACAACAGTGAATTCTGGGGTGATTAACTCCTTTGGCACCTAGATTTGAGAGATCCAAGTATTACGCAAACTGGAAGGGTGTGCTTCTGTATGCAGGTTTACTGGACCATAACTACCACTGACGTTGACTTCAATAGGAGTTGTGTCGAGTCATGGCTGCAGAACCAGGGGTGAGAAACTGGTGTGGAGCCTCATTAAACATTAACACAGCTCCCGTTGCTATAGTCACACCATTACAGCACATGGGATGGTCAGTCACCCTTTACTTCCTAAATACCTAAAGCAGAGACACTGCTAAGCACTCAAGATATTCAGCCACATTCATCATCAGTCTAACTCTACTGGCAGTAGGGTGACCAGACAGCAAATGTGAAAAATTGGGACGGGGTGGGATGTAATAGGCACCTAAGACCCCAAAATCATAGAATATCAGGGTTTGAAGGGACCTCAAGAGGTCATCTAGTCCAACCCCCTGCTCAAAGCAGGACCAATCCCCAATTAAATCATCCAATAGATTTTTTGCCCCATATCCCTATGGCTCCCTTAAGAATTGAACTCACAACCCTGGGTTTAGCAGGCCAATGCTCACACCACTGGGCTAATTCTATGTAACCCTGAGCTCCTGGCTAGGGGGGCTAGCTCCTCCCCCATCCCGTTGTCCCCACCCTCCCCCGCCTCAGCATGCCCCACGAGCAGCACTCAGCGGGGCGGGGCTGTCCACTCCAGCAGATCAGCAGGGCAGTGTGTCTGGCTCCAGTCCAGAGGCGCTGTTCTGAGCAGTGTGGTAAGGGGGCCAGAGCTGGGGGGTTGGATAAGGGCCAGAGTTTCTCGGAGGATGGTCAGGGGACGGGGAACCGGGGGGATTGATAGGGTGTGGGAGTCCCAGGAGGCATGTCAGGGGCCGGGGCTAGGGAGTTTGGATAGGGAGTGGGGTCCTGGGGGGGGGGGTGATTAGGGGAAAGGGGGGTCTCTGGAGGAGGCAGTCAGGGAACAAGGAGCAGGGGGGGCTTAAATAGGGGGTGAGGTCTTGGGGGAGGCGGCTGGGGGGGTCTTTGGAGGGAGTAGTCGGGGACGAAGAGCTGAGGGGGACTGGATGGGTCAAGGATTCTGAGGGGGGCAGTCATGGGGCAGGAAGTGGTAGGGAGTCAGATAGGGGGAGGGGCCAGGCTGTTTGGGGAGGCACCACCTTACATACCCAGCCCTCCATAAATCTTGAACCCCAATGTGGCCCTCGGGCCAAAGAGTTTGCCCACCCCCCTCCACTCACTGGCCAAACTACTGTCTTTATACAATAAGGACACTGCACAATATAATACAGTGAACTTCAAGACATGTTACAATACATCTTCAGACAGATCTTCAACACTTCGACTTCAATGGGTGCAGACCCAGACTTTAAGAAAGCCGTTAGGTCTCTTTAATTTACTTTGCAATGGAATAGAAGTTTGTTAGGTGCATACAGAATGTTAGTAGAACAAACACAACTGCCGTCCTATGTCCATCCTCTCACCCTTTATAAACCGTGGTTCTGGATAACTCCCACAAGTCTGTTCCATCATAAGACAGCCGAGAGGAAGAATGGTGTAAAGTTAACAGACCAAATTCTGTTTTACTGGTGTGAGGCCATATCTACAATAGGGAACTTGAAACAAGTATCTCCACTGATTGTCTTGATCTGGTTTTAGAGACAGCAGCTCTAGTGGAGATAAGGCTCCAGAGGCATCTGGTGTTTTAGTTAGGCCAGGTCTACACTGAGGGGAGGGGGAGGGTTGACCTAAGATACGCAATTTCAGCTACGCAAATAACGTAGCTGAAGTCGACATATCTTAGGTCCTCATGGCAACGAGTCAACTGCTGCCGTGTCCCCGTCGACTCCACTTCCACCTCTTGTGATGGTAGAGTTCTGGAGTCGACGGGAGAGCACTCAGGGACTGATTTATTGCATCTACACTAGACACGATAAATCAATCCCTAATAGATCGATCACTACCCACCGATCCAGCAAGTAGTGTAGACTTGCCCTTAAGCCTTCTAATAACGGCTCTATGTGGAGGAATCTGGCCCTTAAACTTACCAATTTTACTTAAAGTATAAAGATTACCCAAGTGTCTGTCACATTCACTTCTACTTTCACATACTTTAAGAAACACCTTACAAATAAATGCTGCAAATAGTGCAGTTGCCAAACTGCATAGCAGTTTATACATAAAGCAACTGGCACATTCTTAAAGGCGACTAGTCCGGGATTGAGTGGGTGCGTGTGCTCTTCTGTCGCTTGCATCGTTGTGGGTGTCCCTTTTATGAACATTGTACGCCATGCATCTATGGTACAGAACCCCTTCCCAACAAAGGAAAAACCAGGAGATTTGCTAATGAGAAACAAAAAGACGACCTTTAGAAACCTTCATCTCGTTCATTAGCAAGCAAAAACCACACCAATGTTGCTAGGCTAGTCTGTTTAGCAGTTGACATGTGGAGCCATGGTAACTAAAACAGTCAGAAGAAAGCCAAAGTCTCTCTCTGTTGGACTTGCATTAATATGGCTAGCACAGAGCACTGATAGGAAAAATAAATATACTAAAATGTAAGAGTCACCTTCCTGGCAACTTAAAAAAATGAACAAACTTTCTGAAATAAAGAGAGCATACCATCATTTGTATTAAAGCAAAAATATCCCCCTGCTTTCACCCAACCATGGCTTAGAGCAATTTTATAGAATAAAATGTATCAAGTAACTACTAAAAATACCAGGGAATTCAACAGAATACGTTATCATTAAATGCCTTTTAAAAAGGTATGCAGTTCATTCCCAGTGGCCCATTTTACTCAAATAAGCCACCAAAAAAAATTGTATAAAAAGATTTATTGAAATTCATCAATGACAAACAGACATAAAACTCAAAAGTTTGGCTCTTCTGGGAAAAAAAACTTGCAAATGTATTTATACAGATGAAATATTGACTAGGAAATACAAGTCACTTCTAAAGCGATTTTAAAGAGGGATATGAAAGTAAAACTGTACATTCACTAGGTATTTTCAGTCATTTTACTGACTTCCACTAGGTAAGAAAATACAATTTTGTATTAGTATTTCGTGCTTGCGTGTATGAAAAGAAACCTCCTACACTACATGCTGTACTGTCTCCTGTATTTAGGTTTGTAAAAATTTTCTAAGTATATAGCACAAGTGGAAGTCGTTTCTCATCACTTAAAATTGACTAAGTGTCGTAATATATTACAGACCAAAATAGTACACACCTTATTTAAAAGGGTTGAAACATTTTTTTATTACAATTGTCAAATTCATTTCACTAGTAACTCAGGAATTAGGAACACTTTTTTATATATATTTATATATATATATATATATTTAAATGCCTGCCATTTTCAGTGTATTGGCTGTATCCCAGGCAAAAAAACCAACCCCAAAATAGAAAGGAAAAAAAACCCCCAAAACACAACACACAGAGGGGGATTGCAAAGTAGTCACCCCATAAACCAGATCCAAAGGAACTCAACGGAAGGAAAAACAAAAAGAACTCATTTGGTCACTATTTACAAACAGAAAATAAGAGTTACCTATAGAAGCAGGGAAAGCATTGGCTGAAAATGGCAGTCATTCACAAACAGGCAACAAAGAAATCACTTTATCAATATGCCATTCTCACACCTGTTGCTGTGGTCTGGATGCTTTGCCTAGATCTGCAGCATCCCCCCCAAAAAATCTTACAATATGCTTAGTGACTGGCAGAGATGGTTAATCCCAACAGCCAGAGATATTCAACGGTCTCAAAACAGACTGTATACCTATTTTGGATATCCTCTACTGATCTTAAGTTTAAGATGTCAAACTATCCACTCCAATAATAAGAAACAAATTGCCACTTGGTTTATACTTACTATTGCATTTACAGTCAGGAACTAAAAGGGACAAAAATAATAATAATTAAAAATGAAAAGTAGGAGTGGCAGTAAAAATAGTATTTTCCCTCACCCACCCAATGCACTTTCCCTCTCATTCCCACAGCAACATTACAATCAGAAAAAATATAAGTGTGGGGGAGGGAGGAGAATACAGGGTAAAAACAGTCAAATCACAATAGGAAACTTTCAAAATCGGTTGTTCGGTTTAATCATCTTCATCACCCTCGTCTTCGGGTTCTCGTTTTCTCTTCTGCCCCTTCTCTTCCTCTGCAAGATAAATACAGGCTGGGTTATGTGTGCGCCTTGATGTTCTATCATAGCATGACCATAAAAACAAACAATTCATACAAACAACAAACAGCTACATTAGGAATTGGCCTAGTACCACAGCAACATAGATTCAGATACAGTTCTGCTTTTAAAAACATTACTATTTTGTTCTGTACTAAAGTTTGTATTATGGCCATACCAGTTTCTTCTTCTTCTTCATCATCATCTACTTCACCGTCATTATAACCTTCTTCATCTTCCTAGAGAAAAATTAAAAGATTTTTGTTCAACACCTTTCCCAACTGACAACCCTCAACAGTATCTTGAAATTGAGCAAATCTCTTGAAAGGTATCTTCCCCCCGTGTAAGTGTGCACGTTTATTCCCTAAAATACCTTCCTACACTGGATTCTGGCCCACTCGTCACAGCAGGACTCAAGAGTAGCCATATTACTCAATTTCATCTAAAGTTCGGCCTCCTCTCAAAGAAGAAACTGATCTTCCCACTGCATGGTTTTAAAAGCCACAGATATGTAAACACAAAAAATTTAGTCTTGAGGTTCAGTGAAATCAATGGCAAAACTTCCACTAATTTCAATGGGTTGAGGGCCTGTTTGTGGAAACAAGACAAACCACGGAGCTTAGTTATAAGCATTCTGAAGTTACACACAAACACAGGAGCGCACCACTTCTGTTACTACTTTTTAACAGTTGGAGGGAAAGCTCTGTGTGAGAGAGAGAAGGGGGTGGGGCGGGGGAAGAGAAGTCAGTGTAGGCACCACACACTGGGCTGAATTCCACGTTCCATTTTACCCATTCAACCTCTCTGAGGCTTAGGAAAGAGGCTCTGTACTATAAAAATTGGCACCTTTTTATTTTTAGATAAAGCCCACTGCCAGACACCTCCCACCACCTCCTTGAGTCTGAAGCCAACTGGACTTCCTTTTCGACTTTCAGGCCAATCTTATTCTCAAACATTCTGACTGAAGTCCTATTTAAATCAGTATCATTGTGCAAAAGTCTGGGCTCAGTTTTCCTTTACGCATCTGCTCTGAGAGGTAGGTTCTCTCCCACAACTGTTCACAGAGACTTCGACTCCAGCTTTTAATAGGCGGTGTACGTGGAGCTAGCTGTGGAGACGTTAACGCTAGAGCTGCTGAAAGTTGCATCTGTTTTCAACATGATCCCAAGACACTGAATGATTTATTCACTGGTCACTAGATGGCAGCTGGCTCACAGGCAGCTGCTCTTCAACCTCTGTCCCCATTTATCTTCATTGCGTCTTAGATGGAAGTAAAAAGTGTGCACTTAAAAACAAAGGTGGTGATGTGGTTCATATTTCTATGCAGGTATTCAGATGTTCCCCCTGCCATGAATCCTTACCTCCTCTTCCCCGCTCACATCCTCCTCTTCGCCTTCCTCCTCCTCCTCATCTTCCTCTTCATCTTCTACTACTTGAGCATCTTCATCATACTCCTCTTCTACACAATCAAGCAAGACTATCAGCTCAGTTAACTGTCTACAGTCAGCTTAGTTTTCAAACATTACCAGCCTAATCCTGCCTTCCCAGTGATGTGAAAGGTACACACACAAGTAACTGCTTGAAAGCAGAATCTAGCTGGTTGCATTTTTCCAGGTGCAAGGTATGAGGCCAGAGTGAATCCTGCACAGAGTGTTGCAATGGTGGCTTAAAGCCTCTCAGATCCTGAGCTGCTGGGGGAGCATGGTTGGCCCGGGCATAAGTCAGGGCAGACCTGGGGCTGCTCCAATTTACAGCAGCTTCCCTACTTCTGCCAGTGGTTTTCCCTGTATCACAGAGTGACCAGAACCTTCTATCCTCCAGCTTGCTCCTTACACCTGGTGGTGGCAGGGGGGAAGGGAAGGAAAAGAGCTGCATACAGCAGCCCTGTCCTGTCCCCGGTGATGGGAAAGTTCTCCCAGAGGCTACTCAATCCTCGCTAGGCTGCAAGAGCCATGCGAAGGGGCCATAATCCAGCGACAGGTATGGATTTTGGAGAAGAAAGTTAAAGCATTTTCACCCAGGCCTGCATTTATACTGCGCTGGAGGGAGAGAGAGATTTGTCCCCACTGACCCTTCATGTTGTTCTGTCAGTGCGGCAATGTTTACTGTATCACAACATAACCAATTCCGCCCTCGAGGAGAAAGTGCGAGTCCAGCTAGTCTCTGTGCTTTGCTTTTCAGCTTGGTTTGAAGAGTCTAGCAAATTCCCCAAACCCTGCCTGACATTGGTCCAACTGGTAAGCCAGATGCCTCTGAATGCACCTACTCTCTGCTTCTGCAGTGCCTTTGACAGCACTGGCCCCAGACACTCTTCAGCCTGCACCTTCTCTGCTCCTTTGATCAACTCCGCTTACTCCTCTTGCGGAGCTGGAGTTCTGGAGTTGAGGGGAGTGCTTTCGGGGATCGATTTATTGCATCTTAAGACAATCGAGAGACAATAAATCGATCCTTGAAACATTGAACACTACCCGCTGGTATGGCGGGTGGTGTACCCCTACCCCATGTCTCTCTTCCCCTCCCACTTTTTGAGAGTCTGTCCTCTCAATCTTTAATAGCGATGTGTGCTTTGCTTCTGACCCTCCACTTGTCATTCCCTGCTACAGCTTCCTCAACTGGAAATGGGGGAAATGCCTTCTTACCACCTACCTGTAAAAGGCTTGGAAGACAGAGACATGGCCTTTCATTTTCTTTTATCAGTTTCTCCCTCATGCCGCCTTCCCCTCAGTTTTGCCTCTTCCCATTCGCTACCCTTGTGCTTGTCTCATTCTATCTCCTGGCCAGACCTCCCAGCACTCTGGCTGAAGACAACGGTGCGTGCCTTTTTTAGGCCCTGCCTAGGCTAGCTTTTCCTCAGTCTATGGAGGAGCCACAGGTATGTTCTGATGTACGTAAGTCAGGGAAGTGGGTGCTGGGAGAACCCTTCTTTCACCTGCAAGCCACGTGAATGGGTTGCTTTTGGAGAAGAAAGGAGCATGCACATTAGTTGGCTATAATCTAAACACACTAAATGGAGCACGTAACCTACCATCTTCATCCTCCTCTTCATCATCTAGGCCCTCCACGTAGCCCTCTGCATCGGAATCTGGGGCTTCTTTGTCATCCCGGTCATAACCGTCGAGATACGTGAGTTGTGGGAGGAGCTTGAACACATTTTCTCTGTAGTCGTTCAAGTTGGTTACCTCACAATTGAAAAGATCTAAACTCTTCAGGTTTTCTAATTTTTTCTGTAAGTAAAAATGGAGGCTCCATCAGAGACCTGTCTTGGGAGCACATTAAAAGCGGAACGGTAGCCAGTTAACACTAAAAAGGTACACATCTTGGTAAGCAACGTCTAAGGATAAAATGGAGTGTTCTAAATCATCGTGTAATTTCATTCTGTGCCTGCTAACTGGGGCAACCATGATTACGTAACAGTCAGGCCTCCACATACTCATTTTACACAGATCTCAAAGCACTTTACAAAGCTCTGTATCAATACTGCCATGTTACAAATGGGAAACCGAGGCACCGAACAGGGTGAAACGCCTGACCCAACACCACACAGGGGCCAGTGGCAGAGCTGGGGATAAACCTCAGGGCAGTCGATTATCGGCACTGCCGCACCGAGACAGAATAAGATCACTTTAAAAGTTTCTGCTCTGGTGCTTTCACTGTCACTTTAAATGGAAGGGAACCCGTTTATTCTCCGGCCACAATGACAATCTTCCACTGCAAGGGGATACACAACAGCTGATTTTAAAAGCTTTGGGACTGTCTGAACCTACATAACCACCGACAGCCGGATGGAACCCGGGCAAGGGGTGTGTTTCGGCTGACGTTCAGCTGCAGAGACTTTTCAGGTGGGAAAAGGAAGCAATGGCACTTGTAAACTAAACACAACAAAAGACAAGTTTGGTGGCTTAAGGGTTTGCCTTGGATGTTCTGAAAAGTTTCCCTTTAAGAGCGTAGTCTGAAGGCTGTCGAGCAATGGTCTCCTATGAAATTGTGGCGGTTCATTCGTTTAGACCCCCGAGATTGCAAATGGGTGGCAGAGGCTCATTCATGGCCACCCTGCCCCTCATGTTTAGCTAGCGATGAATCCCAGCCACAGAGCAGAAGCCTCAGGAGGGTCCAGGTCTGGAACGGACTGAGAACCACTGGTTCAGACTAAGTTAAGGAGAGCATGAGATTTTCAGGGAAAGATTAACGGGGTACAAAGAGTGAAGGCTTGGTGATAAAGCCTGCCACAGCCCTTGATTTTGCAGCATGATTCCTAAACACAAATCAAGCAGTGTTATCGGGCAAGAGGTGACGGGCACCGGGCTCTGTTCTGAAACAGTAATCTGACCCACTTTTAACCCGAGGGTTGAGGGGTCATGAAAACAAGAGATTTGAAGGGGTCCAACAGGAAAAGAGGTGGTAGTTATGAGATCATGCAACCAGGGCTTTGCACCAGCTATGCCAACAGGACAGCTCAAGGGGAGTAGGTACTTCTGTCAGAAGCCAGCCATGACCAGGGAGTTTGGAATGGCCCACAGGTTTCCAAACCGGGGACCTGTTAGCAGAACTTTGTCCAGTGGAGGAGTGGGGCTGAGGGGCACGATTCATGGCACCAAATGTCTTAGCTTGTCAGGAGGGAATAACTATCTTGAAGTGCAAGATTGTTCCACTTTTGAAGTGTACAGAAGTGACTGACAGCTGCCTTTCACATTTCCAGAGTAGAAGTGGGGCATTGATAGGAGCACAGCTAATGTGAGGACCTTTATTGCAAGTCTCAGGGCTCTTGATTAACTCCAGATTGGCAGTCCTCAAGACTGCAGGACAAGTGGAGTACAGTGAGCCATCCGGGCATACAATCCAATCTCAGTCCTGGCTTGATGGTACCATTTTTGGAGCGGAGAACGTAGCAATGGTAACCTTGGCCCTTCCAGTGATCAGTTTTTCTTTGAGCAACAGGTGTGCTAATTAGTATCAAACACAAATGGGGAGGGAAGAGGACTGTGATGTCAGCAAATGCCCACCAGAAACTGGACTGGGCCCACCCACACAACTCAGGGGGTAGCCCAGTGAACAGCCATCACAGAGCCACTTTCGATTGCTACTGTCTGCACTAGACTTGCACTATCCGCCTCAGAAATAAGGACTCCGTAGCCCACTACAAATTCTCCTAAGCCACGCCCATTCTCCGCCCCACCTCACTCTATGGGTGTGTACTGACTTCTGATGAGGACTGGCCACTAGAGGGAGGCATTATCACACACACAGCCTGCCTCAGTTAGGCCCAAGTGTGAGGGATGGACAACCTCACGTCCTATTTGGGGTGTCAGCTTGTGAGGGACCGATGGTCACATACAGATCTAGGGGTTTTAACTACCCTTAAATCACTTTTTGCTTAAAGCACTCACCAGAGGTTCTATTGTACTGAGATCTTTTATTTTGTTGCCGCTTAGGTTTAGATGTGTGAGGTTTGGACACTTTTCTGCCAATACTTCCAGTCCTCCTGAGATTCTGTTATCGCTTAGTTCGAGCTAGAAGTCAGACAAAAAAGTAAAAATGAAAGAGATTTTAAAATAAACTGAGCGGGGGTCAGAGGAAGTTCTTAGTGAACATCTATTTCGCACTTAATATATTGCAAGAAAAATAAGAGAGAGAAATACAACACACGGCCCTTTATTTACCTTCTTAAGTTTGTTTAACTTTGGTAAGTTTGCAACTGAGCTTAAGCCTACGTTGATTGTACTTAAGAATTCCAACTCTTCAAACTCATCTGTGAGTCCTTCAATTTTGCCTTCATTTGACCTACAGTTGTCAAGAACGAGTTCTTTAACCTGGAAAAGACAAAATTCAAATATGTTAAAATGTTTATTCTACAGTCAGATACATAAACAGTTAATTCACAAGCAAAGCACAATAAAAAAAAGTAAGCTACGGAACCAAATACAACAGTTTGCTGTTTACTTTGCAACTGCACCGGATAATGGTTATTTCCAGCTTCTGCCATGCAGGGTTGTTTACAATGCTAGTTTAACATCTCACGATGGATTTTAGCTACATTTCACAAACATGATTATTAGAGAGAGATAAATGAAGCAAACCTGAACATGGATGGCATTCTGGAAATGGCTTAGAGCCAGTTCTATTGCATTAATGCTAGTTTACATGATTTAATAGTAGTTCCTAACAACTGTTCATCAAAGTTACTGCTAAAAGACATTTTAACAATAGCTTGGAATATTCAAGACTTCATTAAAAAGAGCCTACAGCTCTGATAACTTCTTGCCTGCCAATGCAATACATCAGTCATTTAAAATACTTTCTTAATGCAGAAAATGGTATCAATTTATTATAACAAACTATTCAAAGTAGTAAACTTTGATTATAGACCGTTGGCTGCAGAGATATTTTCTGAGAAGTGAAACAGACTGACTAATACTATGCACAGCTACATTTTAGGGAGAGCCCGACTTTCCATGGCACTTGTAATCCTAACTCCACTACGTACTCTTGAATCAGAGAGGTAGCCGTGTTAGTCTGGAATAGCAGAGGTAAAAGAGTCCTGTGGCACCTTAAAGACTAACTAAAGTATTGAAGCATAAGCTTTCATGGGCTAATACCCACTTCTTCGGATGCAAGCAGTGGAAGTGTCCAGGGGCAGGTATAGATAAGTAGGCAAGAAAGTACGTACTCTTGGAAGTTTCCCTCTCAGTATTCTGTGTCTTTCAGAGTTCTAAGGTGAGATTTTCCCCAGAGATGGGTTTTCCTTGAAGCGTTTATAAGGCAGGCTTCAGATGCTTCTAGAACGGAAGGGGTAGTGGATATAGCCCGATTCCTGCTCTGCGTTCACCTGAGCACGTATAGATCCTGTCACTTCTCTCTCGCCCTCCCCTTCCCCCATACTGCAGAGAAAGAGCGGGAATAGAGGGGAACAGAGGCAGGATTTGCCCATGCGGTTGACCCTGCCACATTCAGCAAAAGCGTGGCATTACCGCTGCAGCTAGAGCCTCCTATGGCTGTATGGGGTACGTTACTGTATGGTGTCGAGAGGGGTAGCCGTGATAGTCTGGATCTGCAAAAGCAACAGTCTTGTAGCACCTTATAGACTAACAGATCTTAGGGGTCATGAGCTTTCGTGGGCTAAGACCCACTTCATCGGATGAAGGAAGGTACCACCTTCAAATGACAGCTCGATGCTCATGCAAGAAAGCAGCCCTTTAAGATGAAAAAGCCCCACCACCGTGATTAAAGAATAAAAACAGTTCATTTTTAACCAAAATCCTCATGCAGCCTTACCACACTCAGTACATCACTGGTAGAAACACTAGCAGGATTCCCAGCATGAGCAGTGACCCACTAGTTAGGAATCTACAGTAAATCCTCCCACACTTTGCCAAAATAAAGAGTGCAAATACTCCCCTATCAACAGGCAAGTTATGAGAGCAAGTTCTCCCACACTGAGAGAAGAATACGCCCCTATGAGCCCTGCGTGATACAGGTCGTCAAGACCACTGAAACTCGGGGTGCGGGAAGGGCTGGCGGCAGAACCGTGTTCCAAAACTCTGCACTAGTCAGGTCCCCCCGCCTGTGACAGCCTGAAAAGTCTGGAAAATCTTTTGTTTCAAAAACAAAGGGGGCGGGACCCAAGAGAGTTTACAAGAACCACAGAGTTAGGAGGATGAAGAAACCTTCCTTTGCATACATGAGGCAGTTAATATGCAAATGTTCCTTTTTTTCCCCTTTTTTCGAAAATGGCTATTGCAGTAATCCCATATCACGAGATTCAGTCAATGTGATGCAACAGTATAGGTACATCCAATAGCTTTACTAGATATCTAACTCCACTTTGTGTTGAATCACTTAGGGTATGTCTTCACTACCCATCCAGCGGGTAGTGATTGATCTATTGGCGATCGATTTATTGAGTCTTGTCAAGATGTGATAAATCGATCACCAAAGGCACTGTCGACTCTGGAATTCCAGCTTGCTGAGAGGCGCAAGCTGGAGTCGAAGGGGGAGCCCGCTGCCGCTGTGAGGACGGCAGGTAAGTTGGCCTAAGATGCATCAACTTCAGCTATGTTATTCATGTAGCTGAAGTTGCGTATCTTAGGTCGACTCCTCCCCCTAGTATAGAGCAAGCCTTAGTCTCCATTCTTGCAATGAAATCCATGTGCAGAATTCAAGGGGGCTCTGTGCAGGTGAAGGGAGATCCTAGACAGCATAGGTACACAAGTGATGCACATAATCAGAGTTTCAACTGAAATGCAATTTGCAGGTTTCTTTTCCCAATTTTTTCCCCAGAAGAATCATAAGCAAGTGTCCTTGTGCACATGTTTCAAAAGAATCCACACACAGATCAGAAAACTATTACTAAAGCTTTATCTATTATTTCCTATATAAATGTCTCACTTTAAAAAACCACCACCACCACCATTTGAAATTAAGGCAGGTGCTACAAATAAACCCAGACGTATTCAAGAGGCAGAATCTCCTTTTGCCACAATACTTCCAGATACCAGGTGGGGCCTGGTAAGTACCTGGATGAGACAAACCCAGAGGTAGAAAACTCCCAAAACAATGAGACGCCCAACATAAATCAGTGATGGAAGCTCTGCTCCAACACAGGGCTCGAGTACGGGGTCAGGACAGACTCTGAATGGCTGGACGTGCCAATGTGCAGAGAAGTAAAAACCTGAGGCTGTAGTCAACTGTGGTCATTTAAAAATAATCACATAAGCACTTTTAAAATGAATCCACCCCAATGACCGGTTCAAATTCCAATCTAAGTAGTTACATCCTTCCAGCCTACCTAGTTTCAAACTCCTCTTACAAATCTTCACTCCCTGTCCCAAGCTAAAGAAGTTTCTACACTAAGGGCTGGTCTTCACTGGGGAGTTGGGGGGGAGATCGGCTGTAGATAAGCAAATTCAGCTACGTGAATAACGTAGCTGAATTTGGCGTATCTACAGCCGATTTACCCACCGTCCTGACAGCGGCGCGCTCCCCCGTCGACTCCAGCTTGCGCCTTTCGGCAAGCTGGACTTCCGGAGTTGACGGGGGAGCCACTGGCGATTGATTTATCACGTCATCATGAGACGCGATAAATCGATCGCCCAAAGATCGATCCCTCCCCGCTTTAGTGAAGACAAGCCCTAAGTTCACATACTTTTCAAACGGCTCTACTTACTCAAACCCACGCAAGAAACTCTTACGTTCACACCCCTCGATTTTCCCTTTATCGGATCATATCCTTGCTGAGCAGGGCAAAGGGCCTTTGCCTTCCCCATTTATTCAGTGCCTGGTGGGCAGCCTAAGTTGTTTTGGAATCCCCTTTAAAAGGCATCTCTCCTATCCCTCTAACCATGGGAGCAAAGGACTTGAGTATCTTCCCTCGGCCTTTGGCTGCTGAGTGGGCAAAAGAGCAGCCAAAGGAGGCGGGAGCCTCAAAAAGGAGGAGCTGAAGAAGCAGTGAAGGGAGGGGATAAGGGAAGGACCACACATCAGAAATGGCACCAGAGGAGCCGGCCGGCCTCTGGCTTCGTTGGGGATGTTGCCCTTTTCTCGGAGAGAAATTTCATTCTACGATTTTGTTAGTGCAACATTACAGCGGCAAAAGTTAAAAATCATTCTGAAATTCAAAAGCGAAGGACCCCACAGCAGAGCTGGCTTCATTCCCCACATTAAATACACAGGAATAGAAAACATCACTGGTGTACCATGGGACCAAGGTAACATGGCTGCATGAAACTACACACTGAACTTCCTGACGTCATTTTGTTTTCAGTGCACAAACTTAATTTTGCATTCGTTTTTTGTCTACACTTTTACACACAGCAGCTGACACAACCAGCCTGCACATTTTTCCACGGGTGTTATACACCCCTTGTTAGTTTACCCTCTTCCCGCACACATATACTTCCTCCTCTCTTCCCCTTTCCACTCCTTTCTCTCTTACTTGCCTTGCCTTCTCTAGAGCATATCCCGCACAGCTGAGGTCTGACAGTGATCTCCCATGCACAAGAGGGCCCTGTTTGGGAAGACATATCTAGCACATCCTATTGCCCAACTAAACCAAAGAAGACAATCACCACTGGAACCCCAAGGTGTTGGGCACTGCATACTCCCTCCCTCCCAGGCTAATGGGAGTTACCCATGGACTAGGGCAAGGTGTAAGATTTGACACTGCATAGATATTTAATAGTGACAAAAGGCAGATTTACTGAGGTCCATAGAAGGGCAAATAAGACACCACTCCCATTAAGCGTATCCGACTAGACTAACTAGCGAAAGGCATGACAGAGATGTGCAGTCCTTTTGCACTGGATTATTTTCTAAAAGAATCAGGATAGGTTTGTGGAAACAGGAGTGCGCCATCTGAAGCCTATCCCATTTCCCATTGAACATGCCCAGGGTGTCAGGGAGGTCTTGGTTTTCACACACAGGACTTCTCCCCAATAAAAAAGCAGATAAGCATATATGGATGGATGTAGTATTCACCACTGAGACCCTAGCCCCCTTTATAGGGCTCAGCATACACTTCAGAGCCTGATGAATGGGCCCTAACCAACATGAGAGTCCGCTGTACCGTATCTGAATCAATCCTGTCTTAGTGGAGCCCCACACGGCAGTCAAGCCAAGGAAGGCACTATCTTGGAGAGGTACAAGCTACCCAGCGGTTCTCAAATGCGGCTACCAAGGGCTTTTTCTGCGGCCGCACCCTCCTGGTCAATGATTTGGGAGGGGGACGGAACAGAGGGAGGACGACAAAGCAGCGTTGAAACATAGAAATATCACTTTTCACAGAAACAACAAATCAACCAAAACAAAAGCTGCAACAACAACAAAAAGACAAGAACTTGCAGAGCACGTTACTTGTTTCTATTCTGTTTAGACTATAGAGACAAGTGTACATTATTTCTGAGTCTCCAATACAAATCTACGTAAATAAATGACAGTGATTTGGACATGGGCAGATCTGTTTGTTTTTCCTGGATGCTGATTAAGTATTTTAGGGAAAAACTGTCCAGCCACCAGCAAAAGCTGGTGGCCACAGTTTGAGGCCACCAAAAAATATCTTGTGAGACCTCCTGAGCTAGACTATGGAGGTAAGTCTCCAGAGGTCCTTTTTACTTGGCTGTGGGAAAGGATGGGAGACCCCCAGCGTTCAAAGTCATGTAGGCTCCAACTTTTCTGTTCATTGCATGATGCACAAGGCAAAGCAAACTATTGGTGGTAATGGGCTCCATAAGAATCTAGAAAGAAGCAGAGGTACAAGTTGTGCAATATTGTTTTAAGAGATCACATCGTGTTTGCGCCCTCCTGAGCGTCCTATAACTGAAGTAGAGCAAGGCAGCATACCACCAGCACTCAGCCCAGGCACCGCACCGAACACAGAGCACGCCACCCCAAATAGTTGATGCATTCTGGGAAACAATGCAAGAACAATGCCATAGGCAGCGGTAACCACCAAAGATAACACAGTCCTTCAGCATCGCTGTATTGAAGAGAGTTCCTGCCCCCGAGCCAGTCTCATATGGCCCAACTGGGCAGACTGCCACAGTTCAGGTGTGACCTAAGGAACCAGCAATAAGTCCAGTGAAGAGGAGAACAGAATGTTTCATGGGGATCTAGGGTGTGGATCTTTAAAGCCTCTGGCTGCAGTGCAATGCGAGGCCTTTGGGGGATCGGTGCAATGACTGCTGCATGGTTGGCAGGGTCTGCATATCTGGTCAAGGTGTGCAGAGAACCTAACTGGTTCTGAGGCTCCATCTCGGTCTCTATGTCCCAGGGGCCAGCTCTGGGTGTTCCATTTCCCCAATTCTTCCTCTCTGTGGCCTGCCAAACTGCCACCTGCCATGCCAGGTGCTTCCTGGGGAGGGTGGGGGGGGGAAGGGAGGGGAGAAGAAACACATGCTGCTGCTTGTGTATTGCTCTGTGGTTTGCTAGTGTCAAGGCTTGCTTTTGAGTGGTCTCCTAGAACCATAAACAGATCCCTGCTCCCTCCGCACCTGACTCCTTACTTCTTTCTGTGGCCGCTCCAGTTTCTATCGCTGGCGTTGGCAGACTCTTCCAGACTGACATCACCTTCATGTCCATCCACTTTGCATGCCTAACCATGGATTACTGCGTGTCCTGTATCTCGCTGTGCCTTTGATTACATCACCCCTTGCAGTACTCCATGTTTGATAACCGACAGAATCCAGAGTTTTCTCAGACAGATACTGCATTAAGCTATATTCATCACTGCTTATGCGGCGTTCTTAATGTACCTCTAGCGTGCACTGTGGAACGATGCTCATTTCCGAGTTAACGACAGCCCGTTGTATGCACACAGGCACTGTATTCCACGGGGACACTCATACACAAAACTTTCACTACACATTCGCTGCACAGTTTACCGGGCACGATTTTTCTCCTTGCTTGCTTTTCTGCATAGGTGACAAAGACCCTACCATAGATCAGTTTACTTTTCTGAAAAATGAATATACTTTGCCATACTAATTTACACACATGCTATAGAATACAGACATGTACATCAGCATTTTCCAATGGGTTTAGGACATGGTGGGTTTTTTACATTAAGTCTACACACATATAGTACAGTAAGTACAAAGTTACTCCTTCCAAGAGCCTACAATTTCACTCCCCCAAGCACAGAGCAATGGTTCAAAGGCAAGCAGGCGCTGCCAGCGATCAAATCCCTGACAGAACATCAAAACTAGAAGAACGATGTAAATGATATTACAAAAACTGCACAGTTAAGGTTCTGTTTTTAACAGGTTAAATGGCAAGTTTACTAGCAGAAAGCCAAGGATCAAATTCAGCCACACCTCTTCACTGACCTTGGAGGTAGGGACCTTGTAGATTATCAGAGCATCACACTTAAATCCCACCCTGTATGTTTGGCTCCCTCGGGATAGAAAACAGCCACCTTTCCACATGGTCACATGATCCACAGAGTAAGGGGGAAGCGCATTTACTCTGTACCATAAAGCGCTTGGTCAATGTCTGGCCTACTGGGATTAGCAAGTGTGTTATATCCCTTCCTGTCCACCACTGCCTAATCTCAGTGCCAGGTGCTCCCTTCTCCCCACCCATAAAGAGAGGGGGAAAGGTCTGTGACAAATAGGAGCCTGCTCAGTTCTTTGGACACAGCTGCAGAAACTCTATTTCTCCCCCAAACCGGGGAGTGCATCCCTCCAAGCTTTTGAGTCTGGCAGGAAGTCCTGCCCCAGCATCGCTCAGAATCATTGAAGGATGCCCATCCATTTAGGCTGTCAAATCGTATTTATTTCTAGCTCCACCACTTAATTCCAGATCAGTGATCCTGTGGGCTGGGGATCCTCTGGCAGAGACTTACCAGTTTGTTCACCCCGATTTATGTTACTACAATAAGCTGTTCTCCGGCATAATCTGTCGTTGCAAGCAAGAGCAATTATTAAAAAAAAAAAAAAAATGGAGATATACCAATCTCCTAGAACTGGAAAGACCTTTCAGGTCATCGAGTCCAGTCCCCTGCCTACACTAGCAGGACCAAGTACTGTCCCCTGACAGATTTTTTTGCCCCAGATCCCTAAATGGCCCCCTCAAGGATTGAACTCACAACCCTGGGTTTAACAGGCCAATGCTCAAACCACTGAGCTATCCCTCCCCCCCCCGATGGAGTATTTTTTGACATACTCCATGCAAAAGGACACCATACTCTCCACACTGAACGTTTTGGCCTGTTGGAGAAGGGTGAATCCTGTGAAACTGCCCGTCAGTGTGATGAAGGTAGGACAGCCCATCATGGGCACTTTGCAGGAAAACTGATGGTGAAGAGCTTTCCATTCTCAGTGTTCACAGGACGATCTTCTCCCTCCGAGTTACTTTTGAAACACCCTGGCAGAAAGTATCTGAAGTGAACATCCAAATCCTATCTGGAATGTGGCATCGAGACACGCTTGAGTGCTCAGCCTATTAAACAGCCTGCACTAAAGCTGCTGTGAAGTTTTACAAACTGGTTGCAATTATGCAAACCTCTGCACTTCCTGCTCTAAACCAGCAACCAAAATGAAACCAAGAGAGGTTTGGAAACGCTGTTTTCTCTTTTAATCAGTAACTGTAGGCAACAGGCAGCCATTGGGAACATACTGGGCATTTAGGGGTGGATTCTCAGAGTGCATTGGCTCTGCTTGACACACCTAAGGAGAGGTGGCAGAGGAGCATTATACCACCCTTGGGGGTCAGCCAAGGCCCCATGAGACCCCCAGGTCAAGTTAGAGTAGCTACTGGGCTATTAGAATATATGCCAACTAGGACACACCTCCTAAGGACTGTTCGGCCATTCCAGACTAGCCAGAGCGCAGCATACGCCGGCCATGTTCCTCTCATCTCTGGCATTCCACCTCCATGGAGGGAGTTGGGAGGGGGGGGGGGGGGGAGAGAAGATAGGTGGCCTGATATGCTGGCTTTATGCCACTAGCGATTCCCCTACAATGAGGTAATCCTCAACTACTCCTTCAGCACTCCCCTATGTCTCAAGGGAGACACGGATCTAGGCTGGACTAAATCTGAGATTTTTCTAACCTACATTTCAACAGACTCAGGAAGGGTTGTGATACTTGGAACCTCCCCCAAAACACAAAATTTTAAAATATGAACTCCTCCTACACACACACACACACACACACACACACCCCTGCCCCCCAAACATGGGCATGTTACTAAAGATTTGTTTTTTATCTGACTCAGGATAAACCTACTAATTTTGATATTTCAACCCTCAGGCCTTACTCCAGGCCTTTGACAAGATGAAACAAACCAATTTCACTCACCTAATGATCAGCAAATAATCGGTGCTGCCGCGTTCATGAATGCTGAATGAAATCACAGACAGCACTGTAAATAAAAAATGACCCATTCACACCTCAAACTATTTTATCCACTTGGCACCTTTATTCATGGAGTTGGAATTCTGAATCTTTGCACAAATGTCATGTGAAATACATTAGATTTTAAAGGCTTTTATCTGGGGTGGTCTTTGAATGGTCCAGCCCCATCAAACTTAAATATGTTAACACCTACACATCCTTTTCCCTGGAAGCTCCCTGTACAGTTTACTTAATCCCAAACTACTACAACCAACAATTTCAGTATGTACATATTAGAGCTCACTGGCAGTTCTCCACTTACTTCACTCAAGGTGTGGGTACGTGTGCATGCACAAGACCCCAACATTACCTTCTGGTGCACTTTTAACACTTTTTTTTTTTTAATATTAATACGATAATGTTTAGCCACTGTGAAATACCTGAGCATTACAAGTTCATTAGTAAAAAAAAGCAATTTGTCAGTTATTAGAGCAACTAAAATAAAAATACAAATACACCAACACATTAGCTCTAAACAATTATCCCAAATCTTAACCAGCCTACCATTTTGTTCTTGAATTATTCATTGTGAGTCTGGAAGGAGGCCCCATGGACAGGGAGTTAATGATTCAGATTGAATGACTAGTTAGGAGTAGGATTTACAGATTACCATTTTCTGTCAGCTGCCAACAGCCTGGGGCATCCCACTCTTCCCTGCCACACCCCATGACTGGGGGCCAGCAGAGGGTTTGGAGTAAGGACCACTAGATCACCTCTACCAAGTTGTTCCTATACATAGGGGGAAATAATTCTTCACTAGCCAGGTAAACTGGGTTTAAGGTTGTGCCATCAATCTGGTCCATTATCAGTAAATGTCCACTCTAACATTCTGTACAGCGTCACCCCCACCCCAGAAACCAACAAACACACAGTCAAAGACACGATGTTAAGAACTAAATTCCTGTAGTGGAGTTATAAGAAAGTCTGAAGTTTCAAATGAAATAGGAAAGTGGGGGTGGAAGCGGAGGGGGGGGGGAGAAGAGGAAGAAAACTAATGGTATACACCCTACAAATCAAAATTGCTGGGACTAGCTACCTAGCACCTCCAATCCAAAACGTCTAGAAAAAAAAAAGTTCTATACTTTAGTAAGAAAGACTTACATATATTTTTAAGAATCATGTCAAATGAAAGCATGCTTACAATTGCAACATCTCAGTAACTACGGGCTGGTCTTCACTCGCGCGGCGCGGGTTCGATCTTCTGGCGATCCATTTAAGACGCGATAAATCGATCGCCCGGAGCTCCCCCGTCAACTCCGGAACTCCAGCTCACCGGGAGGCGCGAGCTGGAGTCGACGGGGGAGCGCGCCGCCGACTGCCGCCGCCGTGGGGACGAGAGGTAAGTCGGCGGCAGATATGCAAACTTCAGCTCCGTGATTCACGTAGCTGAAGTTGCGTATATGCCGTCGATCCCCCCCCTCTAGTGAGGACCAGCCCTACCTGTATAGACACAAGAATATGCACCATGCTAGTCAGTAAGTCAAAGAATGCTTATGAGAACGTAGCCAGACCCTTTATTCCAGGCCATAGGCAGGTTTTTCTAGTTTGTTTGTTTCTTCTATAAAATTAGCTATAGACCAGCACAAAAGCCTTCGAACAGCGATACTCAGACTGAGGCTCGGAGTCACAAGTGGCTCTTCAATCCCTCTCCTGCGACTCTCTGTAGTACATGATATTAAAACTGTAATTCATCTAAACTATTAACCGATCAGGAAGCTTTTACTACGATATTATCCAACTGTAGAATACTTGGTCAGTCATTTTGCTGTGAGAATTATATGCATGTAAACTAAAAAATGAATTCACATGATTGTGGCTCTTCTGGGTAATTCTGATTGCCAATTTGGCTCCTGAACCATTGAGGTCCGGAGCCTGGCCTAAACAATGACAATGAAGAGATTAAATTGCTTGACTTTCAGAACAATTTTTTTTTTTTGGTGCCACTTTGAGGTTTGCTTCCATCTCCTTTTCCTGGAGGCAGGATGTCCTAGTGGATAGAGCACTGACTGGGCCTCAGGAGACCTCGGCTCTATCCCTGGCTCTGCCGAGGGCCTGCCGGGTAACCTTGTGCAAGTCACTCCTCCTATCTGTAAGATGGGATAATGATGCTTAAGCTCCTTTGTAAAACATTTTGAGATACACCAATGGAAAACACAATAGAAACGCTACATTTGATTAATGACCTCTGTGCCACACAGTAAACACACATTCAAATACCTTGTGCACATCACACCTAATTTTAAAATAGTTTAATTCCAAGTTAACATTGAGCTAGCCTGCTGTACACATTCTGTGATCATTCAGTACTGGAGCAATCATATCTGCTACTCATAAACTTAGCATGAAATGTATTTCCTCCCTTAAGTCAAAGAAAAATTTCCTAAGAATGTTAGCACGTTAATCACGAATATTAAATCAATATCTTGTCTGAAAAGTTGTAGGTACTGAGTAGAATCATAGAATTGGAAGGGACCTCAGGAAATCATCTAGTTCTGGTCCAACCCCTGCTCAAAGCAGAACCAATCCCATTTTTGCTCCATATCCCTAAATGGCCTCCTCAAGGACTGAACTCACAACCCTGAGTTTAGCAGGCTAATGCTCAAACCATTGAGCTATCCTTCCCCACAATGAGTACCATGTAAGTGAAATGTCCCACTAGATTTACTGGAACATGCTGTTTCCAACCTTTTTAACAACTGCAAGAGAAACTGAGTGGAAGTGCCTGATAGGCCAGATCAACTGAAAAATTAATGCTCCAATAATGAGTAAGCCCTGTGACAGTTGTTATACAAGTCAAAGGGAAGACATGAAGATTGATAGTAGGCCCAAAGCCTAAACGTTGTTTAGATTTCACTCAGACTACTCATGTAGGTATGGGCTGCAAGACTGAGCCCAAAGAGTTATTAATTTTTTTAAAAAAGGGAGAAGAAACACAATGTATTTGAAGAGAAGCATGAAGGACGTGAATCCCATAGTTGAGAGGAAATCTAGCAGGAAAGAGAGAAAAGCAAGATTAGGGAGTTAGGCAAGAATCAGAAATCAAGAGTTTACCAATATTGTTTGAAGAAAGGTGGGGTGAAATGATGGAAGAGGAAGAAAATGAAAACTGGTTTGTATGTTACAATAATTAGTTAATTAGTCATGTGACAACCAGCAACTGCAGCTAAACCCATCAGCAGAGAGTAACTGCTAACTGTTCTCATTAGGGAGCAACCATGATTTCATTTTACCTGGCCAAGGTGTTTATCACACAGTCTACTGGGAAGTGCCGCAGCAAGAAAAGTTATGCCAGCTCTATTACCTCCCAGGCCGTTCACATGGAATTCCAAAACATGCTTCTTCCCACACCAGAGATTCTGGCTGGGAAACCAGAACTGTTGCGTCCATAGCACCACTCCTATCTAAAGCTTTACATTGTTTAAATCATTTGAAGGTGGTTCACACTTGAAACATAAGTAGTTAGATTTTTATGGGTCCAATTCTTACCTTTCTCCAGCCTCTACAGTTCCATTATAAATGTACTTACTTATCCAAAGAGGTGAAATGAGTAATTATAATCCACGTCTGAGATTATTCCTAACGGGTGCAGTACATATAGAATATCAGTTTTTAAAAGGCAGCCATCATCCTTTGCACTACAAATTAAATAGCTTTAAAGATACACACATCCTTAGGAATTCAAGATGAATTAAGAGGGGAAGAATAATGTACTGTAGGTCCTGAAATACTGCCTCTAATGTTGCATTTTGAAGGTCCATAGGATTAAGCTCAAAATATTGGCACACCTTGGTGCATAAGTAGGACAGCATAGCAGACAACAGATTCTGCCCATTGATTCTCAAGATTCGAGGTGTGCAGATCTGGCTGTAGGACAATTTATCGGATTCAGGCTTAAAATCAATCATATCATTCTAGGCCCTCAAGAGTTTGTACCAGTGAGCTGTTCTTCCTGCTGTGTGTCTTTTTTCAGCTTCCCCTGTTATTTCTTCATGTGACATAATGGAATGCTTTATACCATTATATGGTGGCATGTTAACTAAACCTCTGGAACTTTTGTTTGGATACCTTTATCAAGAGAACCATTTTTCAACTTGATGCTTTTTTGTTCTGTACAAACGAATCATCCTACACCTTGCATAAGTATGATTGCATTTGATTGAAATACTGATAACCACAGGGGAATTTTGAACAATTGAGGGTGAAATGTCAAGATTAAGCCACACAATAAAAATCTAGAAAATCCATCAGATAATGGCAAAATTATGGACAGATTAGAAAGCTAGGCAGCAAGTTTTTATCTTGTATGTACATAGGTCCCTTCACATGCTTATAAGTTGGTCAAGTTTAAAAAGGGGGGAAAGATTTCTAGACCGCTCACTATGGATCTCACACACAAATTCTGCGGGGCATAAAAGCTTCTTCTATGTAGTTCAGTAGTCACATTGCCATTTGATGGCTCTCCAGTAATTTATGTGAAATAATCTGTGTCTAATTCAAAGTGGACAGGTGTTTACATCAGAAAAACTACTAGCATAAGTAAGATACACATGTAAGTTTATGTGCCTAGCATATGAACTCCTTTCTCAATATTAAACACAGTGGATACAGAAGAAAATGAGAAAATTCCAGTAGGAAATGACTTCAGAATAAATAGAAAAATAATTTCAGGTATTATCAATGTCAACTTTCACCAGCACTAAATTCATGTTAAACAAACCAAAAAAAAGAGGGGGGGGGGGGGAGAAATGGGGCTCCTAAGCATTCCAACATATTTAATACTTTTACATTATATACTTTTGTTAAATAATATGTATACTAAACCTACAGGATTATAAGATTTAACAGCTCAATGTAACCAGCTCTGTTGCACAGTATTAAGCACTATTCCAAACAAGAATTATACGACATTTCTCTATAGCCTACAGAATATTGACACAAGCCCAACAAAGTTAATGAAATTCTGATATAATGCTTCACTACTCCCCTTGATTTGCAAAACCTCAACCCTGGCAAATAAATATCACATGGGCTGCAATACCAAGGCACGAATGGCTCAAAAGCTTCAGCTAAATTAACTTTGGTTTTGTAAAGTGAAGGCCAGTTTTTCAGAATATATTTCTTTTAATGGTAGTTTTAAAAATAATAATAATCCCAAATAATGGAATAGGACCAGATATTGCTAAAATATGGATTATAGTGCAAATGTGTACTGCAAACCATCAACCTGCCGGATAGTTGCTGAAGATGATGCAGTATCTTTACCTATGTAAACAAGAGCTCAGACTAATGAAATATCAAATGTCATTGTTCAGTCTGTACAGAAACACACATGATTTGCATGAAGTAGATGGGCACAACCAATAATCACTTTTAAAATTCAATTTGCCACTTTATCTAATGCCCAAAGGAACAGACTCACTAAATTTGATTTCAATGGGTATTTTGAAGAGTTGCGGGACCCAAATTGTACACTTGATTTCTCCATGACATAAGAGAATGTAGATGCGCATAAACTGGCCACATTCTAATGGGTGCCTTCAGATTTGGTTAGTAAACCAGCAATGCCGACAAGCACCTTCTCCCCAGTTGTCTTTAAAATAAATATGAACAAAAAAAATTGCTCTAGATTTCAATTATAGCATTTGCTATGCGAGTTCATTCTCAGAATCAAAAAAGACTTTAAACTTGACAAAGATAACTAACATTTTATGCCTGACAGGACGTCTTTATCACCAAATCTCTGAGTTATCGAAAAAAAGTAAACCAAATCTGGTTTAAAACTATTCTTGCTAAAACTTCCCACTTAGCAGTCTGGAAAAAGTATTTTATATAGCCTGCACCCCCGTGAAAAGGGGGAGCGTGAAGAAAAGTGCAGAGGAGCCTCAAACGGCGCTAGCTGTTACTGCTACATAATCCATGAAAAAAACCAAGACCTACCTTCCCGCAGGGCCCTGCCCAGGAAGAAGGCATATTCCCAACTCATCAATAATGCGCTCCCCTCCCTTTGGAAGCTGCTGCAGGCATTTTAAAGCCATCCCAAAACCCAAGGCACGATGCAAACCACCTTCTAGGTCTGCTTGCTTCTCCCAGCCCCGGGGAAGCAGCTAATATCGGGATATGGACAACGCACAGCAAACCACTGGTCTCACTGCCCGCGCTGCCGACGGGTGTGAAGGGGAGACGCGGCCAGGTGCTACTGGCGAGAGCGGGACTGACTCCCCAGTCTCCTCCGAACGTTAGTCACCACGCCGCGGAATGCTCGCGAACACAACGTTCCATTCCGAGCTGCCAACGCTCCATTTAAAGATCCAGGCTCCTCCACACTGCCAAGAGACGCCTTTGCAGGGAAACAAGCAAGCGCTGGGATTCTCCCCTCTGCAGACCCCCTCCCCCATCCACACACATACCTACATACCCGACCTCCCTCCCTGAAGACCCCCGCCACATCAGCCACTCTACAGCAATACTCGGGTTAAAAATACACCCTTGATACTTTGCTGGGAATCGCGCTAAAAGATTTTTATCTTCTTAAAAAACCTCCTCTTCTTCCCCCCACTCAGTGACAACAGTGACAAAATGGCAGACCTGAATGCTGGCAGTCATGTTACACACACAGAGAGAGAGCCCTGAATGCGCCCTCATTGCTTCAGCCGCTTAATCGTTATGACTCTACATCCACGACCTGCCCTACGCCAAAACATTCATCTTTTTCTCCTCCCCGACCAAATCACCACCATTAGGAAAATACAGATCTATATAAGCTTCTCATTTTATAGTTTGTACCGAATACTAATATTTAAACCAACTCTCCCCCCCCCCCCAACACACACACTCCCTCCAGAATGTAACAAACAAAGAATGGCTGTTAACTGCGTCAATGGTGGCTTTAAGAATTCCCTCCTTTATTGTATTCGCACGGATCCTAAAGAATAAATCGTCTTGGTTTCATACCCCAGCCTTTTTCTCCTTTGCAGCTCGATGGAAAAAAACATGGCGTCTTGTCCTACTTCAGGTTTACTGTGGTGCTGCCAACGCGAGGATACAAAGTTGGGAATGATTTCACGGGGTGGAGGGAGGGAGGGAAGAAGATTTCACCTCCCCGGCGGAGATGTAGGGACGGAGGCCCCTCACTAGGAAGCTCCTCCGTTTGCTCTTTGTCCCCTTTGCACCGCTCTCCCAAACAACAAGCCCTCGTGTGCGGAGCTCGCTGGCACATACACACAGTGCAACAACACAAGGGAGCACGGGCAGCCCCGCTCCAGCAGCAATCTGCGCGCACACACAACCACTTTTTGTTAATAGGTGTTGCTGCTCATATTCAAGGCAGGGTGTCTGACCCCCTGGCCAGCTCGACACAACGGAAACACCCTCCTTCGGCTCCATCCCCAATACTTTGTTAAGTTTCAAAAGAAGGTTACGTAAATCTGCCCGGCTTTGTCCGTCAGACATTTTACTAGCGATAGGAAAACCGTGGGAGCAGTTTCCCCCTTTCCTCCCCCCTCCCTAGGAGACGGATACTTTGGGATTTCTGGGGAGGTATGTTTTCATCCGGTCCTATCTACGCCCAGCGCCTTCCCACCAAAGAAGCCTCGTAGTCTGTAAGAGGGAGGCGAATTATGGGGAGAAGACCCCCCCCCCCCCCGAATATCAAACTATGTTAGTATTTAAACCATTATGTAATGACCTCTTCTGCCTTGGCTCTAAACAAATCCTTGGCCAGATTAGGGGGATCCGATTGGGGGGGGGGGGCAGGGCTCCCCCAGACCCTGGCTATTTACTCCCGTGTGTTACACTAAAGTTCCCCAGGCGCCCAGCCTAGGAAAAGGCGCTTGCAAGGATCCCAAACACTGATGATTACCTAGGAGGGACGAGACCGGTCACCTTTGCGCAGCACAAAACACCACATTCCCGTCGCCGGAGAACTACCCCACACATACCCGCACAAACACAGGGGCAACCTTAATTTCTCCTTGGGTGCATTTGGCAAGAGGTTAGGGGGGGGGGGTCTTCCCAAGTTGGGTTTCCCCCACCCCTGTCGCCTTTCTGTTGCAAACGCTGCAGGATCAGTAGGAGACAAACAGAAAAACGAGGAGAGGTAACTAGGTTTTCTCGTGTCTGCATAATTTGTACCCAACCAGCCATGGACTATTTTTGTCCTGACAAACTTTCTTGTTCTCGTTTATTCAGTCAGACGCTGAACAACAACCTAAGTCCAGCCCCAAGGGGAAAAAAAACATCCAGTCTTTTTGTGTGTGTGGATGGAGAGGGAGTGGAGAGTGGGTTTATTTTGGCAATTTTTATTATTAAAAGCTTGCGATCCTGTCAGCTGGATCAGATTTAAAAAACCCGTGAACATTTGTTTTAAAATCCTATTTTTTGTCTCCTCAGCATCTGGAGAGGGAGAGAGAGAGAGAGAAAGGGCGCGTTCATGAGGACTACAAAGTTACAAATATGGCTCCCCAGTCTCTCTTGCCTGATCACTGCAAAGAAATGAAGACGCACTTTAAACTAAACCATTTTCAACTCACTCGCAGTCCCTCCCTGCCCAACACCCACTACAAATATTTACAAACTAAACCAGCCAGAGAGAACCACCAACTTATTTTCATTTAATGCCTTGCAAGCTCCTTTAATGCATTTCACACCAGCAGACTCAGGAGCAGCTTAGTTTCCCCCTAGACCATAACGCGTGCGCCTTTGGGCACCCCAAATTGGGTGCACGGAGACACACACACCGGTAGGCACCTCAAGGGCAACAGCGGCTTCAGCAGCAGCTGGCACGGGCGTTCCCTATCACAACTGCACCCCTAAATTTTGTAATCATGTTAATGCACCCCCCAAAATGTGGGATGGATTTTTTTTTTGCATTGCTTACATCTGAGGGCGTCCTGTTCCGCAGCTCTAAGTGGATCCTTTTCTTCATGTCCATGTCCCTGGTTAGCAGGAGTCTCTCGTTTTGCTCGGCTCCTCTTTTGTATTGACACCAGCGGAGACCCCCCCAAAGCCAGCGCGGTGAGGGACTTTGAGGGCTCAACCAGCTCCGCTTGGAATCCCGAGCCCCAGCACCGCGGCGAACACTAACCTGATAACAGCGGAGGCGGGCACTCTCGGGGGCTCCGCCGTGAGTGACACCTGGAGCGGCCAACCGCGACGCCGCAGCCGGCTGCCGGAGCCAATGGGGCGGGCAAGGGGCGGCGGGAGCCAATAGGGGAGCGGCGGAGCCGGCCAGGGACAGCCCGAGTCCGAGCGAAGGATCATTCGGTGCTGGTGGCTGATGGGGGAAGGAGCGGCGGCGGCTCGGGGGTGCGCAGCGCTCTTCCCCCCCCCCCCGCCGGGCCTGGGGGAGGTCGCGGGGTAGAGGGGGAGGGGCGGGGTCCTGAGGCGCGGCGGGTGGGGGCGAGAGAAATGGCGCGCGGGCCGCCGGGGGGAGGGGGCTGTGGGCGCGACGAGGAGGAGGAGGGGAAACGGCGCGCGAGGCCGAGGGGGGGGGTGCTCCTCGTGCTCCTCAGGAGGCACGTGGAGGAGGCTGTAGGTGAGGTCGGGTGTGGGGAGGGGGCCTGTTGGGGTGGGTGGGGAGGGCAGTGACTCAGGGGTGGGGGGAGGGCAGTGACTCAGGGGTGGGGGGAGGGGCTGGAGGGCTATGGCTCGGGTGGGGGGAGGGGTTGAGGCAGGACCGGGGGGGAGGGGGCTGGAGGGTATGGCGGGTGGGGGGAGGGGGGCTGGAGGGGTATGGCTCGGGTGGGGGGGAGGGGGGCTGGAGGGGTATGGCTCGGGGTGGGGGGGGAGGGGGGCTGGAGGGGTATGGCTCAGGGAGGGGGGGGGGGAGGGGAGGGGCTGGAGGGGTATGGCTCGGGTGGGGGGGGGAGGGGGGCTGAGGGGTATGGCTCGGGTGGGGGGGGGAGGGGGGCTGGAGGGGTATGGCTCGGGTGGGGGGGGGAGGGGGGCTGGAGGGGGTATGGCTCGGGTGGGGGGGGATGGGGGCTGAGGGGTATGGCCGGTGGGGGGAGGGGGGCTGGAGGGGTATGGCTCGGGTGGGGGGGGAGGGGGGCTGGAGGGGTATGGCTCGGGTGGGGGGGAGGGGGGCTGAGGGGTATGGCTCGGGTGGGGGGGGAGGGGGGCTGGAGGGGGTATGGCTCGGGTGGGGGGGGGAGGGGGGGCTGGAGGGGTATGGCTCGGGTGGGGGGCTGGAGGGCTATGGCCGTGTGGGGGGGGAGGGGGGCTGGAGGGGTATGGCTCGGGTGGGGGGGAGGGGGCTGGAGGGGTATGGCTCGGGTGTGTGGGCCGGGACGGCATGAGGGAGCTGGAGGGGTATGGGGGTGTGCATGGAGAGGGACTGAAGGTATTGGGCTGGAGGGGCATGGGGGTGGGGAGCTGTAGAGTATGTGTGTGTTGGGAGGAGCTGGAAGGGCTTGGGGGGCGGTGGGCTTTGGGGTGTGGAGGGAGACTTGGACGGTAGGAGTTTGGGAAGGCTGGTTTGTGTGGAGGGGACTGGGAGTATGGGGGAGCTGAAAGGGTATGGGGGTGTGGAGGGAGAGTGAGTTGGGGAGCTGTAGGAGTTTGGGAACTCTGTGGCTCTGGGTGTGGGGAGGGGGACTGAGGGTTGGGGGGAGCTGTAGGGATATGGGGGGCAGTGGCTCAGGGTGTGTGTGGAAGGATACCCAGAGCTGAAAGGAGATAGAGGGGTGGGGTGTAGAAGGGAGAAAGGGTGGTGGTTGGAGACCAAGCCTTATCAGAGGTGGGTAGGGTATAGAGGCCTGCAGGGAATGGTGCATAGGCGGGGGGAGGGGGACACTACTCAGTGGATGTATGGGCTTCAGCCCTGGCATGGTCAGGCTCCGCTCTATCCTGCTAGCTTGGCACAGTCTGGGTTCTGTGAGAGACATAGAAGGGCCTTTTTCTGTGATTCCCCTAGAACGGGCTGAGATGCTGCCTCAGAGCTAGATAGGCTGCCCCAGCCTATCCTCATGCCACCCAAGGTGCCTCTTATTGTACCCTCTCTTTTCTCTCTCATCCCTGCTGCCCCAGCTTTCCGTACCACCCCATACACGGAACCAAGGCAGGAATGCCTGCTAAACACAAAGGGATTATTAAGGTGTGTGGCTACCACATACATCTACCTGGATGGGAGCTCTTGTCTGCAAGCCACAGAAGCTGCTAGTTCTAAAGGCAGCATTTCGTGACTGAGGTGTCAGAGACTGAAAAAACACACAGGGGAAAACCGTGTTTGGAAATCAAACAAATCCCAAAAGGGGCAGTGTTCTCTTTAGACAGCTGTGGGTCATTGTGGAGACACTTCTGTAGTCTAGTCTTAAAAATGAAGGATTGTCACAAGGAAGACTTTGCAGTCTTATTTTAGAATGCTTTGTTGATTGTAGTATGTCCTGTTGTCAGATTAAGAGGTGGAAGAGCTCCTAGTCTGCCAATAAGGTATTTCTTTACATTTTGCCAGACAGATTTCTGAAATGAGGTGCCAAATATGTGTTGGCAAGGCTACCTGTCTGCGTCAAATATTGGCTCCACTGGTATTCAGCTAATGGTGAAACCCCACACTCCCTTGCCTCTATGTATGAATGGACTTAATCAAGGATGGGCCATTTTCACTGGGATCAGTGTGCAAGACTGAATCTGGCATTTCATGTCTCAATCACCTGGTGAGATTACAATTTGCCCCTTGGTTAAGCACCTTTTGCCATTCAGTGAGACTTGGAAGCTTCAGTCGACTCTTGTTTTATTCTCCTCTGACCCCCCCCCCCCCCGAAACCACCACATAATGACTTTTGGAGGTGCATTGATAATTTCTCAAATGAGTTGCTTGGCTCTCCCAGCTGGAGGAAAACTGCAGCAAGACCCAGTTAGGATGGGACTAGTCTTTTTATTCCTGAGCTTCATAGGCTCCAAAAGAATGTATTTAACTAGATTGACCTGAAAAAGATCAGGGGGAAGCCACATGTTTGAAGCATAATCTTAAAATATGCAAAACAAATTCATAGTTAATAAAATTGTCTTGAAGTGGTCAGAATTATTTTTTCCTTTCTAGAATTTATGTAATGATTCTATCACAAGATTACGCCTGATTTTTTTAATTTTTTTTGTTCTGTTTTATGTCTTGATCTGACCTTAGAAAAGTCATTTTATTTACTTTTCTATGGCATAGTTTTCACAATGACTAAAGTTATGTTCATTTTTTTTAAAAAGTGAATGTTTGTGAAGAATTTTAGGTTTATTGGATGAAGAAGGATAGGTGAATTGAATTTAAAAGTGGCCAAATATCTCTTTCATTTGTGGAAGATCTAGCTTTGTAAACAGAAGCTGATTTGTGATGTCATGCCTCAGTATGGCCACTGAAAGGTTTTTATTAGTTTTAAAACAGAAGAAGAAACTAAAGTAAAACCATTTAAAATAGTATAGCCTTGATTAGTTTACTTAATTAAGGGCTCAATTGTGTTGCATTTTTAATAGGAAAACACTTCAACTGAATCAAAATTTAAACTTAATTGAATTATTTCCTAGTGCAACCTATTATATGTTGTTTACTAATATACACCCACAGTCAATTCAGATATATTACTTACTGGTGAAGTTTATGGGATCCTGTTTTGCAGGGTTTTTAGAGAAACTAAGAGGCATAAATGACCAGAGTTGTCGTAATGGCAGGAAATTGATCTTGTAATCTTTTGGAAGATGAAAATATTCTAAAAGTCGTACCAATATGTCCTTGTTTTCCAGCCCCAAATACAGCAAGCAGTTAATACTATGGATATGCGTAAGAATCACAGCAATTAAACATCTAACCCTGTGCTACTGCTCGAGTACATGTAATTGTCCATTTATTCTGGTGGTTTTTTCATTAATCTTAGAGGAACGTACTTGTAGAGTCCTAGCAGAGAATACCAAACACTCAGGAGCATGAGATAAAATCTCCAAATGATTCACTCATACCTAGTGCAAACCATATCATCCAGTATGCTTTGCAATACGAAGTTTTAAATCACAACATGTACAGGAGGTAGGTAAATCTCATTGTATAATAAAACTTTTTTGTGCCTTGATTTACTCAGGGGAATTCCTCATTATATAATGAGTCAATGACAAAGCTGGGAACAGATCCTGGGAGGCCTGATTTCTAGTCCTACACCACAAACACTAGAATTCAGTCTCCATTAACGTTTTATAATTCCAAAAAAGTATCTGTTTTTCAATTACTGCTCAGACCAAATAGAAATTTACCCAAGTCTGCGTGGTGCTTCTGTAGACACAGGCTTACACTGCTCATTTTACTAGCTAAACACCTCACTAGCTTTGACCAATTAGCTAGCTTAATCTGAAGTTTGTCTTTCTAAAGGAGAAGTCAGCGGTACAGGACTGGGAATCTGGAATACTACATTCCAAAGTCAACAGGAGGTTTACTAAACGGTCTGCCTATACAAATGTTTCAGTGCACAATTAGTCTTAATCAATTCAGTGGGACTTCTCATGGAAATAAAGTTATGCTGATGCTTGAGCATTTGCTGGATTGAGCTCTTGGTGGGAATTTTCTTGTTTATAATATTCCTCTGAAGATCAGCTAGTATTTTACTGGTCTCTGGTACAATTGAACAGTGCATTTCCTTTGCTTTACTGCTAACATCTTTCCTTCATTCACTGGTAGTACATGTAGATACGGTAACTGGACTGAAAACAAGCTGTTTCTGAGTCAAGCCCCTTATAGTTAAACAAATGCTTTACCCGTGATTTGTATGGAGGGATCATTATGGGAAAATAAGCAAAGTGAGAAATTTTTATGGGAAATTGATACAAACATTTTTGACAACCTCTACAATTATATTTTTAAAATTCTTGATATTAATATGGGAAATATACAGACATAAGTAAAAGTGTCTGCATCTTGGACTTAAAGGTTCCAGTGCTTAAAATCTTTTTTTTTTTTAAATTGATTGTTGGATACTTGTACTAATAACTAGGCACTAGTTAGGTTACATCTGGATCCAAAATTCAGGGATATTCTGATCTGATGTTGTTTACCTAAAATTGTCTTGTAATTTGTTCTATGGGTGTTAGATAATTATACTTCATCTTGTTTTGGAATAGTTTTTCTAGTGCTGAGACTTCCAGGACTTGATAATATATGGTAGATATTGCACATAACCAATTCCCACTTAATTCATTCAAAGTTGTTTGCAAACACTGGTTGTGTAATCAGACCCCTAATATTCTAAATGACTATTTTTTAATTCTATTTAGAGTGGCTAGTGTATAGTAGGGAAACTCAAATGATGGAGCAGCTTGTTCAAAGCAGTGAAACCAAGATAACAGGAAACTTGCTTTATACTTTTTTTTTTTTTTTTTTTAGGGAAACAAATGGAAACAGAAATAGTCATATACAAAGTGACACCATGGCGATTGGCAATGAATTAGTGGGCTGTATTCAGAATCCTAGATTGAATCGAGAAAGATAAATTTGCATGCCATAGGGGGACAGCATACTGAATCTGAGCAGGGGAATAGGAAATTGTCAGGTCAGGAAACATCTTCCAGAGCAGTCCATGAAAAGAGGTTCTGAAAGTAAAGGGGAAAAATAAAATCCAAATCCATCACAGTCAAGAAATGAGCAATCTCTGGTTTAAAGTTTGAGTGTAAGTATATATACAGGAATGACAGGAAGTATGGTCCTATGACACTTCTGTTCTTGATTCTGCCACAGGCTCTCTGTATGATCTTGGGAAAGTCAACTTCTGTGTGTCTTCAGTTTTCCCCCTTTGTGAAATAGGGGAAATCTACCTGAGAGGAGAGTTGGAAGGCTGAATTCAGTAATGTATTCAAAGCACTGTGAGATCCTTGGATGGAAGGCTACTTGTAAATGACAAATACCAAACCTGAAAACCTCTCTCCAATGCTGTGATGATCAATACCCCCCGTAACATATTTTTCAAAGATCCATGGGTCTTACACAACATGTCATGTACCTCAGCCAGTGCATCAAGTGCCCCAACAAAACTGTGCCCTTCAATGAACTCATACAGAAAAATGATTAAAATATAAAAACACCCAATCCCCCATGATTGAACATTTTTCACAAAACTAACTTCATAGCTGACTTCAGTCCTTGTCCTCAAGCCTACACAACAGCTTCAAAAAGGGAGCTGGGAACTTAAATTCATAACTCTCCTGGACACTAAAAATCAGACTTCGTGACACTGCTTTTCATTACATTTATAACATTCTGCTGTCTACTAACCTTCCTTTGTCCTACTGCAAAAGTGTTTCAGTGCCCATTTTATTTTAAGTGGTCTACCATGTGTGAACCCCTGTTTAACAATCTGTCCCACCTTGTATTTAGCTATGACACTGGGGTTACCTTCTCCAGAGTTCAGGAAAAACTAAGTGAAGCTTAACAAAGTCCTGTGGCACCTTAAAGACTAACTAAGTGAAGCTTGCTAGCTTGCCCCTGTCAGCAACAGCTGTTACTCTTTCCCCCCCCCCCAAAAAAGATATTCCCTCACCCACCTTGTGTGTCTCAGATCTATATATTATATTTAGTTATTAAATGGGTATTATGTAATATTTACATAATTCCTTTTTTATTGGTAAAAGTAGATGAGAAAACCTTAATAGTAATTGATTTTTAAGAACTACTGCAATCATCCAGTCTGATCTGTGCATCCCAGGCCACGCAACCTTTCCGGTATTTTCTGCATCAAGTCCATACCTTTCTTCAAGCAGTGTCCCTAGGGACTCTCCACTTGAGGTGTGCATGCACCTCATGTTCCTTCATTAAGAGATTTTTTCAGCAGTAGTGCTCATTTGGTTTGGGCATATGCCCTAGTCTTGATGTTCCAGACTGAGAATATATAGGGCTGTGACAGATGGACTGCCCTAAATTCCTTCTCAGCCACTTTTCTCCCTGAGACAGAGCATTTTAATAGTGCTTGCCTGCATAGCTATTCATCTTAGCTAGTCTTTAGTTCTTAATTTTAAATTTTTTACTTTTATCGTTCATAGTTTGTGTAGTAAGTGTTTAGTTTTTGAGGTTTCTTTGTTCTTTTGCTTGAGGCTTTGCCTCTGACTCACCTCCATACAAAGGGGCTGTCGCTAGAGAAGCCTGTTTTTCCTTTGGGCGTGTCTAAGTAACCAGGCTTCAAACATTGCCTCACTTGGTGGGAATCCTTTCCAGTTAAGGATGGTCACTAGCATGGTATCCGCTGCCTTGGGGATATGCACATCCATTTGAACTTCAAGACCTGTGCAAACTTCAAAGGTCACTCCAGAAGGGACAGGGAGCTAAAACTTCAGATTTTTGTGATGGTGTGTTCATTTTGTCCAGCTGCAGATCCAGACCCAAAGACCCGCCTGGGACATCGATTCTGAATGATCATATCACTCTGTCAGTGTCTTTTGCCTTCTAGGTCTTTGAGAGACAGACTTTCAAGTGAATTGAAGAAAGTCTCGTGCTATATCTTCTCTGAGATGCCATCTTCTTAAGAGGCTTGCTGCACTGGAGATTTCACGCCCCTTAAAGGTTTCTGCAGAGCCTTGGTATTGAGGTTTTCTCCAAGTGAAAGCCTTTGTCAAAGTCACACAATGCTGAAGTCCTTGGTACCATTGAAGCCTGAATGAGGTGCTTCTGAGTAAAATCCTTAAAGCTCAACAGATGAAATATCTAAAACCTGCTTGAAGAACTGCATTTCCTCAAAACCAAAAGGCAGTAATGAATTGTGTATCTGACATAGGGAAAAGCAGGGCTGGCTCTAACTTTTCTGCCACCCCAAGGGGAAAAAAAGGCAGCCGAAGGAGAGAGGCTACAGCAAAAAAGAAAAAAGGTGGTGTGGTGAAAGGAGTGCTGCCCTAAGATTGACCAGAATACCGCCCCTTATAGAGTGCTGCCCCAAGCACTTGTTTGGGGGAGGGATGGCTCAGTGGTTTGAGCATTGGCCTGTTTAAACCCAGGGTTGTGAGTTCAATCCCCGTGGGGGTCATTTAGGGGATGGGGCAAAAATGGGATTGGTCCTCCCTTGAAAGGGGGTTAGACTGGATGATCTCCTCAGGTCCTTTCCAACTCTGAAATTCTATGATTCCTATGCTGGAGCCAGCCCTGGGTAAAAGATCTGAGATTAAACCAGAACTCTGAGTGTGTCCTCAACCTAGTGGAAAAAGGGATCTCAAAAAGCCTTTTAAGTTCCTCAAAGGTTATTGCATAAACCAAATCATGAGATGGTAGAATAAAATAATGGCTGAGAGACATAAAAAATAGAATAAAACACCGAAAGAATAAATGGACACAAATTCGACATCAGGAATCATAACGTTCATAAACCAGTAGGAGAACACTTCAATCTACCTGGATATTCTATTAAAGACTTGAGGGTGTCAATTTTAAAACAGCAAAATTTCCAAAACAGAATCCAACGAGAAGCTGATGAACTGGAATTAATTTGCAAATTGGACACTGTCAACCAAGGGTTAAACAGAGATGTTGAATGGCTATGTCATTATACTAATTGAATGCATTTTCCTATTTAAGTCTCTTTTACAGATTCTTATCACTGTTAGACAGATAGCTCCACTAAATTTTCACTACAAAAGGTTTTTTGTCTTCTGCTGATAATGGCCCATCCAAATTAAATAGCCTCTTAGAATTGGTATGGTAATTTACAACTTTTTTTTTGTTTTCTGTGTGTATAAATGCATCTTACTTCTGTTTGTTCCATTCTGTGAATCCGATGAAGTGTGATATAGCCCACGGAAGCTTATGCTGAAATAAACTGGTTAGTCTCTAAGGTGCTGCAAGTATTTCTGGTTTTCTTTATGGATACAGACTAACACGGCTACTATTCTTGAACCAAAAATAGACAATTTTCATCATGACCAAAGGTTAAGAAGGAGTTATACCATGATTCCAAACCAAGAACTGATTATATATTTATCATTAATCTGGGAAATTTAATTTGACAATTATGTAAAAGTAGGTTTCTAGAGGACAGTTCACGGGCAGGGGACTACAGGAGGAATCGTGACAAAGACATCTGACGAAGTGGGTATTCACCCACGAAATCTTATGCTCCAATACGTCTGTTAGTTTATAAGGTGCCACAGGACTCTTTTTGTCACTTTTGCAGATCCAGACTAACATGACTACCCCTCTGATACAGGAGGAATGCGATTCACAGGATACAGCTAGTATTCTAATGACTAGTGCAGCTGCTGAAGTAACTTTGGCAGTACTAAATGAAATCTGTGCTGTGTTCAATACTCTTTCGCTTATACTAGTATAAGCCATAAAGATGGGAGCAGAGGTAGTGTAACGTTTTGTTCTAATTGCCAACTTCAGATGTGACTTAAGCAGGTGCAGTTCCCTTTACATCAGATGTGATTTTGGCACCAAAATCTTACAGGACTTTTTCAGATATTTATACTGGAATAGGCCTCTGTGATTAAAATCAAATCTTCTGAAATGCAGTATCACCAAGGCATTTGTCTGTCTCTCATTAATAATATATAGCATTCTGTCTTTCAGCCTCTCTCTTCCAACACACCGGTGAGATGTAAGTAAAATTCCTTTCTTTTAATCATTTGTGGAAGTGACTAACTAAAGCTCAGATGGGGGTTAGTGTCGGAGGGTGGAGTTGAATCCAGGCGTTCTTAGATTTTAAGGCCAGAAGGGATTTCTAATAGCTAGCCTGAACAGACAATAAATTCACCCATGCACTAGGGGGAATTATTCTCCCCTGACTGCCAGTCTTGTGAACAGACCAGTAGAGAAGGATTCTGCCCCTCACATTTCATTCATTCCCTTCCAAGGATCTCACGTTTCAGTTTTACTATTAATAACATTTTTACTCTTCCCAACACTGGGTCTCTTCATGTCTTTGTTTTGATAGAAGGGAAGATATTACATTACTGCTATTCACTCTTCTATGGATAAAAATGGGGGAAAGTGAGTTTTTATAGATCTATTCTTGCTTAGTACACTCAGCAAAGGCTTTGGGGGTTTGCTTTGAGAAAGAGATGTTCTAAATGGAGGATCAGTTATAAACTTATGTCTTTTATAGAATACACCATGAACTAACGGAACTTCTACATATACTGATTCTTCTCCCATTGAAGTCCATTGCAAAACTCTCATTGACTTCAGTCAGAACAGGAGTGTGGATCCCAGAGCAAAGGCCCTAGAAATGCAACTCCAATGTAGTGCATCATAAGAAAATCTCAAACTCTTTGTGCTTCATTATAAGAAGGGTGGTGATAAGATATTACGCTAATCTCAAACTAGGACATGGCTGACTATTGTTTGTACTTGCATTTGGATTCTGCCTTAATTGCACCAAGTTGTGTATCCTGTGTCTCTTCTTTGTCACAGGTACAGTTGGAATCACATTTTTTTGCACAGAATGACCAGTTAGGATCAACTGAAACATCAATTCTTCAAGTACTATCCATGTGGATCCCATTCATGGTGCATGTGTAGGTCAGGAAACTTTAGTGTCTGTTGGGGCTCCAAATGCACCCTGTGTGTCCGCATACCCCTCTGTCTGAGGGCATGAAAAGGAGAAAAGTATGGCTGGTCAAAATTTTCATCTATATATTTTTAATTTAAAAGATTTTGAAAAAAGCCAATGTGTCCACAAAATGCATATTTTTCAAAATTTATATATTTTTAAAATAAAATTCCAAATGTGAAAAAAAAATATTTTTATTTTTTTTTCACCTCCCTTCCCCTTTTCAAGGAAGAGCAGTAGATGTGAAGGGGGTCTTTTAACTGAATATTTTCAATAATTTTTTTAAAAAATACAATGTGAAGAATAATTCTATCTTGAAGCCTGCAGAGCAAAAATAATTCCCAACTCTTCTGTGAAACTCATTTTCGAGCTATCTCTAACGTGCAGATCCAAACACCCCTCTGCTTTCTGGCAGTTTGTCAAAATGCAATGGTGGTTCCTCTGAAATAGTTTTCTCAAAAAAACACAAATTACATTTTCATTCTAGGAGTGGGGTTAGTGTCATTGTCTAAATAGTTTCTACCTTGTGGGCCATTTTTCCTCTTTTGTCGCCCAATGTTTTGGTGGATACAAAGACTTTGGGGCTTAAACCTTGACTCTGTGATGACAGCCTGATGTCAGTCACTAATGACCTCACAAAGTGCAGTTTCTGTTTTGGAAAAAGTCATGTCCCTAGAGATGTTTGCTGATCCTTTCCCGACAGTACCGGATTGAGCCAGGGACAACGGCTTGAAGCTCCATCTCCAGTACCAATCACATTGTAAACAATTTTCACAAGACCTGTGAGTAGGGAAGTAATATTTCATCCATTTTATGGATAGGATATTGAGGGACGAGAGGTTGAAAGACTTGACCAACATCATACAGAAGCCAGGGATGGAGAGGGGAATGAAGCCCAAGGATCTTAACTTCCTGCTCGGCTAGATAGACTGTCTCCCTCGATATTATTGAATCTTACAAATAAATTTGCATACAAGCTTATTTTTCTTACTTTGTGAAGACGTGGTTTTGTTTCCATTGACTATACTAGATGTCATCTCCCATTTGTGTGCTCGTTTATTAAGTAAATGCAGCCAAATTTTCAGATGATTGGGAAGAAAATAACTAGAGAGGAGTTACTTGCATAGCCAACTGAAATCCTGGTTAACTTGTGCTAAAACATGAAGATAGTTTCTAGTTGAAGCAAGGGAATCCATGAAAAAAGTGCAAGCTGTAGCCGAGAGGTTGCTGCTAAAAACAGACTGAAGAATGAAAAACATAATGAAGAGCTGAAAAAACGGTGAAAAGATAGTAGGTATTGAGAGAGAAATAGAGGGGAAGCAATTCATTAGAGGTAGAATCTGACAAGGCAGGATCCCAGTGTGCATGCAACATTAAAGTCATAATAGTGGAAGCAGAATATTCTCTAGGGATAAATATAGTGGACTGATGCCAAAGAGGAATGAGCATATACCAGCCTCCGATCCTGCTCTCACTGAAGTTAATGGGAGTTTTTCTACTGGCTTCATCAGGAGCAGTCATAGGTCCCAACTCTTTAGAAATCATGTAACTATCATTCAGATTCCACAGGAAAGGTAAAGAATGCTTAGTTAGATGTCAAGAATCAGGGAGGTAGCCGTGTTAGTCTGGAATAGCAGAAGTAACAAAGTCCTGTGGCACCTTAAAGACTAACTATAAAGTTTTGAAGCATGAGCTTTCGTGGGCTAATACCAGATGTGTTTCCTGGTTGGTATAGGCCAGATCTATAGCAGTCAGATCTAGGTCACATCTTTGATTAAGCCATGTTTTTCCTAGCATTATTCCCGCACTATGATTAAGCTGTATTAAAATAAGTGTTTAAGGACCCTAACAGAGCTAGGTTCTTAGGTGCACTTCCCCCTCCAGTGTGGGTAGGGAAGATCTAATAGGCTGCAAGACGGGGAGCCTTACAAGATGCCCACACCTTGCATACTGTAAAGCTGTGTTTCACAAATGTTCTCTGTGTACTAGCGCAGAGAGAGCTTTAGGCAGGAGGGAAGGACTCAATTGTGAGCAGTCACAGGTGTTATGGTAGCTTATGACTGCAGCAGTGACCATTGGGGAAAGGATTCTGATGTCTGTGGAACTCCTCATTTACTCAAGCTGTGTGTGAAGACCTTAATTTGTAACATCTGCTCTATCTACATCGCTTTAGGAAAAAGCACCACAGAAATGTTTTGTTTACAAATGTTTTGGTTGGTCATAGTTGGGCAATTCTTTTATTTGGTCACATTTCTAAAGCACGTATGCAGTGCACTGGGTGTTGTACAAAAATGTTTAAAAACAACTGAAGTAACTTTGAGTGATATAAACTGGAAAAAATCGGGGGTGTATTTTTACTGTGTAGGAATATATTGAAGAGGAGGTGATTTACCTGCTTGGTTTTTTCCTAGGTAAATGTATTGCATTTTAAAGTTGTCTCATAAATGTCACATTCCACCCTTCCCTCCCATGGTTTAAGTGGGAGTTAAGTGGTATGTAAGTCATTTGCTAGACTTCAGCACAGGGGTGAATTTCGTAAGACCATTGTGAGCTCAATTTTCTTATTCTTGTGTTTCCTTAGGACAAGTCTGCTGGGTTAGCAAAGTGGTACCAGCATGTACCCAAAAGATTCTCTTGGTAAGTAATTTCAGACCAAGTGATTTAATGCAGTGCTCAATTGTAGTACTGTTAGAGTCAAAGGTAAAACTGTCGTCATCTTCAATTAGTGTGATTGGGCCCTTCATCTGGACCAGAGTCATGCGTATGATTGCATAGGTGGTTTTAAGAAAAGCCAGTCTCTGACATATATCTGGGTTACAAAGTCAAAATAAAATTTTCACAACAAAAATGTATTTATGTAATGGCCTTAAAAGAAATCCCAAGAGGGTGTCTTGCAGTTAAAAAGAAAAACTTTCTTTAGTTTTAAAAATTAGGGCGCACTTGGCTCCAGAATTCAACCAGAAGCTGATTCAACCATCATGCAGCAAATTATTGAAAGGTCTTGCTGCCATTATTTCAATAGTGTGTTTAGTGCATCCCACATAATCGGCAGATTCAGATCTCAGTGAAGAAGTAGGGACGTGATGAAAGAAGCTATATATTGCTAACACAGAGAGCTTTGTAACTGAATAAGAAAACTTGCAAAAAAATCAATACAAAATTTTAATGGAAGCCAATGAAACACCTTTTAAACAGGGGCATTGTGCTGAAACAATTTAGTAAGAGCTGCAGACAGTTCTGTCCTGTTAGTAGCATAGCCTGTGAATAAAGATATGAAATAATCAAGGCTTGAAACAATAACAGTATTAACTAGCAGTTGAACCTGCTGAACAACGGTATCCATCTGGCAGTTTCAAAGATGTCAGTACCAAGCTCGCGTGACAGAGGCAAGACACTTACCAAAAATACACAAGGTCTGTGTAGCACCCAGGCTTTCTACAAAGGACTTGATAAAAGGGAATTATTGAAACTGTTGCCAGAGAAGGAGCAAATATCTAGGAGTAGCTGAGAGTTAGCTTTGCCTTAATTCAGTATCCTTGTTTTGTGACATGCAAGACTGATCATCGTGAAGGAGGTTGGTGAGGACTGGGACAGTACTGTGGTAGATCTATGTCAAACTGGGAGTCACTCACAACAGTGGAGATCCAGGTTCTACTGCTGAATGCTGAACCTCAAAGGGAACATAAAGACACTGAAGAGCAAGTGTCTCAGAATGGCTTATTGAGGCATGACAGTGCACAGGCCAAATGGCTGAGATCAAAACTCTCCCATCAACACCATCACAGATTGTTGTGACAAGTCAGAGTCAGAGTGGCAAGGCTGTGCCCAGCAGAGCCTCACAATGGCTTGTTATCAAATGAAAAGAATTCCAGAGTGAACATTGCCACATGGTTGTAGGAAGGTCCAAACAGACAGAGACCTTCACTCTGTTTATTAAGAGGTAACAAAGTCCTGTGGCACCTTAAAGACTAACTATAAAGTTTTGAAGCATAAGCTTTCGTGGGCTAATACCCACTTCGTCGGATGCAAGCAGTGGAAGTGTCCAGAGGCAGGTATAGAAAAGTAGGCAAGAACCAGGTAGGAGGTAACAACGTTAGTCCAATTAGGCTGAACCAGCTTGTTATCTCCAATCAGGGAGGGTGGGTTATTCTTCTAGCAGTTGAGTGGGGGGTGTGAACATGGAGAGAGGAGAAGCTATTTTTGTAATTAGCAAGCCATTGAAGGTCTTTGTTCAGTCCCATATTGATTGTGTCAAATTTGCAAATGAATTGCAGCTCTGCAGTTTCCCTTTGCAGTCTGGACTTGAAGTTTTTTTGCTGCAGTATGGTGACTTTTAAATCTGTAATTGTGTGTCCAGGCGGGTTGAAGTGTTCTCCTACAGGTTTTTGTATATTGCCATTCCTAATATCTGATTTGTGTGCATTTATCCTTTTTCGTAGGGACTGTCCAGTTTGGCCGATGTACATAGCAGAGGGACACTGGTGGCATATAATGGCATATATGACATTGGTTGATGTGCAGGTGAATGAACCAGTGATGGTATGGTTGATCTGGTTAGGTCCTGTGATGGTGTTGCTGGTGTAGATATGTGGGCAGAATTGGCATTGAGGTTTGTTGCATGGATTGGTTCCTGAGTTGGAGTTATTGTGGTGCAGTGTGCTGTTGCTGGTGAGAATCTGTTTAAGGTTGGCAGGTTGTCTGTGTGCCAGGACTGGCCTTCCTCCCAAGGCCTGTGAAAGTGAGGGATTATTGTCCAGGATGGGTTGTTTATTAAATCATCCATGGCAAGTACTGTTGTTCTGCTTGGGTCCAGTCCCTGGAAAATGAAAAGGAGGAATAGAATTATATCTTCTCCCTTTAGACTTGACATAACCAGAACCCAGAATTGAATTGAATTTTAAATCTTCAAAAGGGATTTGACACTTGTGAAGCATAAATAAAATATAACCAAAAACCTATCAACAAGTTGGTCTGACTCTTCATATGTATTTCCTAACATAAATATCATACTTTACTTGGGATTTTCCCCCAATAAAGATCCTTTGCACCCATTTCAATTTAATGTATATTGGTGAAGGTCTGACTACTTTTTCTTCAAAAAAATTGCTATGACAAAATTTAGGAAACTGACCAAGTCAAATCCGTTCTACAGACCATTCACAGCATGTCTTCACCTATGCAGCATGCAAATGAGACACCGGCATTGCACAGTCAGGATTTCAAATTCATTGATTCCTTCACTACACATTAGGTTTAATTAGACATGCAAAACACATTGTTACACACATAATAATGACACGAAGTTTTGATAAGTTAGCCCTTTGTGTTTATAGTGTCAGTTTCTGAATCAGACTTTTTATATAACAGCTGTTCAGAATATCTGAATTTACTCAGCTTCTCTATGCATTCTGAGTGCAACTCAATACGCAAACTTTTACACTGCAATGTCTGCTCAGATATAAGCTAGGGAAATGCTCAGAGGCTCAAAATATTCTTGCTGCTTTTATGCTGCACTGCTCTGACTTTTTGAAAATTCTCAGAGATTACAACATCCTGTGTATATTTAAAAGCCAAACAGTAAAAAAGGAATTGAATGAAACACATTCCCTATCCTCTTCTCTGTAGTCTATGAATATCACATTAGAAATTCTGTAATAATATTTTGATCTCATGTCTTCATTACAGACAATTTTCCTGTTTTTACTGAAATATTTAAAATATCTTCACTACCAGTTCTTGTTATATATATTTTACTTCTTTACACCCTAATTATGCGACTGAAGGTCTAAAACATAAATAATAGAAATATATAAAATATGAACATCCTTTATTCTTTATTAAAATACAGCCTTAAAAGTTCTTCTGGTAGTTTGTTTAGTTCTAGAAATCATGCAAAGTTAGGGGAAATAACTAGATCTGCAGTTTCAAACACTGCTTCTGTAATTGCCCACAGAAATGTTGCATGCATACTCATTTGTATTTACTATGAGGTAGTTGCCCTTGCAAATCAGATAAATGAATGTCTAACTGGTTGATTTGAAAATAGATGTGAAAAATTTCGGTGGGCATTTTTTGGGAGGCCAGTCTAAGTGGGCTGCTCAAACTGCACCAAAAATACTGTGTTTATGAAGGGAAATGAGGAAATAGATTTATAGGATCTAAAGTATAAGACGCCCTAGGGCAGCATACAAAAATGTGCAAAATTGCATGCCAGATTTATATACACAGTTGCCATGGTTATGCCTGCAAATAGGATATTTGTGTGTGTAAATGATCTTTAATTGTCTTATGATGTGTTTGCATGTGCACATATCTGATTTGTGCACGTGATCATGGCAACTGAATGTAAAAATTGTGTTAAACTATATCTGCATTTTTATTAGTCGCCCTGGGCTTTTGAACTTTCAAATATCAGCCTCATATTGGTTGCTTTGTATCTTAAAAGGCCTGCTGAGATGTATAAATGCAAGTTGCTCAATGGAGAAACAGATGCACCTGCAAATTTTCAAAGCACTTAGGTAGAAACCTATTGAAAATGAAGGCCCTGATATATGAACAGCTTTGAAACATATCAACTGTTCAGATTGCAGAAAATGAACCAACACTGGTGGCTTTTTAAAGATATGGCTGGTGTTGCTGAATTTCGCTGTCAGAGACATATCTGCCAAATTTGGGAAGTGATGAATATGAGGATTCAAAACATACGTAAAGCGTCATCAACCAATGTCATATTTTTAACAGTTTCCTTGCAAAATATTATTTAGAATGAGAACAGCCAGTATTATGGCTGTGATATTCCAAACATCACTAGCAAGTTATTTTGCATGACATGTGTTTCAGCTATGCAACATTGTGATGAAGGAACTTACAGAGAGAAAATGCCTGCCAAAGACAAGCAGTCTATCTGAGCAAGAGAAGTCGAACAGTTGTGTGGCCTGACATCCACAGTCTATATTCCTATTGTTCAGGGTAAGAGGTGGAGGTGAAGATGTTTTGCAAACGTTTCCAGATAACCTGGTGATAATGACAGTTTGGTATCCAGACAATTTTACATACCTGGAATATTGTATTTTACTCAGAATTGAGGGTAATGTCATGATAAGGGCAACCTTACTGTCATATTCTCTCAGCTCTTAATTGTCTGGAAGTAATACTCAACGAACTGAGATGCTTTGTAAACCAATACAAATGTAAATTATAGTCAGCAGCAAGGGTTTGGTGGTGGAAGGGAATCCTCTCCAGCTGCTCCATGTCCATGTCTGTATCAATGATCCTCCTCCGTGTAGCCCAAAGGCCAGCTTTTCAAAGGTATGTAGGTGCCTGAAGATGCAAATAGGCACCTAAGGAGATTTTCAAAGTCCCTAAACAGGTTAGATGCCTACGTCTCATTTAAATTAATGTGGGTCAGGCACTTAATTTTTTGATAGTCCCCCTAGGTGCCTGTCTGCATCTTTAAACACAGAAATACCTTTGAAAATCTGGCCCTCCGTGTTTAAAACAGAACCATTCATTTTTTCCCTCCCTGTGTCTAGGGGTGCTAAAAGTGTTGGGAGACAGAATGCTCCCTTACACACGATGGAGTGCCATCTACTACAACCTCTAGGCTATGGTGGTTTCCATGCTTGATGCTCAATGGGGAGGGTCTTATTAATGGGTCTACACATAGTTCTGGTTCCATTGTGTTCAGGGCCTTCTGTGCGTATGGTTGGGTGTGGGAAATGCCATTGTTTGCCCCTGAGTCACTCCAGATTTTTTCATAACTAAGTAGCAGTTTATTTGGGTTGGACTCAGATTAATGTGGGTGGTACTACCACCTGATGGGAGTTATTTCATGCTTGTTAGCGCTATGGTGACATTTGGCTGTTGATATTGGAGATGGGGAAAAAAATCTGGTTTCTATGGTTCTGTGATAATATGGCAACAGACTCTCTCACTAGGTTTTTTTGTTGTTGTTGTTTTTTGCTAAAGGATTAAATATGTATGTGTTTGCTTTTTGATGTGACCTTTCTATCAAGGCAGCAGATTGAAAATTAAATGTGTATCTAGACAGTGCCGAACTTTCAAATAACAACCACAAAACCATACGGCTTATTTTCCTTTCTCTCTTATTTACTTTACTTTGTTTCAAGGTAAAGCATATGTGACTTGGCTGTCAGTGCAGCTGTAACTTAGCAATGAAATAAAATCAGTGCCTAATATTATATAGTCAGACCATCCACAAAACAATAAAAATCATCTTTTCTTTGTGTAGAGGAATGTGACTATATATTGACTGTAGCTTGTATTATTAAAATTACATTAACTTGTGCCCAGTGTGACAAGGGAGATCCTTGCTTGTATATGACATCATTACTATTAGCCATAAGATTATGTTTCTAATATTATAGACCCCTGTTTTCATAGTCTTATAATTTCATGTCTTTGATTTTGGAACTCCCTATCTCTGGTTTGCTAGAGCCCAGATTTGTTAATTTTCCAGGCAGGCTTTCAAACAAATCTCTCAGGCCATTGGGCTAAGCCTTGGGTGATCATATTGAGCAGACCTTTTGTATTATTTTGTGTCTTAACCTATAGCATAGGTGCCCAGAGCACAGGATGGGTGCCTTTTGCTATGTGTTGTTATAAATTGAAAGAAGTAAGAATAATAATAATTCTTTGGTGTAATGTCTCAGAGTGGGAGGGATTATTTTTTTCACCAAATCTTGGTTGATGGAAGAGTGCTTCACCCATTCTTAAAGGATCAGAATATTTTTAAAAAACCAACAACAATCTTTATAGCACTTTCATAGCTTTTTGGAACTCATTTCTATATTTTAGCAAATAATTTGTGGCAGATGACTTGTTCCTCATCAGAAGTTCTTAATTTGTCTATTTTCAAATGTTTTATTATTAGAAACCTCCAAGGTCTCGTTATTTTCTTGGCTATTTCTTGAAAAGCTGCCTTTTCTGGTTGTAACTTGAAAAGGGAGGAGATAGGTTTGCAGTGTTTCTTTTCCATATGATGTACAAAAGAGGCCTAAAGGGTGATCTTAGAACAGGGATTGGCAACCTTTGGCACGCGGCCTGTCAGGGAAATCCGCTGGCAGGCCGGGACGGGTTATTTACCTGCAGTATCCACAGGTTCAGCCAATCGCAGCTCCCACTGGCCGTAGTTCGCTGTTCCAGGCCAATGGGGGCTATGGGAAGTGTCACCCAGCATCTCCCTCAGCCCGCGCCGCTTCCTGATGCCCCCTTGGCTTGGAACGGCAAATCGCAGCCAGAGGGAGCTGCGATCGGCCAAACTTGCGGATGCTGCAGGTAAACAAACTGTCCCAGCCTGCCAGCGGATTTCCCTGATGGGCCGTGTGCCAAAGGTTGTCAATCCCCGGCTTAGAAAAAAATCACCTTGTTTTATTCCATTGAAATATCAAAAATGTGAAGTCTTGAATTGCCTTTTTTCTACTGGAAGTCTTCTTTTTCAGCCCTTAATTGAAGGGGCAAGGATTTTGAAGTCTCAACTAGATCTGTGCCAGTAACTCTTCCTTTCTCATGAAAATGTTAGAGATTTTCAAAGTGTTCCCAATCTTCATCAGGACAAAATCGACCTTTTGAAATTTTTGGTAAAAGTGAGTGAGCCCCCTCCCTCTGAATAGCCAAGTAATTAGGGCATTCACCAGGGAAACTCATGTTCAGACCAGGGACCTGAACCAGGGTTTCCTACATCCCAGTTGATCGGTGTAATCACCAAGCTATAGAGTCAGCTTTAAGCTTTCTCTTTGGCTCAGTAATTGGCTAATTATTTTAAAGAAGTGGCAATTGAGAGCAGTTCATCCCAGAATAGCCCATAGGCTACTGGTTTGGGCTCTCATCTCAGATGTGGGAAACCCAGGTTTAAAGTGGAGCAGGGACTTGAACCTGAGTCTTCCACATCGCAGGTACCATAATCTCTGAGCTATTGGAGTAGGAAGAGGCATGTGTGCTCTCTCCCCCTCCCCGGTTTGGTGGAAATGGATGCGTTCCCACAACAGGTTTCATGTTTGACAAATTAACACTTTCCAGCCAAGAAAAGTGGTGGAAAAATTCCTGACTAGCTTTAGTCTCAACAAGGAACACTTTTCTCCCAAGTAAGTTAGTTAACAAACACAAACAAAACCCAAAGAATTTGAAACCATCTGAATAAAAATAATTTCTGCTTAATCAAGTTTTCCCTTCCCTGGTACCTCTGATATCACCACAGTCTCCAGTCACCCATAATATTCAAGACCTGAGTTGCTAATGTAAGATGTCAAAAACAAGGTTCCTTTTAAACAAAATAACTCCACTTGTTATACCATTATGTAAATACCATAATGAGGCAAAAAAGGATTAAAAACTTTTTTTTTCATTGTAGGTCACCTATAACGCACATGGAAGTCATTCCCTTTTACTCATTCCCTTGAACAACTTTGCTTCATTCACAATAATTTCTCAGAGTCAGTTTGCTTACTCTCAGTTTAGCTTTCAGTGTTTGCTTACCTGTTCTTCCATGTGTGCCGTCGAAAGGGCATTCCAGGTTACAAAATATGTAAGGGTCATATCTTGAGAGGTACTGGGCAGTTACAATTAAACTGTCCAAAATTCTTTGTAAACACGGAGCCAAAGTTCCCTCTAAAGATTTATAATGGTTGTAACTTACAATTACTTTTAATTCAGTATCAAACAGCAGTGTTATCTTAGCCAAACTTCTATCTAATTCAATATTTACTGTACTTATGTATCTGGTGACTTAACCAGGAAGCTGGAAGTGCTGATGCAGGCATCTCTAAAATGGCATGTCTTGTATTTCTGCAGACTGACAATCCTGACCTTGGCTGGCTGACCCTCCACCTCCTACTCCTTCACTTTGTTTTGGCTACTCTCACCCCGACAGTGTCACTGTAAGTCTTTGAACCCTGAAGCTCTCTTGGCTTGCATGGGTTTCATTTCCAAAAATCTCTTGACAGGTGAAAATGTCATCTTTGAAGTCCTCTTGAGAGGCAGATTCCCTTTTGGTCTGCAGCTTGCCATATGAGACTCTGCCTTTATTGTGTTAATGGTTCTGTTTGGTTTATAAGCCTATTGCCCCTGTTTTCTTTTAAAATATTCCTCATTAACAAAGAGGACTTTTAAAATTATTCTTGTATATTTTTTAAATTGATCATTCTTTGTAGAATGGCTCACAGTCCCTTGATCTTTTGATATTATCTAACTGAAAGGGATGTCTTTAAAACCATTTTCTGACTCCCCCTAGAGGATTTCTTTCACAGCCTGGAAATAACACAACAGTGTGAGAGAAACGGAGCATTCAGTCCCTTTTTCTGCACAGCTTGGTCTCGGTGCAGATGATATCTTTTCCAGTATCCACAGAATGCTTATTTCTGTCAGCTCCCAGTAATGACTACCCGATTCTGTTCCCTCTTTAAATATAAAAACTTTTTGTCCATTTTTCCTCAGACACCATAGGGGTCCAGCATTCTCTGCCAATCCAAATACTCCATCACTGCCCAAAGGTTTCCCATTCTTGTAGTTCTACTGATCCCTGCAGATCAAGCTAGAAATCCTAGTATCTTTCTGATGTCTCATTTCCACTTATTATATGTATGATCTTTTGACTAACTGTTTGTAAATAATATCTCATCCTCTTAAAGATGTGAAACATTTTTCCTCTTATCAAGGACCACAAATTGTATTTGTTGGAGATGAATCAATATCTTTTTTACTATACACCAAATAATGCTTTGGTCAATATAGAATATCTACTAGAAAAGTCACAAAAAGTGTTATACCCTTTCTAGCAAACCATACCTAAATGTGGTTCTTGTTAGAAAGGATCTAACATAATCTCCATGTCCAGAGGGAATCTCAAATGATCTGTTCTTTTTACATATAACTTAAATTCATAATTTGTGGCCTGCCCCTGCTTAACAATACAATACCACTCATTTGCCATAAGAAAGATCTGTTAGAGGAACATTTTTAGTTTAATATGAACAAAAAAGATCTGTGTTTTTAAACAATCTCCTTTAAGTACAAAATGTACCCAAACTCAGTTCACCAAACCATGGTGTGATAAGGTGGATGAATCCAGGCTGAAAGCGGGACTAATGACTGTCCTAATCCATTTTCTCCAGTTGAGGTTGTTGGCACCCATCCCTAGACCACACTCTCTTTCCTAAAGGAAAATTTCTTATTGATTATGAGTAGCAACATTACAATAATATGTAGAGGCCCCAATGTAGAAGCTCAGATTTTTAAAATCACAAGTGCCTAAATTCCTTGAAAATGAGATTTAGGCTGTGATTTAGGTGTTGCAATGCTGAATACAACACTTGAATTCCTGTAAAAATTTGAGCCATTGTGAGAGACAGTCTTGTTTGCCTTAAAAGCTCACAGCTAAGGTCTACTGAAAGTCTGTAACAATCATTTTAGTTGGTTTAGCAGCTGCCATCCATGAAAGATCTGCATCTCTTTGTTCCAGGTGGTTAAGTACTTTGCTCACATTAGGGATAGAGAGGGAAATAACCTTGAAAAAATTATTATGGAAGGAATGGTGGAGAGTCATTGTAGTAGAGGACAACTAGCAAGGAGATGGATGGATGATGAGCGGCAGATCACTGGAAGGTCAGCTGCTTAGTGCTGGAAGTTAGCGAAGGATCATGAAGACTTCTGAAAATTCTAGGATGTCACTGAGATTCATATATAAATAAATAGATTTACTTAGCCATTAGAAAGGAAATTCAGAGATGAAGATGTTAAGCAAGTAATATTAATATAAAAACCAGAAATTTCAAAGATACAGTTAACATAAATTTAAAAATGTGTTGTGTTGTATTTCTCTCCCTCTTCTTCCACAACAGCATAGGCCATAGACAGTAGCAGATTTAACTGTTTGTTTTGTATCATGGCTTTCACCTCATTTAAACAAATGTGATTATTCCCTGCAGTGCCAATGCACAGAACTGAGTTTTGAAGATTTTGTTGGATTAAATTAAATTTTATTAAAATACACTGTTTAAGTGTAGGTTGTGGGTTTTTTGGATCACTTGGCAACCCCCCCCCCCCAAAAAAAAACATATAGATGAAATAGCACATGGAGAATTAGGAGAATCATTATCTGGTTTGCCTGAAGTCTTTCTCAAGGACACATGCCTAATCAATAACAGCAGGCCACAATGTTACAATTAAAATAGATATTTTGCATTCTGATTTTAAATGGCTGTATTTCTCAATCCTAACTGCAACAAGTTCTGATTTAAACATACTTGATATATGAATTCCTCTACATTCCACAGATGATCCCTAAAATGCCTCAGTCTTGGAGTATGTCTACACACCAACTAAACATCTGCAGCTGGCCTATGCCAGCCTACTCAGCCTCATAGGCCTGTTTCATTATTGTGCAGACTTCCAGGCTCAGGCTGCAGTTGAAGCTCCAGCAGCCTGTGAGGTCGGAGGCTCCGGAGTCTGGGTTCCAGCCTGAGCTGGAAAATCTACACAACAATGAAACACCACAGCAGGGAGAGCCTGAGTCAGCTGGCATGCTGGTGGCTAGTTGCTGTGTAGACATACCGTTACTTGCTTACAGAGATCTGTACTCTTCGGATATAAAAAAAACCCCAAAAAAGACAAAAGTAAAAATATTGAGGTATTATTGAAGTGCTGTCTATTTTTTTAAAGTAAATTCTAAGGTAAGGCTGAAATATACAATAGCTATACCTAAGCCTCCTGGAACACATCTGCTGAAAGCATTGTGCCACACTATAAAGTTGTTTTTCAATCAGGGCCTTTCTTTTTGAAGGTGTGAGTTTTGCCTGTGCAATAAAGTATGCTTACTATACTGTTCTTATCGCAAATTGCATGTAAAATGCATTAATGAATTGATTTTGAAAGGCCCCAAAATGTTGGTTGTGACTAATGTGCATCAAGCTGTATGAAGGGCACTGCTGTGTTACCCTCAGGGATGAAACTTCTTTGAATTGTGGGAATGCTAAGGAACTAAGAACTAGACGTGAAAATCCTGGAGGATAGTGTGAGTGTGTGCAGAGGTCAATGTGGCTGGTGGAGGGAAGGGGCTTTATGCCTGTGTGTGTGTTAGACTGAGCAGATGCCCTGATTTTATAGGGACAGTCCCAATTTTTGGGTCTTTTCCCTTATATAGGCTCCTATTACTCCCCACCCCATCCTGATTTTTCATACTTGCTGTCTGGTCACCCTAGTGTTTTCAGGGACCGTGACAGGTGGAGTCAGATGCCTGGTGTGTGTTTGTGTGTGTACAAAGCGATATGTGCTGCCCGTGAAAAGGGGTGGAAGGGCTGCTCCCCTGTGTGTGGGTGAGAGCGCAGGAGGGGGCACTGTTGCAGGAGTGGGGCAAAGGGGAACAATGCCTGGTGGGGGCTGAGAGGGGGCGGATGGCCCCTGCTGTGAGAGAAGGGATAGAGAATGGGGTGGATGCTGATGTCCAGTGTGTGTGTGGCGGGGGCAGGTGTACTGCTGTGGAGTGGGGGGGGGGGAGTGAAAGGAAGGGGTACTATGGGGGGTGTAGGCAGGCGGCTGTTGCCTGGTGGGGAGTGCACTGCATGAAGGGGGCTGGTGCCCTGGGTGTGTGGGTGAGTGCGGCCACGGGGGAGTGGGGCTGGAGTGTGCATGTAGAGGTGAGCTGGTGACCGGATTGTGTCGGGGGTGGGGAGGTTGGGGTGCTGTGGGGGAGGGGGCGGGGGGCAGGGCTGGTGCCCTGTGTGTGTGGTGCCTGGTAGGTGAGGGTGTCCTGGGGGGGCAGTTAGTGTGTGCGCGAGGGGGCTGGTATGTGTGTGTGTGGCGGGGGAGCTGGTGTGTGGGTGCCGCCCTGTGGGGACAGCGGGGCCGACGCCCTGGGTGGGGGCGGGGCCGAGCTGGCGCCCGCCGGGCGGGGGCGGGTTCGAAGCGGCGCGCGCGGCGGGGCCGGTGACGGTTGCCCGCCCGCCACGAGCCCCGGGCCCGCGGCCCGTGTGTAGCGCGGAGGATGGCCGGGGAGCGGCTGCTCCTGCTGGCCGCGGCGCTCGCCCTCCTGCCGGCAGCCCTGGCCCAGAGCGCCTCAGCGGAGGAGCCCGCCCGCGCCAGGCAGGGTACGGCGCGGGGCACCGCCCTAGCCGGGGTGGGGGGACCCCGCGCGGAGCTGCCCCCCCTGCAGGGAGAGCGCCGCTGGGGCCTGTCGGGGGCGCAGCCGCCGCCCGTCCGGCAGAGGCGGGCCGGTGATGGCCTCAGGGCCCGGGCACAGGGCGGCAGGAGCCCCCTCCCGGCCGCCTTCAAAGGCCAGATCCTGCAAAATAGAGGCGTGGGGGGCATGGGGCCCCCCCGATACGGGCCTAGCAACACATGCCAGACTGATGAGTGTCGGGCAAATCACGGGCTGATCGTGAGGGGACCGCTAGGCAATCCAGCGCTGTAATCAATCCCCTTCTCAGGGGGAAGCTCTTGACGGCCCCACACTAGTTCACATCGTTTTACAGCCTGGTTCTCATCGGGCAGGGTGGGCAGCGCAAGAACCATGGGCTTTGTCACTCAGGTGACTGACATTTCATGAAGAACCCCCCCAGAGTCCTGGGGTTTGGGCATGGAAGGTATTACGCCCATGGCGAACAGGTGTCCGGCAGTGATAAAATGCAGGTCACTTCTTAATAAAAACACTAGGACATGCATCAGGAAGGGCTCTTCCCATAAGGCTCTACAGACCTGCTCCTGCCTTTGATTTCAATTGGAGTTGGATGGATCAGATCCTTGACGCCTTGTTTCAAGAGGTTAAATGTACAGCACATGGAATATTCTGTGGGTATGGATCGGAGGAAACAAAAATAGGGGCAGTACCTTAATCCGCAGGAGGATAAACCTGACTACTTCAGACCTAAGAGGGCACTCAGCTGAAAATTACAATAATGTACGAAAAGGCATTTGTTGTACTTACAGCAAATATAAACCTGATCCTGCAATCAGATCTGCTGGGTGAACTTATTGAATCCACTGGAGTTATGTGTTGTCTCAAAGGTCTCCCAACATGTAGCCCCACTGACTTCAATAGGTCCATGCGGGTGGATTCAATTGCAGGCTTGGAGCCTTATATATATTGGTTATTTTTTATGTAACTGGTTTTGAAGTTTAGTGTAGGTTTGTAAAAGGAGCTAGTGATGTCAAATACTTGTTACTAATAGAGCTGTGGGAAATTGGCATGACCTGCTCATAAGATGCCTAATGTGTTTAATTTCATACATATTTCCCAAACAAATTATATTATTGACTATGAATGAATGAAAAGGGAAAGGGTGTTTATATACATCACTGAAACAAATTATAAGGATCTGGTGTGAGAACATTAGATATACATTTTTAAAGTGGTGGATGGAGATTTAGTCCAACAATGCCTTTCATTCCTCTTGAAAATATATAGGTAAAGGCCTAAGTCACACCATTTCTCTATGTTACTAAAAATAATAAGCATGTCAGTGTTAAAACTACTAACCCATCACATCACGCAGAACACATGGGATATAATTTTCACATATTTGGGGAAGTGGCAAGGCAAAATAGTGGTTTTGAAACTTTAATGGATTGAGCCTCTCTACCAGCAAGTGGGGTCGGGTTCAAATTGATGAATGAATCTGATCATCTCTCTCCCCACTCTTTTTGTCTCTGGCAGTTAATAATTTGTGTTGGGGGGGGGGGAGTTTCTGCATTCAGTTTCTTCATTTCATTATCTACATATTTATTCAGATTACCTTTTATCTTGATTCACATTATTGATAGAAATTTAAGTAAGTGGTTAATAGGTTGCTCAGCACCTCTGGAAAGCAGGTGATCGTCATCTTAAATCAGGCTACCAAAACTAAAGGCTTTCAAAATTAATGGAGGCTTAACATTTTTTTACCTACACTGGTAAATATTTGTTGCCTACATGTAGCTTTTGCTATCACTAGCACTGGAGCATCACAAGATTATTTTCCTATCTGTTTACTGTGCATGAACCTGAAAGATTAACAGCAAAGAATAGGTTCTCATGCTTGGAGATGGAATGAACTATGTGGATCTATAACTTTCTCTATCCAATGTTTCTATACCTTTTTACTGAAAACTTTTTTTCTTCAATATTTAGTCACTCCAAATCAGTTCAACATAAATGAAAAAAAAATGTTGTCTACTTCTGTTTTTTACTAAAGATTTGTACTTCACAATTTTTATTTGTCCTCACAAATTCCTGCTTAAATGGAGTTCTTAAGGTGATGTTCCAATCTTGGGTTGGGGGGGGGGGTGAGTCAGGATGAAGCTGTGGCAAGGGCATCCCTCACCTGCAATCTTTTCTGGTTTATATTGGCTATGCCCAAAATATAATCAGCATTTCAAAAGTTGCAGGGTTAATGCAACCATGTGAAAGGTAATCCTGTGCCATTTGATAGAACAATGAATCTTAAGGAGCTTTTAGAGAGGAGAGCAGATGGCAGCTTGCAAATGCCAGGGAAGCTTGTAATTATTCCAGTATACTTGATTCTAATATTTAGAACTACAGTCCACAGGTACAGGAAATGGTGAGTTCCTTTTTTTTCTTTATACATTTAAGAAATTGGTGTGTAATATCTGTGACTTTTAAGTTCCTGGCTGACAGCATTTATAGTCTGTCAGAATTTTTTATGTCATAACTCCCATTTCAAAGGATAGAAAGACTATCTAGTAATATTATGGACAAGAGGATACAGTGTCAAGTCACATCTGATAGGTCTTCTGCTCCAGGATGATTTGCTATTCTGTGAAGGTTTGGAAGAAATTTAAAAGAAGACAGCTGAGTACAAATCAATATTTTCTTGACAGCCCAAGTCCTCTTTCTCTCTTTCCAATTTACATCTGTCCTCCAGAGATGACAAATCACAGTATAGTCACTAGAGGCTTTCCATCTTCTAAATTACAGTATCTTTTTTTCTAATTTCACAGCCAAAAAGTTGATTTAATCAGTCTTCACCTGTTGCCTATAGGTGTTTGCTAGATAAGGCATAGGCATAAGTTAATAAAGCATGAGCCTACAGCTGGTATCCTGTCAGACTGTAGTTTTCAACCTTTTAAAATTTGTACACTGCTACAAAATATCAAATGGAGGTGTGGACCCTTTTGGAAATCTTAGACATAGTCTGTGGACCCCAAGGGTCTGCGGACCACAGGTTGAAATCCACACTGTAAGACTTTGGCTTAAGCAGTTAGCATAAGGCTTTGAGGCCTGTGAACTTTGGCATGGGACCAAAATATGTGAATAGACGGATTTGGACAGATTCTGAACTACTGTGGCCGATTGGCGGCTAAAACTGGAATATAAAATCAGCTCCCCTGCCACCTCAAGGTGTGGGTCACTTTAGGTACCTTTAATATTACAAAGTAGTCAACTTACAAAGCCCCCTTAACACCTGTTAAATTTTAAACAGCACAGAATCCCCTTGGGAGATTCTGAACACAAATGACTGGTCAATAACACCAAATGAGGATCAATCAGAGTGCAATGAGGCTGATGTCCCACATCACCCCATGTGCATCCTAACGCAGTTACAATGATCCTGGAGACCAAGTGGTGGGAGACAGGTTGCTATCTATGAGGGTCCTACCCTGCCTCTGGCATGCCATGTGAGTCTAGTGGTCAAGGTCTTAAATATCTCTGCTCGAGGGGTGTGTGCATGCGTGTGCATGTGTGTATGTGCGTGTGCTAGTTACTGTTCCTTCCAGGAGGACAATACTCCCTCTTTCAGAGTTGGTCATCTAAGTACAAGTAGAAGTTGTATACTAGAGGCAGAGAAACAGCAAAGAAGAATAACAGCAGAGGAAGTCCTATAGTCTGAAAACATAGTGTTTGTGACAGGCACAACATTCTAATTGAGAGATCAATTTAGATTTCAATTTACATTTTTATTGCAGGTAAGTTACCTGTTGCCCGGGTTTAAACTACAGGTAGGGGGCTTGCCACTGTGGACCCTTTTCTGTTTGTTTTCCAAACCTGTTGCTTGATCTATGGATTGTGAGTGTTGCAACCTTGCACACTGAGGTTTCCAACTGAACAATAATTTATAATACTGCACCTGATCTTGGGACAAGAACCTATCAAACCTCAGAGTGTTAACTGGAAATTCTTAAGTAATCAATATAAATACTAAATACTCTTTGTTTGACTTTGGACTTGAAAATCCTCTCTATAAATGAGCCCAGGATAACTCCCCCCCCCCCCCCAGCCTTCTTATCAACCTTGGCCCTGTTTTGGGTACCTTATGATTGTTCAGGTGAACTATGAAATTTATTTTTCTCTCTAGGTCAATCCTTTGAAATGCTTAAAACTCTCTGTAAAACAACTTTGTTGGAGAATTGATCATGGAAGAAAAGTTCTTCAGCTTCAAGGGCCAGATCTGTATTATGTCGTGGACTAGACCAGAGCTTGGAGCCTGATGGTTTCTTGTATGGATACTGTCCCCTAGCTCAGGTTTTTATTTGGGAGACTTATAAAGCCTCAGTTTGAGCCAGTGAACTCAGAACAGTACACAGAACCAGTATCTTCATTGTCAAGATAGCTTCAGTCAGTGATGGTTGAGTGACAAGATTGTATATTCCTGTGAGCTGAGACAAAGAAAGGGTCAAACTGAACAGTTTTGTGTGATCAAGTGCCGTGCTCAGTATTCTAACAATACAAGGACTCTTGAGTCATGGAAGGCTATAATCTCTCATCCGTGTTCAGGAGATCAGGATGAAGGGTCTCATTTTAGTAAGAAGCAGGAAATAAAAAGCAGGTACACATCCTATTTGACATTGTAGTGTTGATGTGAAGTATCAAAAATATAAGACTTGGAAGCACCAAGTTTCACCCATCAAAATTATGAGCCAGTAGATTATGATAGTTCTTCCATTTTATTTCAATGGCTTCTTAATAGGCCACGTAGCAGCTCACCCCAATATTGAGGCTGATTTGGTGTAGCCAAGTCTTGGAAAATATGACTTACATGTTGAGATGTTCATGAAACATTATGAAAGGCAGGAGAAGTCCAGAAGTAAATCTCTTCTCTTTTAGCAAGAATCACAAGCTATCTTTGGCAAATGCAAAGACTTGCACAATTTTTTCCCCAATGGCCTAGACAAGAACCTAGAAGCTGTAGTTGTTGTATCAGAGGAAGAATTTTGGAAACTCATGCTAATAAGTGGTAGTCAAAGTTCTAATTGCTAGGGTTTTCTGATGGTTGAGCTGGAAACTTGCATAGATCTTTTGTGCATCAATGGAAGATCAGTTTAAAATTCTTAAGTTGTCTTTTTTCATCTTTTTTTCCCAAAAGCTTCCTTTTAGTGGCTATGTGTTAGGCAGAAAGGACAGGTGAGAATTTCTTTGGTAAAGCCATTTTTCTAGTTTCACATAGACAAAATAATGTAGAATTATTCCTATTTTCACTTTGATTGATCGGTCCATCAGCCCCTAAATCATTTGTGTTGTTCTAGCCAGACCTTCAGCCACTGGCCAAGCTGGCCAGGCTGTCTGTGTCACCGGACATCCGATTGGCCTCATGCATCTCAGCCAAGAACCCCTGAGTGATCTGCCAGCCTCAGTGCCACTATTCCCAACGTATCCTTAATTTTTTTTAGGTCAATTTTGAATTTGTGTAGGGTCCCGAGATTATTTTGTTGGTCTTTATGTCAAATCTTTAATCCTAACAACATTATTTAATATTTTGTACATGTCCAAGGGGCTTTCAGAATGTACCTGGAGAACTATTTAGGCAGCACAGAGCGGGAAAGAAAAGTATATTACAATATCTATAAACTCAACAACAAGGCTTGACCAGGTTTCATTAGAATTGTTCTATGAAGGCATTTGAAATGTCTTGAGTCTTTGATAGGATGCTTCAATGCAATACATTTATTAAAATGCTACTTAGAGTTCTGTTCATTCCTCCACTGACTCTTTGTGTCTAGAAGTCTGGTCTTCTGCAGAAGTAACGTCCTGCGGATGAGTTCTCCAGGCACTGCTTCAGAGATTTTCACTTTACCTTTGTTGAATTGCTTCTTAGTCATGGCAGTCCTAGATTGATAACAGCCAACTTTATAGAATGAACACTTTTTTGTTACTTAAACTGTTTTGATGACATTTGTAAATTGGATTTTATCAGTCCAGAATCCTACTTTTTCTCTTGTCTATTGTGTTTTTTTCTTTTTCCTTGTGTTGAATTTTACAGTTATGCCATTTCATAAGTGAATGATTACTGCAGTGAAATTTCTTATACTGAGAGAGATGATACTTATTGTGATCTTGAGCAATCTTTTTGGTTTTCTTCATCTGCTGGCAGATGAAGAAAATCCAACATCCCCAGAAGAGTGCAGTCTAATTTAAAGAAATAATATTTGCAAGTAGGAAAAATTCCTGATTACCAGGCATGACATGTAATTATAAACATCACATTTCTTTGCTCCATTATTAGGGTTCTGAAAAACAGTTGTAAATTTCTTCTCTATTTTTCATGTAGAAGTTAAGAGACTAGTTTTTCAAAAGTGCTCAGCTCAGTCTCCAGTTTAGACACTTACATTGAAATGGCCAGATTTTCAGAAGAGATCAGCACTTAGCAGCTCCCATTGTTCATGTTAATTAGGTGACATGAAAACTGAGAAGTTTTGAAAATCGAACACTTCATTTGGATACCTAAATCAGAGAAGCTGGCACTGAGATTTTTGAAAAACTGGCCCTAAACTTCCAACACAAAATTACTTGAAGTAAAGAGAAGTTACCTTATTTTTTGTTATAATTTCATATTTTAACTTTGCAATGGGCTTTCTTTCCCTGTTTGATGTAATGTGAGGTGAACACTTTTAAATTCAATGCACAGAGCACATTTATAAAATAAAAGAACACTAGTGCCTCAGCATTGACATTGTAATTTAAATGTTATGCTCAATAGCTAATTTTAATTGTTTTTTTTCTTTTAGCACTGCAACATACTTTTGAGAATGTTAAACACATAAAGGTAACTCTAATTTTGGGATTTTGAAATTCTGAAAATAAATATATTTATTTACTTCTGTTTTTGCCCACAATGTGCTAGGGTCCTTTCAAACAGAAAAGAAGTAATTGGTTGACAGTGTCCAATTTGCAAATTAACTCCAGTTCATCAGCTTTTTGTTGGACCTGAAGTGATGAACTGGAATTAATTTGCAAATTGGACACTGTCAACCAAGGGTTAAACAGGGACTATGAGTGGCTTTGTCATTATACTAATTGAATGCATTTTCCTAGTTAAGTCTCTTTTACAGATTCTTATCAACTGTTAGACAAAATCCACTAAATTTTCACTACAAAAGCTTTTTTTCTCCTGATAATGGCCCATCCAAATTAAACAGCCTCTTAGAATTGGTATGGTAATTTACAACTTTTTTTTTCTTTCTTTCTATGTGTATAAATGCATCTTACTTCTGTTTGTTCCATTCTATGCATCCGATGAAGTGGGATATAGCCCACAAAAGCTTATGCTGAAATAAACTGGTTAGTCTCTAAGGTGCTACAAGTATTCCTCGTTTTCTTTACGGATACAGACTAACATGGTTGCTATTCTTAAACCTGATAATAAACAAGAGTTACAGAATTACAAAGAGCACTTCTAGTTCATCCTTCCTCACATAGACAGGAACACAACATCTTTCTTCAAAATTGTCATGTACTTTTCAAAGACATATCCAACTCCCAATCTCCCTTCCTAATGTATTTCTCTCATGCTGCACACACTGGAAAATGTATAATAATTTTAACCCTTTTCTGTTCACAGTAACTGGACTGCCTGCACCCATTGGCAGTTACCCTTGTGTTTAGATTATTATAGGTAGAGCTGAAAGATGCCTGGGGTTAAGATTGCCTCACACTATTTATTATAAGCTCCTGTTATCAGGGACTCATAATTTTGGCAAAGTTACACAGTTTAGGCTGAAATTTTCCATGCTAGGTGTTTGCCCCAGGCTCAATGTCTTTGTAAGTTTCAGCAAAAACAGTTCATCTATTTTCAAGAAAGTGGTCAGGCGAAATATATATTGTTTGCTATGTTTAAAAATTCATACAACTTTTTTGTTGAAAAGTTTCACATGGTAGTTGGATCACAGACTTGAAATTTGCAAGGAGTCCTCCTGGGGTTAGAGAGGTGCCTTTTGCTGCCCCTGTGAAAATTCACTCATATTTGGCTGAATTATAAGCAATATTACCAACATCAAGGATTCAAAAAGCACCAAAAAGCACGAGTCTGGCTTAAAAATGATGAGTTTTTAAAAAATATATATTTCTTATTTTTTATTTGGCTTTTATGCTGTTGGGCTTCACATTTCAAGCTTTTCTCTGCAATCATATGGGGGCTTTTCTGGAGGATATCTGCCTCATGTATTTAAAGTCATTAGTTGTATAAATTGGAAGGTATGCAGTGAATCAGGCAAGGGGACTGCATAAAGATAAAGGATTGTCTCATGGTTAAGGTGGGTGAATACTATTCTGGATTCTATCTCTGCCTCCATCACAGAATTTCTGTGTGAGACCGGGAAACTCACTTAAACCAAAATTTTTGCAGCTGGCCCTTAGGTGTTCCCCATTTTCTGGATGTCCAACATGGGACATAGGTTGGATTTGTGGAAGTGCTGAATACTCATACCTGCAACTGAAGTCAATGGGTGCTGTGCTTTGAACATGTAATGTGCTATAAAATGTTAAGTGCTCTGAAAAATTAGGCTGTAGGTACATTGAGGGGGACACCCAAAATTAGTGGACACTTTTGATGATAGCTTTGAGCCTCAGTTTCCCATCTGTGAAATGGGAATAATAATATCACTTCACTTTAAAGGGCACTGTGAAAATAAATTCATTAATGTTTTTGAAGCACTAAGATGCTTCAATGATGAATGCCATAGAAAATCCCATGTAAGAAAATGAATAGTTCTGTATTTAGTACAGGACTTGCATTGTGTACAGAAAAGAAAGAATGGGGGTCACACATTGAATGAGGAGGATAAAAATAAATATTGAATAGCTACCTATTTAGTACTTGATCCTGCACCACAAAAGTCAATAGGAATCTGAACTCTCATTTCAGTAGTAGCAGGATCAAGCTATGAGTGAGCACCATCCATCCTGTACACACAGTAAGGCAGAGGCCCTATGAACAAAGTAGTATGTGATCATATAATTAAAGACTAAACAAGGGGGCAAATTAAAGTTGCCATAGGCAATCTTAATTATGGCATTTCCTAACTTTTGCGTACTTCATTTCCAACCTTGGGATTCTTTTTTTGTATATAAAGTATACACACGTGCACTACTCTGCAAATAATGGAAAATGTGGTTTAAGATGGCAAAATGCTAAGTATATAGTTTTGAGGATGTTCTCGGATGTCAGGTTTCCAGGCAGAACCACCACGGTATTTGCAGTTTTAATATTTTAGCTATCTGTGACCTTGCCAAAGACATATGTTTATCTCATATAGCGGGAGTAGAAAGGAGGCACAGTTAAGATTGTGTGTGGTACAACAAATATCTGAGATCTATATTCTCTGTTGTTTGGAATCTCTTTCGCTCTCTCTTTTTTTGGTAACCTTAACTTTGAATTTGTTGGCTTTGTTTATTTTGTTTTAGCTCTAATGTTCTGATTAGATCACATTATTTTGCCTGGAAATCTGCCTTAATTATTGCCCGAAAATAATGTGGACTAATATGAAGAAAAATATTGTTATAATGACATGAAAGTCACATTGCAATTACAGTTATTTTTGTGCTTAACAGATCAGTGTGCATCCAACCTCATCTATCCAGGTTTCAAACTCAGGAACAGACAACTTAACAATCTATGGTGAGAACTCCTTGCTGTCATTCACGACAAGGTCTTTGCAGATCCTAACTGTAAAATTGCATCATTTAGACTTGTGGTGACAAGATCTGTTTCAAAGCAGCGAGCTTTTGGGGAGCTGTACCTGTGCCCATACTTCAGCATTCTAGAACTAAAAGTAGAAAAGTCCCCAACTTGCAGGCTTGCAAAAGAGAAACTCCATGCTAATACCCTATATCATTCATTTAAGAAGGCAGGGTTACATTAAAAATGTCAAAAGTCATAGATTTTCAATAAATATGAAAATAATTAAAGTTATAGCAAAAGTCCAGGGATAGCTGGAATTTGTTTTACTCATGATATAGGTATAGGTGAAAGTATATTAGGCAAATGTGCACCTGCAATTTCTGTGAGTGCACTTTATAACTATTTGATAATCCTTTATAGAATCTCGTACAACGCCTTTTGGGTCAGAAGAAAAGAAAGAAGAGAAAACCCTTAGGAGCCTCGTGGAGATTCTGCAGGATATGATACAAGATGTTCCTACGCAGCGCACACCAATTAAACAAATAATCATTACACCCAAAATAGTGAAATCGTATGTTAATGAAAGTATTCACTCTCTTTGGTTTAATGTGGGCCAAAAACATGGTAGAAAGCTACAGAAGTCAAAGAAAAAGGCTGCTGTTACAAGAAAATTTACTACATCTACAACAACCCCGTTTTGGAGACTGCGAACTGACACAGAAGTTTCTGTTGTTTTACACACTAATAAGTCTAGCTCAACAACACCACTGCAAAAAATGTTTATGACATTTGAAAATGCTGTTCCAAAAAGAAAAAGTAAGACTTTTGATCAGTTAACAAATGGATCCCTGAAAAATCTAGTTCAGTCTTTAAAGAATGTAAAAAAACTCGCACTGAAACAGAAAACTCAAACAGAAAACATCACCAAAACAGTAGAAAAACTGAAACATATTGCAAAGGTGAAAAATCTACATGTATATGACAAAGTGAAACATCAACCTACAGGTGAAGCAATCTTGGAAAAGATTGAAAAGCTAAAAAAATTGTTACAGAAGCCACCAGATTATGTTAAACAAAATCCACATCTCAAAGAGTATGTTGAATCATCTGAAAACTATATAACAAAATCTCTTTTGCTGGAAAAAGAAGCAGAGGCTTCACTAGGTCAGCTGTATCACCAACCTAGCCCTTCACCTCCGAAAGAAAAGGAAGAACAGAACAAAGAAGAAGTAGAACAGGACACAGCAGAAATCAGAAAGTTAAGAGCATTTATTAACCTGCTGTATGATTTTAGTCCTCAGCTAACTACATATGTTGATAGTTCTGACAAGAAATATGTCCCAGAGGATATTAGTATAAAAGCTCTTGCTGTTCTTGATGCTATGAAACATGTTTTCTGTGGAAGTCAGGCAGAGCAAAACAAAAAAGTGTTGAAGAAGTTGCTAGAGGATGATATAAAGCTTTTAAACATAGTTCTTAAGAACCACAAATAGACTCTTAAAAATAGTTATTTATTGGTACCCTTCATTGCATTTACTTGAATTTTAAAGATCAATTTTCTAGTTTGTCATTGTCATCTAGATCCGATCTTTGCTGTAACAATATTCATCTCAGTAATTAAACACCACTTTTAAAAAAATGTTCATTTTCAGTGTTTACCATGATGGATTGTTGATCTTGGATAAGCTTATTCTGTTGTTAAATTAGTGCTGGAATCTGAATGAATAATGCTTAGATATATTGTTAGTTTAAAATCTTGCAATTTCCTTTTGTAAGAGTTGTTCTGCAATGCTGCTATAATACATACCAGTTAGTGTAGGGAGCTGAAGTAAAGTTTTTTGTCTTTTAATGTTTGTTTGTTAAAATTAAATAACACCAAATAGTTCCTCGCTCTTGGGCTAGTGACTCAAGGATAGAAATGTAAAGAGGGTTACTCCGGTACAGGTAGTGGTTCCTGTAGGTACCAAATAGACATCCAGGAGCAACTCTTGACTCCCTATTCTTGTTCACAAGTAGAGAAAGGCCCTAACTGCAGTCAAACCACCATGGTTCTGATACATGGGGAAGGAAGTGGACTGCAAAGGGGGCCTCTTGGAGCACTTCATAAGAACTTAAGAATGACCATACTGGGACAGACCAAAGGTCTATCTAGCCCAGTGTCCTGTCTTCTGACAGTGGCTAATGCCAGGTGTTTCTGAGGGAATGAACAAAACAAGTAATCATGAAGAGATCCATGCCCGGTTACCCATTCCCTGCTTCTGGCAAACAGAAGCTAGGGACACCATCTCTGCCCTTCCTGATTAATAGCCATTGGTGGACCTATCCTACATGAACTTACTAATTATTTTTTGAACCCTGTTAGTGTCTTGGTTTTCACAACATCCTCTAGCAAGGTGTTACACAGGTTGACTGTTATTTGAAGAAATATTTCCTTTGTTTTAAACCTGCTGTCTATTAATTTAATTTGGTGACCCCTAGTTCTTGTGTTTTGAGAAGGAGTAAATAATACTTCCTTATTTACTTTCTCCACACCTGTCATGATTTTATAGACATCTATCAGATCCCCCCTTAGTAGTCTCTTTTCCATGCTGGAAAGTCCCAGTCTTATTAATCTTTCCTCATATAGAAGCTGTTTCATACCCCTAATCATTTTTGTTGCCCTTTTGTGTACCTTTCCCAATTCCAATGTATCTTTTTTTTGAGAGGGGGTGACCACATCTACACACACTATTCAAGATGTGGGGTGTCCCATGGATTTATATAGAGGTAATATGATATTTTCTGACTTATCTGTCCCTTTCCTAATGATTCACAACAATCTGTTAGCTCTTTTGATTGCCGCTGCACATTGAGTGGATGTTTTCAGAGAACTATCCACAATTACTTCAAGGTCTCTCTCTTGAGTGGTAACAGCTAATTTAGACCCCATCATTTTATATGTATAGTTGGGATTATGTTTTCCAGTGTGCATTACTTTGCATTTATCAACATTGAATCCTAGTTGTCATGGGAGCTCTCCTTTATGGGACCTATTTCTCCATGGCTCAAAGGAGGGAAGCACAGGAGAAGTGCAAGTGTGGTCAGGGAATCTGCTACCTTGTGGTGCTCTGGACAAAATGTAGGCACAGACCCATTATATAGGGGAATTTCCTAGATTGTAGGAGCTGTGCTGGTACTCTGGACTGGAAAAGGGATGATTTTTCCCCTTTCTCCAACTTCTAAGGATATTCCCAATCCAAAGCTTATTTATTCAAGTTTTGTGTCCAACATTTGATACTAAGTGAATTTTTATTTTTTTTAGGACAAGGCTAATATCTCTTGGCTTTGCGGGAGCCCATGTTTTTTGTATGACTTTATTTTTTTAAAGGCTTTTGAGACTTATTTTGGAAAGTAAGCCATAGTGAAATGAGGTTTCCTTGAAGATTCTTGGTGGCTTCTTTCTGACTTCCCCACATACCTCATGTAGCCTTTGAAGAGGAGATAATCCAAATCAACCATGTTTCAGGTTGAGACAGGGTAGATGTCCGGACCTTCAACACAAATCAATGATCAGAGAGATTTGTCTCCTGAATTATGCTGTATAGATGCTGCTTACAGCGCCATATTTTTGCTCACTAGGTCCCAAAAGGTCAATGAACTTTGAGATCTAGAGGACGAAAAATCAAGCCTTGTGAAGTGTTAACAAATCAAAGGCTTCAACCCTTTTTTCACTTTACTGGGGGAGTTTACCCTCTTCTGATATATGTGCAAGTTGTTCTTAATTAATTCAAAATAATTTATACTTACTGCTGTTTTTGCATAGGCGCTTGCTGTTCTATATTGTTTCTATTTTCTTAAGATTTCTTTAAAAATAACATGAGTTCTTAAAGACTTGTCAAATACCGTTGTTCCTACTTTTCTGTATATTTTTCATCTGTGCATGTTTAAAAACTTTGAAAATTGAAGCTTAAGAGTTTTTTGGCATATTATCCAGAACTTCATATTAAATCCATTTGATCTTATAGATTTGTTGGTTCAGTATCTCTGATGTGGAGTTTCTTACAGCTTTTTCTAATAAATCTCGGATCATAGCATGATAGTACTAATCTAACAGTTGGATTGCTGCAGCATGCTCATTATTGGTCTTTTAGTAGTATCCACTCAAATGATTCAAAATTTTAAATAAACTTAACTTGAAAATATATTACTGGCTTTTAAACATTTCCATTCATTCTGTTATTGCTTTGGGATATTCACTGCAAATATCAAAGCTCTGGTATTTGGTTGGTTGGTTGTTTTTTCCCCTCTAAGAAACCAGAAACAAGAGGCTTGGCCAAATCAGCAGTTGGCTTGACTCATTGGCTGGGCAGGTAGTGTCTTCCTAAGTAATGTTACAAAGAAATAGAAAGGTGGAAATGGAATTGAAAAGCTAAAGGCACCATAGAACACAACAGAATTTAGATCCTGACTGGGCTTTGTAAATGTTGACAATCTTAGTAAAGGAGAGAAAATAGAGCCAGTAGGGTCAAAAGTTGAATTGTCATGGGAAAGCTTAGAAATAGTGATTACTTGACAGATAAGATGTTTGTTGTCTAACATGGACATAAGAGCTTGTTGAACCGTTTTGTTATGAATAATTGTTATGAATTTAGCTCCTTTTTCAATTAGTGAATTATTCACAAACCTAGCCTGATTTTTTTTTTTAATGTATAGAATTTGTTGTTCACAAGTATTCATTTCTAGACAGGATAAACAATTGTCAGCATGTGGCCTATTTATAGCCTGTTCACCTTGAGTATTTGCTGGTCCGTATTCATAGGCTTGATTGTCTTTCTCTTGTGGTGTTAATTCTGCATCTTGATTGAATTATTGAAGCTTTTTAGGTAGGAAAATAATGAATAGAGGATAACAAATACTTCCCTTTCTACTACAGATTTTGGACAAATCACCTGTGATAAATTGTATGAACGCTTTTGGGTTTGTAAACATTTTTACCACATTTTACCAACTGTGGAAGTTGCTGAATATGTGTGATTAAAGGAAAATGACTTCATAGCAAACTGAACTTATTCCTGTTATTCATGAAAATATGAATGAATTAGTTTAACTGTTCAACCAGCCCTAATGTGGACTTGATCTTTCTCCCATTACATTTAATGACATTTTTGCCTATTTTATTTAATCAAAATGGGGGTAAGGAATATTCATAAAAATAAAAGATTCCTTCCAACCAATTTTAAATCAAAAGTTTGGAAAGTCAAAGATGTTGATTCCCACAAGAACTGCCTCTTTGCCTTTTCCTTGTATAATTGTATAGGCTAGAATCAGAGAGGTAGCCGTTTTAGTCTGGAATTGCAGAAGTGACAGAGTCCTGTGGCACCTTAAAGACTAACTAAAGTATTGAAGCATAAACTTTCATGGGCTAATACTCACTTCGTTGGATGTATAGGCTAGTACATTTATTTATGCTTTGATATATATATATTTTAAACAAAAGCTTTTTATAGAAGGAATTAAGGTTTGTTGACTGTGACATCCCACCAACTCATATCTATACCAGGTTATTGGACACTCTGTTACTGTACTCGAACTCATGTTCATTGAAAGCAACAGACTCTTCATAGGAACTTTCTTTTGTCTGTAATAGATAAGCAAACTTATTACAACACAAGAATACATAAATCTCCCTCACTGCATTGCACCTAATGTTGTTAACCACCTCAGCAACATTAGCAAATGTTCAGTGTTGAAATATGTGCAGCAGTTAAATGTGATGTTATGTTTGTGTGGGAAGCATGAGATGGGCTAAACATGAGCCTTGGAAGGGGTGCTTGTAGTGGCTTGATAAATTATATTAATATATGCAAGAGAGCTGAGGTACCCCTCTAATACTCTAAATACCTTTAATGATGTACTCTTATTATCTTAAGCTTTATATCTATTAGAGGCAGAGATTGGGCATTGCTGACTTTTTTTTAAAGGTCACATTTGGGGAAATCATACATCTATATTTCCTGCCAGGTTTTGTGCAATCCAAGATTAAAGATGAAAATTTGATTTATTGACTCCAAGTTTGTAGAAAGGTAGGACAGTAATTTCATGGGGCTGGCTTTTGAGGTTTTAAAATATTCTTTACTATTCCATGGCTTGAGCCTACAAAATGCTGAACAGTCTGGCCCCGATACTGATCCTGCAAAGCACTTAAGCACAGGTTTAACTTTAAGTACCTTAATCCCTAAAGTTAAGCAGGTGCTTAAATGCTTTGCTGGATCAAGGATTGAGTATTTATCACCATCCAGGATCGAGCTCCCGATGTCTGAATTTTCTAGGAGGACCCCTTTTAACATTTATTAATGTGAGTTTAATTGTGCTAATCATTTTTTTTTTGGTCTAAAGTTACCACCTGTATATACATTTTAAAACCTTCCCTTTAATTTATAAAAACTTCAAAAAAACAGTTGAAAATATAAAATCAATGTGAATAAGAACACATAATCCTCTCTTTAGCTATCATGTACATTGTCCTATTAAAAGTGTCTTCCAAAATAAAATGAAGTTTCTGTTGTTTGGAATTTTGTGCAATAACATTCAGATGTGGAGTTTGATGCCACTAAAGAGTCATACAGTTGGTAGTGCACAATTTATAGTGTACTGGCATAGCAGAATGATTTGACTGTGTACATTTGGGGAACACAATCTTCTCTGTTGTTTATCGGGCTATTTAGATGTGTAATTATAAGCCACTCTAAAAGTAATTATGAAATAGGGTAATTATTAAAATGTCACCACCATATGTTCTGTAATGATTCAGTTGAAAGCCTTTTATTTGATAGACAGAAGCCTTTTAGTATGACAGAGTTAACTTAAACCTCTAAAAGAGAGACATCTCTACACTTTATTATAAAATCATTTACAGCTGAATTATTAGATAAGACCTGAAAAGTAGGATACACCAGCATTGTCCTATACTTCTACTGGGAAAAGCAAGAATTCTGAAGAATGAAAGGCATTTCAAATGTATCATTTAAGGTGAGGGCTTTTATTCTGCAGAATGTGGCAATTTTTTATGATTCGATCTGAAATGAGTAAATTAACCAATATATTAAAATCACCAATGATACAAAAATATTAAAAGGAAAAAAACAGTCATAAATGTTTTTTTACCATTTTATAGATTTAAAAACCTTTAATTGTTATATTTATTTTCTAGGAGCATGTTTACAAGTTGGAGTAGAAAAACCCATTTTAAAAATAATATTTTATGACTAAGTATAAATGATATATAATGTTGATCCATGTATGTACTTTGTTTTTAGTGTAAATACTCTGTTGGTAAATATCAAATCAATTCAATAGCGATTTATTGGAAAAAAAATCAACATAGAAATGTAATACTTAAGGAAAATTCTTTAAATTGACATGCAGAAGCTGTTGGCTGTCATTTTTGTTACACCAACTGTATCCAGCTTGAGTGATTAATGTTTGTATGGTAGTTTATAACATGTTAAATTATAAAGTAGTAAAAGTATGCTTAATTTAATTCTCAACAAGAAAATCTTTACAAAATTAGCTTTTTACCTATTTTTAGCATCTGAGAAAGAGGCAAAGTTAGATCATGCTCATGCAGAATTTATTCTTTAAATTTTATTTATTTTCAGTTTTTTAAAAACAATACCTGTCTTTAGTCAGTCATGGCAGTTCTTTTTAAGGGAGTTTTTAGAAAACACCGTGTCAAAGGGTCTTTAAAAAAAAAAGATTTATGCACACTTTATTTCTTCTCTCTGTTTGTCTCTGTCTTTCTTTCATCAGCTTCACAGGTAGTAGTAGCAGCTCTCCTTTTTCTTTGCTATTTTTCTTGTTCTGACTGACTTTGCCTAGAGACCCATTACTGAGTAAATGCACTGATTCGTAACATTGCGTCTCCATTTGGTAATTACCACCATAGTTCTCTTTAATTAAAAATAAAGCCAAATACATTCTTGTACAGTCAACTTAAGGTATATAACCCTTAAAAGTCACCTTCGATGTTTCAAGTGTCTTATAGACAGAGGGTATTTGTCATCTGTGCAAAACACCCAGTACTTCCCAAATTAGGTGCCTTTAAATCAGTCTTAGGGACATTTGAAGCAAGAAGTCACAATGTGAAAGGGGAACTTATTCATTATTACAAACCCCAGTCCTTCAAAAACTATGTTAGGCCCCCCAAAGCCATGGGATTCACTTAAAAATCACACTCTTTTTAAAAAATAATAAATTTGGAATCTTTTTATTTTCCTTCTTGTTTTTGAACCATTAGGGGTCACTTCATAGCTTTCCTCTGTAGTTCTAATTTTTAAAAAGAAAGCTGAGATTCTTGTGTAATCACATGACTCCAGGAGCTGAAGCTTTAAGAAAAACACCAAATATCATGAGACTTGTGATAAAATTGCAGGAGTTGTCACTACTGCTAGTAATGCATGCTAGTACAGTCAGTCCATCCAGTCAATGAGAGTTCTTCTGGGCTTGCAGGAGCAGGCCTATAAAGATAAAAATGTAACAGAACAGAGAGTTTTTTTGATTTTTTTAATGAATTCCTTGACAGTTGTGACAAGCTGTCAGAAGCAGTCTTTCCTAACTCTCAGCACTGGGTGATGGTTGGACTATCAGAATATTAAAAGCCAAAATATAATGGGCCTCTTTCTATGGTGGTCAGAAATAACCCCAATCCTTTCCTTGCTCTTTCCAGCACTATGCTACTGCTCCTGTCTTTAAATTTCTCCATCGAACCAGGATTCTGACACTCCTCCGACATCCATAATCCTCTAAATTTTCAAGCTGTTTCTCCATTAGTTAGGAAGTTTTCCTTTGAACAGGTGACTCAGAAAGGCTGGTGAACATTTCAAAGTTGCTACTTGCTTCTCCACTGCTGAGATACAGGAAAACTGCTTAGAAGTTGCCTTTATCGTTGCTCAGTAGGATTATTGAGCTTTACCTCTTTTACATTAATCACAGCCTCGTATTGATTGAGTAGCTATGATCCATTCTCTCTTGTGTCCTCACGTTTGAGTTGTATCTCCTTTGTGATATTCAGGTGGCTTGCTGATTCAAAAGACATTAATTGGGCTTGGGATTCATTTTTGAACTTGGGACAACAAACAGTTCAGTAAAGTTCAAAACCACGTCTCGGGAGTTAGTGCTTCCTGAACATGACAGTCCAGACACTGTGACTCTGGCTTAGCACCAGCTGTGCACGTTTCATTTCGAGTAAGCTGTCTGGGGCGGTTGGTTTGTTATATTTGGGTTGAAATAAATCCGTACTGAAATTATTTGGTGGAATGGGGGTTGATTGTAAAATCCTGGGCCAAATCCTGAGGCCTGGCCTCAGCTTTTATGCATTCCTTACTCAAGTAAAACTACCAACGTCAATGGGAGCTTTGCTTGAATAAAGTCCAAGTCATCCCATGGAGGGGCAGAGCTCCTCCTTTGTGTATGGCAGAGTACTGAGCCACCTCCACTGCACAGCTCCCTTACAGTCCACAAAGGCCTCTCCATGGGGTGTGCGATCCATGTGCAGGAAGCGTGAGACGATTGAGCAGTGTGCACACACAGTGGGGGAGTGACAGTAGCAGCTGCTTGTTGTGGTTCTGGAGTTAAATGCTCAGTGGCACGTTGAAGCCTCCATCCTGCAAACATACACTGGACTCAGGTGAGTGGCCCCAGTGGGTTGTGATTTAAATGGAACAGCTCACCTGAGTAAAGCGGCACACCTGAGTAAGTCTTCAGGGCCTTTTATTTATAAACTGCCTAGGCTACTTGATTTGCATGTACAAATTCAAACGTGAAAGCAAAATTGCTGAGTTTTGTGGCTATGTTTGCAAGCTGAGAAGGAGGATCTCTGCATGCAGAGAAACAGTAGGGGCATTCTGGAAATATTTGATTAATTAAACAAATTTGGATGAGCAACTTAACAGACAAATGCTGAAATGAAACAGACCTATGAACAGTCCATCTGCCTGCCCCCAAGTAACTAAACAACACAGTATCCCACTTCAGGCAAGCTCTGCTGAATATTAGATCATGCCCTATTAGATCATGCCCTTAGATCATGCTCTTGCATGAATTAGAACAGGTATAATTATTATCTTTGCTTTTTTTAAATATACAGTACAAATGGGCTTCATCAGGGTCATTTTCCCTTAAGATAAAGATACAAAACACTGGATTGGGATTAGGCAAATTAGTACTTTGTGTCTCATGGCACTCTCATTTGTGATATTGAGTTAGGAATAATGGAACTCGGGACAGGTACATTGGGAAAAGGAAGAGATCCTGGACACAGACATGACAGATGTTTCAGGTAATGTGTGTTCTCTGTGGCAGGAGCGTTGTAGTCTGAAACACATACAGTCATGCTGTTTGTTGTTTTAAAGGGAAGTTCAGCATTTTGAACATTTTACTAGAAGAGAGCAGAGGTTCCACGTGCAAAGTACACTTCCAGCAGAGAGAGCTCTGAAAATACTTGCATGGTTTCAGCTTTCATTATAAACTGTTAAAAGTAACAGGTTCAAGAATAGCAGCGGTGTTAGTCTGTATCTGTAAAGAAAGCGAGGAATACTTGTAGCACCTTAGAGACTAACTAGCCCACGAAAGCTTATGCTGAAATAAATTAGCTACAAGTATTCCTGGCTTTCTTTACTGTTAAAAGTAAGCAGAAGAATTTCAGAAAAATACTGCCTTCACTCTGGGGAAAATGCTGACAGTTCAGGTATCTCATCTACAAATATCCCAACCAGCAAATCAAAATGTTAAACAGTCAGGACCTGATTCTGATCTCCCAGGAGTGTGGACTAGAAGTAGCTCCACTGCACTTAATGGAATTAACTGATGTCAAATGAATCTGAGTCAGCTTGTGGACAGATAGTTGTATACTAATAAAGGTTTACAAAATGCTCTGAGATCTCTGACTGAAGAGTTCTGAGACCTTCTTGTGCTGTAGCTGAGTGGCACTATAGGGCAAGCTAAGGTCTTGTGGATCCTTTCGATCAGAATCTCCCTATATCCTTCTGTAACACTTGTAAGATGAGTACTACTCTGATATTTAAATAATGAGATTAATTATGCCCAGAATTTCATCTAAAAACTAACTGCGCACTGCAAACTTTGTATACTACAAGGTTTCTGGGACTCTGGACCCGTGGAATTGCTAAAGCCTCAATTAAGTTGTTTCAGTGTTGCCATGTTTGCGTTCAGCCTGGAGTTTTCCTTTATTGCACAAACAGTAGTGTCAGCTTGCCAACGTACTTCTTAAATAAGTAAGTAAACCGAGGGAGCCTTCCAAATGAGATTTGCTGCCTCCACAGCAGTGATGAAGTGAAACTATACCCCTTGCAGCATGAGCCGCACTTCACTTTCTAAACTAACTAGCTTATCACACACGGACCTGAAGTGCCTATTACATCAGTTCCTAGGAAAGTGCAAGTGGTTTGTTATCTGGTTTCTGGTTCTGACATTCCCATGGCAACCTCCGCCCAATTTAGTCACCGTTTACTGCTGCACAAGTAGGATTTGTTAAAAAATGAATAAAGGTTGCAGCATGAAAAAGACACTTCTCCATGTGTTCCTGATAGGTAGTAAATAAGGACCGAGACACAGTGTGAGTACCAACTCTTTACTGAGTTTGGCAGGGCGCAGTTTTCAAGGTTAAATAGTTTAATGGAGCCAGCGATGTAAAATAAAGGAAATTAAAGGAATACCATAAAATGTGGTCAGCTACAGAGGCAACAGAATAACAAGGCTGCAATTTAACATATGATAGAATAAGTGGACGTGAATCAGGAAACTTGAAATAATAAAAGCGTGAAGTGGGACAGCTTGATAATGATTTACCTTTATAGATAGTTTGATAATATAATGTATAAAAACAGTGTAGCTGTGTCAAGTATTTTATACCCAGTTTTGTGTTTCTCTCTCACACACATATAAACTGGATATAAAAATACCTGATATATTATTGGAAGATCCTCTCCGGAGGTGTGTAAAATTTTTACGATGATCTCTCTTTGGCTGACTCCTGGAGGTGTCATGTAAGCAGGGCCGGCGACAGGAATTTTGGGGCCCCGTACGGCAGATCGTACGGCCCCCCCCCGATCTCCTGCCGCCCGCGGGGCCCCCCCCGCCAGTCTCCCGCCGCCCGCGGGCCCCCCCCCGGACGGTCTCCCGCCGCCCGCGGGGCCCCCCCCCGCCAGTCTCCCACCGCCCGCAGGGTTCCCCCTCCCCGGTCTCCCGCCGCCCCGGGGTCCCCCCCCGGTCTCCCGCCGCTCACGGGGTCCCCCCCGCCAGTCTCCCGCCGCCCGCCCCCGGCCGGTCTCCCGCTGCCCCCCCCCACCGGTCTCCTACCTCCCGTGGGCCCCAACCCACGCGCTGCGGCCGCGTGGCCCGTCCGGGAGAAGCAAACGGGGGCGGGGGGAGGCTGCGGGGGGCCGGTGAGCGCTGCAGCGGCTGCCCAGAGCCGCGCCTTGCTCACAGCCCCAGCGACAAGGGGGTACAGCAGCGTACCCGCCCCGGACTTCAGGGGGCCCCCCTGAAGTCCGGGGCCCGGTACAGCTGTACCCGTTGTACCCCCCTGTCGCCGGCCCTGCATGTAAGAAAGGGATCTGGGATCCGGAAGGGGTTTAGTTTAATAGAACATGACGCATGGGCTGATTTACAATATTGAAATGACTTGTTGACCACTTTCTTTTTCCAGTTTTTATGGACCATTTGTCTAACCCAGCATGGCCATTCTTATGTTCTTATGATAAGTAAAGCTGGTAACGGTATTCATGCCTGGTAGTCATGGTCGCTTGATACTTCCCATTATAACACCCTGTTTTCAGTTATTTTTAACTTTACCAAACATGAACCATTTGGGTTGTAATTTTGCACGGCAAGTGTCTGCCCCGGTCTGATTTTTTTTTTAAGTTTCAGCAAAAATGGTTGTGCCATTTCTGAGAACAGGACTAGGGAAAAATACATTTTGCCCAGGTTAAAAAAATTCCTATAACAGTTTCATTGAGAACCTTTAGTACCCCTGGGTTTTGTGGTAAGGGCCTGAAATTTGGCCAGGTCTGGGGATGGGCATTTTTGCTGTTCCCTTGAAAAAACGCCAAATCCGGCTAAGTTATTAGCTTTCGGAAAGTTTCAGTTTGCACATGCACAGTAGAGATATGTTAGAATTTGGCAGCTAAATTCTGCAAAGATTCCATCTATACTGAGCATGCTCCAGCCCGGGGCTGCAGGGGCTGAGCAGGGTTTTGCCTGCAATTGCTGCTCCTGATTGCTCTGGTACTGGGCACAGGAATTGGGAGCAGGGAGATTGTCTCTGTGGTACTGCCAATGCTCCCCGTGCTGGCACTCAGCAGTGTGGAGGACAACACCGCTTGACTCAAATGCAGAAGATAAAAGAGGCAAATGGAGTGCAGGGCATAGCAGAGGGAGTAGTGGACAAGGACCATGGGGCGGCGGGGAGAGACTGGGACCTGGCACAGAAGGAGAAGAAACTGGGTCTGGCCACAGAGGAGACTGGCACGAGCTGGACAGCTGCACCTGCTGTTTTAACAGAGGCCTGGGGGAGAAACACCATTGATAGCAAGGTACTGAAATATAATTCCCAAAGCATTATCCAACCCAAATAGTTCCCTTGCTGCTACCCGTCTGATCCAGTGCACGAAATGCTCTAATAACACCTATGTGGGTGCAACCAGACAGGGCCAGCGACAGAAATTTTGGGCCCCCCAACTCTGATCATTTGTGGGGCCCTCCGCCCCTCCCCCCCTGACCCGGCCAACCCAACCCCAACCTAATCTCCTCCCCCAGCCTAACCTCTTCCCCTCCCCTCCCCACCCATCCCTGCCTGGCCCACTCCGCTGTTGGGGGTGATCTTCCTTTACCCCTGCCCAGTCTCACCCCATCTAACCGCCTTCCCTCCCCCACCCTGCCTGGCCCATCCCATCCCACCGAACCTAACCTCCTCCCACTCCCCGCCCAGCCCAGCCTCCCCCTCCACCAAACCTCCTTCCCTCCCGCACCCATGCCTCACCCACCCAGATTCCAGCCTAGTCTCCTGCCCCCCTCCCCGCCCGCCCAGCCTGGCTTCCCCCCCGATGAATGAACCTCCCGAGGCAGGGGTGAACTCACCACAGAGCCCACCTGCCTGCCCAAAGGCCCCCCCGGAGCCACCGCCCCCCGAGTGGGACCGGGCCCCCTGCCCCCTTACCTTGGCGAGGCCGGCTCCCCTTGACCCCTTTTCGGCGCTTCCGCTCCACCACCGTCAGCGCCACACACTACAAGGGCGGCCGGGCGCGCTTCCCCGGGCCCCCGCTGTGGTCGGAGTCTGCCGTCAGCCTCAGCCGTGCGGGCGGGCACTTGCCGCACTACAGCGCAGCGCTGCGGTGGCTGGCGGCGCCCGGGATTGCATGCGGTCAGCTGCGGCCGCGCGGCGCATACGCCGCACCTCTGCAGAGGTCCGAGCATCCGCACTGCATCGGGGGCCCCCCTTAAGTCCGGGGGCCGGTACAGTTGTCCCCCTTGTTCCCCCCTGTCGTCGGCCCTGAAACCAGACAATCATCCTCACATAGAGAAATGATACAAGAGAAAAACACCTTTCACAAAACAGTCACTTCCCACCTGGTTTCTCAGGCCTCGTCCTCAAAGGGAAGCTGCACAATACTTTCCAAAGATGCACCTGGGAACTTTAATTTATTACTTTGCTAGACACGAAAAATCCTGGACTGAACAGAGACCCTGGATTTATGGCTTATTCCAACCATCCGTAACCTACTAACCCCACGGATTTGTTTTATGACTGCAGAGTTGTTAACAGACCATATTAAACGGTCTCTTATAATAAGTGTTAAATACTTATGCTAAAGAATCTGTTCCACCTTGTATTTAGCTGAGTACATTTCACAAAGCTGAAGAAGCATTCGGTGTAACTTGAAAGCTTGTCCGATTCACCAGCAGAAGTTGGTCCAATACAAGATATTACCTCAGCCACCTTCTCTCTCTAATGTGCCTAAGAAGGCATTTCTAAATCTGAGCAATGAACATGAAGTTGAAATGACAGTGTTTAACGGTGCCTTTTCTTTGGTTCCTAGCACAATGAGTATAGACGATGACACCCAATGGCTTGAGTGGGTAACGAAGCAGTTTGAAAGCATTGCTGGGGAAGATAAAGAAATTGACTTGGAAGAATTCAAAACTGCTCTGAAAGTGAAAGAGGCAGGTTTTGGGGGGCTTGCGGGGAGTTTGATGATCTGCTGTGTTTCTGTTCAGATAGCCAAATGTGAGCTCAGACTGTAGAGGTTTTGTTAGACTTCACCCTTTTGTCAGTAGTTAGTGCAAAACAATACTGGTGGATTAAAACGAGTCTGCGGTCTGATGTTATCCTATCTTAATTAGAAAAGTGAAGCTTAAAAATAGAATGGTGGGGCTAATGAAGAAGGATTATAAAGAAAGCTTTGATTATCACACTACTCAAATATTGTTAGCAGTGATGGAAACCACAGAGAAAAGACTGGAGCTATTTTCAGTCTTAGGGCTTGGTTACGCTACACTTTATACCGCAACAAAACCTCCCAGAGTGCTGTACCTGGCAAGACACATAGAGCACTCTGACTCCCTGGCTGGAGCACTCCTGGTACTCCACCTCTGTGAGACAATTAATGTCTGATGCGCCCCCACTGCAGTGCCAGTGTGGATGAGGAGTTACTGTGCACTGATTGATCTGAAACATCCCATAATCCCCTTAAGTCAAGTGGCCCCTCTTTCTCATTGTTGTGAAATCGGCTGTAGGAATGCGGAAGTGCCCTTTCAAAGCTCCGTTTCAGACAGCGGCTGCTTATCTGCTATGGGGAAAGCAAACATTTACTGAGTGAGTTGGGGAGACAGGGGGGACAGAGCTTACAAGATAGCGTGCTGACACACTCTCAGCATCCCCCAAACCCACTCTCTCCCCACCCCACATACACACAACACACTCCACCCTACCTCTCTCCATTTGAAAAACACTTGAACGCTGGGATAGCTGCCCATAATGCACCACTCCCAGTGCAGCTGCAAGTGCTGCAAATGTGGCCATGCCAGTGCGCTTGCAGCTGTCAGTGTGGACAGAGTGCAGCGCTTTACCTCCTGTGCTCTCCGAAGGCTGGTTTAACCCAACGCGCTCTACAGCTGCAAGTGTAGCCAAGTCCTACGTCTGTTTGACTGTTTTTTTGTAAGGTTGCTCATCACCATGATATTCAGCCCATACTAAGCCAAAATTTCCATTGATGTTAATGGAAGACTTCTGGCTTGGGTTTATAAGGAGTGCCCCTCAAGTGCTGTTGAAAATATTTGTTCTCCTTTCTATAGTCCTTCTTCGCGGAGCGGTTCTTTGCATTGTTTGATTCTGATGGGAGTGGAACCATTAGTTTAGATGAGTTACTCAAAGCCTTGAACCTTCTCATACATGGAGACGAAACAGACAAGCTAAGATTCCTCTTCCAAGTTTACGACGTAGATGGTAAGATTCTGAAGAATATACTTACCCCCAGTTGTCATTTGGATAGCAATGCTGCTGCCCTCCTGAGCATGAGAGAGCTTCCGCCTTCTTATAGGTGGGTGGAGGGAACATGGCTTTAGCATGTATTTATACGAATCGGACCGCTCAGCTGAAGCCATTGTCTAATATTCTGTAGTGCCAGCCTTGTCCTCTTCCACTACAACATAGACTTCTCTCCTGAATTAAATCAATCTGGCTAAGAAGTATCAGTAATGGACACTTCTAAACCATCTATCAAGCTTAACTTTTCAATCCCTGACTTTTCAATCTTCCCCATCTGTGATGAAGGTCTCAAAAATACCCTTAAAAGGCAGCAATTAAACTAGCTCCAATTTTAAGTTCTATCTCGGTATGTTCTTACCCTAGACAGGAGCCAAACTGCTAGGGCTAGATTCACCAGGGGACCTACACACCTAAGTCCAAACGTTAGGTCTTCAGAGCTGCTGCTGCCTAAGTCCCTGTGTTTCTCTTGGTAAAGTCCCCTAGGTTCCTCTGTCTCTGTCACGGGGCACATACTCAGCCACCTCAGTCCTAACACCGCCAAGCAGATCAGCCCCAAACTCACAACTTAGCCCCAGGGGGATTCTTGAACACAGGGCCTGTGCGCAGAGACCCCCTTAGAGGGCATCTAATGGATCAGAGCCCACACAGACCACAGCCAGGGCAGGTGGGTCATCCTCCCCCCCCCCCTTTTGTCCAATTGTCCAGTGACTGCAGCACTCACCAGGATGGGAGAGACCCAGATTCGAATCCTCACTCTGCTAGAGGTAGAGCAGGGATTCAAATCCAGATCTGCCACCTCCCGGCGGAGTACACTCACCACTGGCTCATGGGGTGGCTCCCATCTCTTGTTGGAGCTGTTCCACTCTGTATACATAATTAACTGTGAATGGGGCCAGAGAGAGAGGATATGCCTACGCCGCAATCAGAGGTGTGACTGTGGCCTGTGTGGCCATCCCCACCAATAGCAGTGAAGCCGCGGCCGCACGAGCTGTACAAGTCCATGCCGGATTCGGGATATGTATTCAGGTGGCCAGCTCATGCTGCCACAGCATCATTAGTATTGTTATTCGTGAGAGCGAGCTTGGGGAGTGTACACATGCTGCAGTCCTACCTCTGATATCAGTACACAGAGAGAAAGAGATTCATTAACCCACTGATCGCACCAATGACGTTTAATTATTTACACACAGTATTTAAAGACACTTAGTGAAGAACAAGTGCAGTTAAAGACCATATAAAGTATTTTGTTAACAACAAATATTTGTTCACAAATATTTTTAGTGACTGGTTTGATCAAAACCACAGGGGCAGGTTTCAAGGTAGGGATCTGACTCCAAAACATACCTGCCTCGACTTGAAATTTGCAAAGAGGTTTAGTTTTGAGGGTCATGCTTTTTTGTTTGGTCTAGTGTTGAAATTCTGGTACATGTGAAATGTTGGTTTATCTACAGGCTAGGGAAAGTGAAAACATCAGCAAAATAAACCTCCCAGTTCTGACCTGGCAGTATTTCTGCTCTGACCTACTTGAGCTTAAAGAATTGGCTACAAAACTAAGAACCAAATCACTTTCCAAGCTAATTTGTCTTTACATTTTGCAGCCAATCAAGCATCTCTGTGTGGATTTCATAATGGTGAACATTGTCAGTCAAGACTGGAATTCACACTCTCAAAATCGTTGTTTCACACAGATCACTCACTACTTAATCTAAATTGAACTGATTTTTTTCTAATCTATCAACAATTGGCCAACCTTACCTTCAGGGCACAATTTCCCAATATAAATCTTGAGTTCAAGGAAGAAAGCCTGTTTCTGTATCCAAGGGGCAGATAAAACTTAAAGCACCCAGGATTTTCATAAACCGGTTCACTTGCTGTTGTGTATCCTTTTGTTGTCTCGGTAACACAGGAGCAAATGTGTTATTGCTTTCGTCTGTGTCAGATGCAAATTCTTGCTCCCTGTAGGCAGTGGTTCCATCGACCCGGATGAACTGCGCACAGTCCTGAAATCATGTCTGAAGGAGAGCGCGATATCCTTGCCAGAGGAGAAACTGGATGACCTCATGCTGGCTCTTTTTGAGTCGGCCGACAAAGACAACAGTGGCTCCATCACTTTTGAGGAGCTCAGGGAGGAACTCAAACGCTTTCCAGAGGTCATGGAGAACTTAACCATAAGGTATTTTATCCCTCATTTTTTATCCCTAGTATAATGGCTTTCATAGGCCCCTCTGGGTTCCTAATCAGCGCTGTATATTAGAACTGCATTTTCCTGGCTAGCACCTTGCTCTTTCCCCATTTCACAGGTTCCTTCAATATCATTATTTATGCTCACATCAGCCTGTTTATTTTTTCCCTTTGCAATTAAGTGTCCCTCCACCAAACTCTTCCCCATCAGGAGAGCACAAGGCCTGGGATCCCGTCCAATGCTTGGGGGGGATTTTGGAGAGATGGCACCCTTAAAGGAAGCTGCTTGAACATTCTCAGGGCAGGATGCCCTCTGTGCTGTGCTCCAACTACACAGACTTGGTCTGCTTGAGTCTACTGCTGGCAGCTGCCATCTAGCTGGGAGCTGGCATGGTTTGTGACACTTGCTTACAGAGGCCCAGTGTGAGAAACCGGATATCAGTTTCCGTGCTGCTTTAGTGCAGGACTGACAGTCAGAACAGGGCAGTGATGTTTAGAAACAAAAGGCCTAAGATGCTGAGCATCCCCTGCTGAAATGAAGAGCGTGATCGCACCTCAGAAATGCTGCTTGTCGTGTGCTATGAAATGCTCTTCCCGGAGGGGAGGAGGCCAGGGGTGAGTCTTGCCACGTGAACCATCAAAATGTGGAAGGGAGCAAAATACTGTCGTGTTCTAGACGTTATCCATCACAATGGACCCTCCTCCTAATCTGTACAATTAAAGTCCCAGCTAGAGCCAAGGGTAGCGGGATCATTCAGGATGATTCCTTTCTGTCAATGGATTCTTCAGGGGAGATGCCTTCAGAAGGTGAGGAGCCCAATGGGATGCCTCTCACTCTTATTTACATTAGGTGGAATCAGGAGATTCGCCTTATCAGCATTGACTGCGGGACGTTGACCCTTCTCCAGCATTGTGGAATGACTTAGGCACATCATCTCCACCTATTCGGTTCCCTCCTCTAGTGGCTTGCAGCTGTCTTTCCACTTTCTGTGCTTCAAGAAGTTGGGACTTCGGGGTGCCTCCGGCTGTCCATTTATTGTAGGCTCCCACTTCCCACCTTTGTGGCCATTACAGCCCACGGGAAGGAGGGTTTGTGTTCCAGTAACTTTATCCGAATCCTCCTCCACCAATCCTGATTCATCTAGGAGCCGGCAGTGCACTGTGTGAGCAGGGCAGCCCAGGGGGCATTCCAGTCGGTAAACCAAGAGCTCAGGCCAAATGCACCCAGAGTTTATCCTGCTTTTACTGCTCTCAATCTATTCAGAGGGTCCCAGAGGTATGATATGCTCAAGGTGGTGCAAAGGGCCTGCAGTCTCTTCCCTGCAGAGAAGCCAGCACCAACAGGCAGGGGCATGCAGTCATCATCATCATCATGGCAAATCCCAGAGGGACGTGGCCTTCTTGAAAATCTAGTGCCACCCGGATCACTCTCTGGCAGGTGATGTTCAAGGTGGTCTGATTGTAGATTCAGTTTCTCTCCAGTACTGGCAGTCTTGTTGCGCCACTGAAGCTTTTGGTGCCCTCATGGTCACCGGCTGTGTAGCCGGATTCCTTGGTACCTACCCGCTGCAATTCGTTGGTCTTCCATTCTAATATGTCCATACCAACCAAGCGGCTGAAACCGAACCAGTGCTGAGGGAGGAGGTTCCTGGGTTTGCCTTTGAATATCCTTGTTGCTGAGCAACAAGCACGGAGCAGGAGACAACGAGAACTGAACATGTCAATCTGGTGACCCTCCTCTGCGCCCACGTTTCATATCCGGACCGCGGAGGGAGTGCTTAACCGTGCCTCTGTAGATCTGAAGCTTTGTAGCAGACGTGATGTCACGGCTTCCCCCCAAAGCCTGCTGAAGGGCCCCAAAATGGCAGCAGCTGCTGCTATAGAAGCGTCCACATCTTACAAGCCTCCTCCAGCCCTGTCTGGGACACTGCCCAAATATTTGACAGCTCCCACCTGCTCGATGACCCATCCGGATGGGTTAATATCGAGCTGGTTGTAAGCTGGAGTCTGTCTGAAGGTGTAGCCAGGGACTTAGTTTTATATGGACTATATGGAGGTGTAAAGTGTGCAGGCAGGGAAAGGGGCTTGCCATGGGCAGAGGTATGCACTGAGTCAGGGGCCTGCACCGGCAGGAGACACCCAAAGGAGAGCATCTTGCAGCTGCTGCCACTGGCACCCTTGGGAGCTCCCCTGGGAGAGTGGGTGCAGGGCCTTCTCCAGTGCTCGTCTGACAGCTGCAGAGCGTTGGGGGCCGGTTGCTTTGTAACAAACCTCTTCCCTTCATGTTCCCTCCCTTCCCAACAGTGCCGCGAACTGGCTGAAGCCCCCGAGAGTGGAACAAAAGAGCCACACGCCGCGCTACTTAACCCCGGCCTACTGGCACAACAACAGGAGCAAGCTGCTCTTCACGGGCGTCTACCTGGGCCTGAACAGCCTCCTCTTCACCTTGGCTGCTCTGCGGCACGTGCCCCTCGGGGGCTGGGTCATGGTGGCGAAAGGCTGTGGGCAGTGTCTGAACTTCAACTGCACGTTCCTTGGGGTGAGTCCTGCCTCTCTCCCGGCAGATGGGACGATCACTCCTCCCTCCCGGCGCTGCTGGAGCGTTCGGGAATCAGGGTCACAAGGGGCTGAGGGCATGGCGGGCGCTCTAGAAGAGTGAGGCACGGATTCGTAGAAATGTGGGGGCGGGGAGGGACCCGGAGAGGTCATTGGGTCCAACCCTCTGCGCTGAGGCAGGACCAAGCAAACCTAGACCATCCCTCCAGCTCCTCTGTAGACGTGCCCCAGGTTACGGTGGAACTCACTGGGCCAGGAAATGGAAGGCATGGTTGGGTCAGTCAGTTGGAGAGTAACAAACAGGGAGAAGGAGATGAGCTCTGTGAGAGCAAGTAAAACCAGGCCGGCCCTCGCCTCAGGGCAGCCAGCACACACGCGTCCCTCTAGTCTTCTTTAGCTTTTCCTCAAAGGTAAGGAGGGGTAGGCTGGCCCCATGGGGAGAGCACTGGGTTGGGCCTCAGGAGAGTTGGGTTCAAGGCCTGACTGTGACCCCGGGCCAGTCTTTTTACCACCCTGGGCCTTGGTTTTCCCTCTGTCCGGTGAGGATGATGTTACTGGAGTAACATGAGCAATGGGCTTTGAAGTTCATGTGTTGGTTGGAGTTAGGGGCTGTGATACACGGAGGTCAGACTAGATGATCGGATGATCCCTTCCTTCCTTGAACTCTGTGGCCCCGTCTTCTGATGGGAAGGGCTGTAACAGCAAGGCCTGACTGTTATTCTTGTCCGGTTCTCAAAGGTGCTCATGCTGCGGCGTTGCCTGACGTGGTTGCGAGCTACCTGGGTTGCAAAAGTTTTCCCACTGGACCAAAACGTCGTCTTCCACCAATTGGTGGGATATGTGGTGGGGGCTCTCGCCACAGTTCACACCGGAGCACATGTGGTGAACTTTGGTGAGTAGTAAATCCTCTGCTTGCCCAGCCCCCCGTGCAATAATTGCGATGATTCTTTTATCGGCAATATGCTTTGCTCATGCAACCATTGTTCAAACGTACTCTGTAAATCTGGAGGGATGTAAAGAGGAAAACCCATCAATTATTAAAATGGAAAATGTCAGCCCCTTTTTAACTATAAAGAACATCGGCTACTAAAAACCCCAAGGATTCAAATCTACATTAAATACAGACTTGAGAAAGCAGCATTTCCGAAGTATGAGGTGCAGTCCCTGGGGCGGGGGTGGGAGAATGGGAGCACGAAGGACCAGCCCGCAGGGTGCGGACAAATCTCTTCATTGTTCTCCAGGGTCTAAGCTTTGATTTAACGAAAAAGTTGGTCTCTAGGCGCAACGGTTGCAAAGAAACCCTTGAAAACATGACACATGGAGAACCAATGTAACCGTGTTCTACCTGAATTAAAGAGAGCCTGAGACAATAGCTCTGATAGGGGGAACTGCCCTGAGTGTACCTGACATAACAACATCTGCCTGAGTCTGGAGAGAGCCTAAAACAATAGCTCTGAGGTGTGATATGCCCCAGTCCTTTTGGGTACTGATAATAAAGCTTCTTTAAACGTCAGCCTTTTTAACGATTGAACCGCACATCCAAGGATGTAAGAAAAGAGAGGAAGAATTGTAAAACTTGCATCAGCATGTCCTAACGTAGAGGGGGGTTCTAGGGACTATCCGGGGGAGGGCCTGGGGGATATGGAAGAAGTATACATTTATCAGGAGCAGGCTTTTAATGAGGTACAGTGAGGCTGAAGAGGCAAAATTGACTCCAGATTCCTAAAGGGGGGTTTCAAAAGTTTGGGGAGCAGTGGATTTAAGACAGGTGTCGCTTGTAAGGTCAGCTCAGCATTTTACTTTCACTCTTCCCATTGCTAATAATGGTGTAAGGTTTCATCTAAGGTAGAAGTGTATGTTAGACAGGAAGGGATTGGAACTGTACGTAATTCACTGGTTCATTGTGCGTTGTCCCCCTCTAGTGGCTTCCCCTGATATGAAGTTAAGAGCTTTCTATGGTTACCAGTTTCTCTTTAGCTCAAGGGCTCAAGGTCTTTGGTTCAGTCCCTGCTGACAACCCATGTTTGGCGTGAGTTGTGGAATACGATCCTGCTTTTGGACAAATCACTCTCAATCCTGACTCCAACTTCCTCTGATTTATACGCCCCCCCCACCCCGAGGTATTCTGTGGGTGAGTGGGGTGTAGTTTCCCCCCCCCCCTAAATAATCTATTTTATTAATAAATACAAAGAAGGGAGACGTTATTGCAACTGGAACGCTGGCTCCAAAAGGAAGACGACTGATTTAGTGCCATAGGGTCCCCACCCAGTAAGGGAAAGGATTGCTTTGTATTCCATTGCCCTGAAAGTGTTTTTGGTCAAAGAAAGGTTAATATTACTCCATGGGAGACCTTGGTACATGGTCGTCATTATGGATCTCTGAGTTACAGATCAGGGACCGCAGCTCCTCGGAGTGCCTGCCCGTGTGAAACGCCAGCATCCCCTTGTTGATCCCGTACTCCTCGTGGAGAGTGCGAATCCCTGTGGCTGCTGCAGCCCCACGTTTCTCTGTGTTTAGCCAGGCTGACTCGGAAGCAGGATGGCCCCGCATTTTGGGAATATCTGTTCACCACTCGGCCGGGGATTGGCTGGATTCGCGGGAGCGCCTCCGTCACCGGGATTGCGCTGCAGCTCCTCATCTGCATGATGCTAGTGTGTTCCAGCACCTTTGTGCGGAAGAGCGGCCATTTTGAGGTACTCCCCAGCTGCACCCTGCAATGGGGGGTTGGTTTTGCTTGTTCCCCCCTCGTTACAGCGCAGTCATATACGCTCCAGTGTCTCCCATTCCGCATCCCACTGGGACTGGCATATTTTCTGCCAGGGTCATTTCCATGCAGTTCTTCCCAGTCGCAGCATGATGACAACAGGTTAGTCCCTCTCCACGCGGCCGTGTGTAAAACGGGAGCTGATCTTAGGGGTTCATTTAACTGAATCCCACGCAGCCAAACTCCTGTGTAGAAAGACAGCAGGGAAAACCTGCTCACAAGGGCAGGGGGCGGGTGGGGGAACAAAGCACTTTAGAGGGTTAAGAACTAAACCCCAGCAATTCGGACAAACTCGGGTAATTCCATCCCTCCCTCCTGAGGCCAAGTTAGGAACGCTCCTCCGGTGACGCGTCTCCCACCGCATGGGGGTGGCTAGTGCCGAACCTGCCTGCTATACTGCAAAGCTGCCCAAGGGGCTTAAAAGGGCTTTGCTTTACCTTGTGCACAACAGCCAGATCTTCACAGCACCCTACTCAGACTCTCTGTCTGGGAAGCACAGTCCCCAATACCACAGGGGGGTTGTTCCCTTTCTTCCCTGGGGACCCCAGCAGGCCTGTGTGATGATATGGTCCCTAGGCTTCTTTGCCTGTTCAAGTGAAATGGAGAAATGTTGAGACTTGCAACAGGGCCAGTTCCGCTCTCAGTTACACTGGTGTAAACCCAGAGTGACTCCACTGATTTCAGAAGCCTCTTGGGGCAGGTTCTGACCTCAGTTACCCCTGTGTTGGCCAGGGATGGGAACGCTGGAGGTTCCACCAGGATAACTGAGAGCTACATCTGGCCCCTTACTGCTAAGAATGACGGGTTTTTCAGACCTGTCCGCGGCTGCTGTTGGCTGGGCTGGAAAGCCGAGCTGGGGCTTATTGATCTGGTGCCTAGAAATAACAACGAGAAGAGATGATGGAAAACTAGGGAGACGTTAGCTGACTGCAGCCATTATTGGTCTGCGTCTTTTGCCACCGCTCACTCATTAGTCTCTCTCGCCGTTCGTCACTGACGACAGGCCAGTCGTTCTTGCTTGTGTTGTGATCTGTTCTTGTTGTGACCTGCAGGTCTTCTACTGGACTCACGTGTCCTACATCCCCGTCTGGGCTTTGTTAGTCCTTCACGGGCCAAATTTTTGGAAATGGTTTGTGGTTCCTGGGTTTCTGTTCGTGGCGGAGAAGGCGATCGGCATTGCGGTGTCACGCATGGGGGGGCTGTCCATTGTGGAAATCAACCTCCTGCCATCGAAGGTTTGTTCCCAAAGTGATCCAAGGATGCTCACTTTTAAGATACTGCTGGGGGGGGGGGGGATGAGATGTGAAATAAAGAACTGGAAATTGGGCTTATTGAGGTCTATTGCTAGCTCTGCTGCCGACTTGCTGCGTGACCTTGGAGAAGTCGCTTTACTCCTCTTTGCCTCACTTTCCTGTTCCCTAAAATGGGGATCCAAATCCGTGCCCTACCTCACAGGAACGCTTTGGGCATTTTTAAAATGCTGTGTGATTCTGGTGAAAAGTACTGGATAATAACAACTCTTCTTATGTAAGACGGGGGGAAAGGAGGGTAAGTGAGACACAAGAGGTGTTAAAAAGACAAACTCAGAGGGTTGTCTACTGTGTATTATGGCAGCATTCCCTAGACTCCTGGAAATTAGAAATGGCAGTACTCCAGTAGGCAGGCAGTGTGGCTTAGTAGGTAAAGTACTGACATGAGACTCAGGAGATCTGGGGTCAATTCCTGTCTCTATTTACTAGACATTGGGCAATTGCTGTGCCTTGGTTTCTCCTCTGTAAAATGGGATACTGATCCTCTTTATAAAGTGATTTGAGAGCTGCTGCTGCTAAGAGCTAGGGCTTATTATTCTTTCATCTGGTGCAAGAGTGGTCCTTACGTTATATAGCCTAGGCATTCATTAATCTATTTTAAGTGTCTACAGAGTTGTCCCCCGCCTGCTTCTTTTGGGTCCCTGCTGCACAAGCCAATATGAAAAGCACAACAAATGGCACAGAATCCTGGTTTAGTATTTGGCCAGTCAAGGCGTTCTCTTGAACTGCATCGCGACTTGTCTGATAACGAAACAATCTGCGGAAGGTGTGTTACATGCAGTCCTCCGTCAGCGTTACTAGGACCTTTTCAGCAAATGTTGACCCAACAGCAAGTGCCTGGGCCCTCATTCCCAGGTGCCTGTCTATGGAAGCAGGCCTGGAGCCGCTGTAGGTCACACCTCTGCAGTTGAGGGGGCCTGGCTGTGCCAACAAAGAGGTAGCTAAACTGCTGCATGCTGTAAAACATGCCCACAATTATTTGCATGCTCAAAACTGCAGGCACAACATTGGAGGCTGTTGTGCTCTGGAGAAGCGCTACCAGTTCGGAAAAGGCTTCGAGTAACGTGCAGTCTAGTGGGTTTTCTTGTATGCCGAGATATTCCCTACCTCTCGGCTTTTCATGTCAATCCAGGTGACTCATCTGGTGATTAAGAGACCCCAGTTTTTCCACTACAAGCCTGGAGACTACGTTTACCTGAATATCCCAGTGATTGCGAAGTACGAGTGGCATCCTTTCACCATTAGCAGTGCTCCCGAACAACAAGGTATGTGGTTCTACTGGACACCAGAACTGTGCCGTCTTGCTATTTCGTCAGAACGGTGACTCCCAAAAAGCTAGAATGATCGAATCGCAGCTAGAGACCATATGGGATGGTGCAGTGGGATTTTGCAGCAAACGGGCTATGTTTGAAACAACTGATTCAATATCCAAGAATCATTTCCTTAGGCACTCTAGCTGTGGCATGCCGAGAAGCAGGTGTGTGGTTTGTTTGTTTTTTTTAAATCACATGAGAAAGGAAGCTCTGCCCGTCTGGTGTCTGGTTTCCTTGTGCTGAGCTAGGACTTGTATTCCCCCTCACCTTCGTCTCCCAGCAGATACATGTCTGGAAGGAGAAGCAGACGGGCATAACTCACAGCAGCTGCCTCCAATCTCTGCTTCCCCTGTCCCTGCTGAAAGGGGACATTCCACCTGCCCTGCAGCTCTGCCCTTCCCTCTTGTGTGGGATCATGGGAAACGTGGCTTCTTTGAGCAAAAACAAAGACAAAAATCCTGTCGCCTCCAAATCACGTATTTCCCTGCAGTTAGAGAAACGATGCTGTGTATTCCATGCTCAGAAAGGGGCTGACTTTCCTAGGGATAACATGTATCATCCGACGTGCGGGTCCTGTGAATGCAGCTGATACATTGGATGATTGACCTAATTGAAATGCTTAACTTTCCTTAGCAGTGTTGTTACTACCTCTAGTGTTTCTGAAAGCTTGGAATTCAGCCTAAATCTGTTCTCCATGAAGTAACTGGACTTCATAGAAATTCCTCCAAATTTTCATTAGTGTAACCGAGACAAGAACGTGGCCTGTTGATTTTAAAATACATCCCTCTGCTTCTTGCCTGGAGAAAGTTCCAGTCCAGCTGTATCCCTCATCAGAATATTAATACAAGGCTCCTTCTTACTTCACCATAGTCTGCCTTCATTTCACAGATACCATCTGGCTGCATATTAGATCCCGAGGACAATGGACCAACAGACTCTATGAATATTTCAGGCGGCCTGAACCGCTCAGCCAGGAGCCTAAACGGCTCATGAGAACTCTAAGAAAGCGGAGGTACCACAAATGGACCCAGGTTTGTCATGCACAGGGATTATTTTTTGTGAATCACTTTTTATAGTTTAAAATTAGGAGGGGCTTTAGTTTGCTTTCCTGTGAAATGTGTTAGGGTAGCAGAGTGCCTTCTGCTGCCCCTAGGCAGTGCCAGTTGGTAGTGGTGACACTGGCATCGGCATGGAAGAGGGACCCCGCCTGGATTTATCCTGGCACATTTCCCGGTGCGGAGGCTGTTCATTTCTTCCTGCTGAGGACACCCAAAAAAGTAAGAATATTCTGTTGCTACCAGGGACCTGAAAGCCTGTTGCTTGGGGAATCAGAAATGTCTGGGTTTCTCAGGCTGATGTCCTAGGGGCTGGTTCCCACTATGACTTAACGTCAACTTTAGCATCGTTAAGTCGACATAAAACTGCACCCGTCCTCACACGGCCGCCATTTGCGCCGATTTAAAGGGCCCTCAAAATCAATTTCTGTACTCCTCCCTGACAAGAGGAGTAGCGCTGAAATCGACCTCTCTGGGTCGACTGTGGATTAGTGAGGATGCATGGGGATGTTGTTGGCCTCCAGGGGCTGTCCCACAATGCTCCACTGTGATTGCTCTGGACGGTACTCACTGCTCCACTGTGATCGCTCTGGACAGCACTCTCAACTCGCTGCTCTGGCCAGGTAGACAGGAAAAGCCCCGGGAACATTTGAATTTCATTTCCTGTTTGGTCAGCATGGCGAGCTCACCTGCACAGGTCACTCGCCATGCAGAGCTCATCAGCACAAGCCACCATGCAGAGCTCAGCAGCACAGGAGACCAACCAGAGGAAAAGAGCTCCAGCATGGTCCACTCGTGAGGTGTTGGATCCGATCGCTATCTGGGGAGAGGAATCCGTGATGTTGGAACTCCGTTCCAACAAACGGAATGCCAACACATTTGCCAGAGTCTCCAAGGCCATGCTGGAAAGGGGACACAACAGGGACGCCCAACAGTGCCGCGTGAAAATTAAGGAGCTGAGGCAAGCGTTTCAGAAAGCCAAAGAGGCAAATGGACGCTCTGGGGGACCGCCGCAAACATGCCGGTTCTACAACGAACTGAATCAAATAATGGGGGGTGCCCCCACCACCGTCACACTGCTGTCCGTGGACTCCACTGATAGGGTACTCCTGAGGCATGAGGATTCAGATGACAAGGAAGCTGATGAGGATGAAAATACCGCACTGCAGCAGGCAAGGGGAGAGACCCTGTTAGCAGACATCCAGGAGCTGTTTATCACCCTGGAGCCAGTACCCTCCCAAGATTGTACCCCACAAACACAGGACAGCGAAGGCACCTCTGGTGAGTGTGTGTGTCCCTTTAGGGATAAAATAAGGCATGATTTAAAAAGGAAGCGTTTATTCATGATTAACTTGCCCTAAGGACTTGGCATGCATTCATGGCTAGTACAACTACTGGAAAAGTCTGTTAATGTATTCAGGGATGGAGCAGAAATCCTCTATGGACATTTCCATGAAGCTTTCTAGCAGATAGCAGTGAACCTTTCGCAAGAGGTTTCTGGGGAGAGCCGCCTTATTTCATCCTCCATGGTAGGACGCCATACCACGCCAGGCTAGTAGTAAATAGTCTGGTATCATTGCATAACAAAGCATTGCAGCATATGACCCGGGGGCTTGCTCAGATTCCAGCAACATCCATTCTCTATCTCTCTGTGAGATCCTCAGCAGAGTGATGCCCTCCCTCCCTCCCACCCCTCATGCACCACCCCGACTGCTGGTTTCCCTCCTCACCCACCCCTTCTGGGCTACCTTTCCAGTCATCCCCTGTGTTTGTGAAGAAGCAATAAAGAATGCATGATTTGTAAAACAGTGAATTTATTTCCTCTGCAAGCGTTGGGGGAGAGGGGGAGGGAAAGAGGGTGCAAGGACGGCAGACTTAGGGCTGAGCAGAGCAAGGGAGCGGGTTTTCAAATGCCATTTTGGGCACTCATGAAACTGGTTTTCAAGGCGCCTCTGAGGCGCAGTGCCTCCTGGTGCGCTCTTCTACTTTCCCTGCTGTCTGGCTGCTGGTAAGTAGCAGAGAGGAGATTTGCCTCCCACCCTGCCATAAACGTCTCCCCCTTGCTCTCACAGAGATTGTGGAGCACACAGAAAGCAGCAATAACAATGGGCACATTTCTGTCGCTGAGGTCTGAGCGAGTGAGTAATGAACGCCAGCGCGCTTTGAGGCGGCCAAATGCGCACTCTACTGCCATTCTGCACTTGCTCAGCCTATGGTTGAACAGCTCCTGACCCCTGTCCAGGGATCCTGTGTAGGGCTTCATAAGCCAGGACATTAAGGGGTAGGCTGGATCCCCAGGGATAACGATCGGCATTTCTACATCCCCCCCACAGTAATTTTCTGGTCTGGGAAGAAAGTCCCTTGCTCCAGCTCTCTAAATATCCTAGAGTTCCTGAACACATGAGCGTCATGAACCTTTCCCGGTCATCCAACATACATGTTGGTGAAACGTCCCTTGTGGTCAACCAGTGCTTGCATGACCATAGAATAATACCCCTTGCGGTTTCTGTACTCGGCGGCCTCGTTGTCCGGTGCCAAGATAGGGATATGAGTCCCATCTATAGCCCCACCACAGTTAGGGAATCCCATCGCGGCAAAGCCATCTATTGTAGCTTGCACATTTCCAAGGTTCACAGGTTGGGTAGCAGCAGATCGACGATTGCCCTACTTACTTGCATCACAGCAGCCCTCACTGTAGATTTACCCACTCCAAATTGATTTTCAACTGACCGGTAACTGTCTGGCATTGCAAGCTTCCAGAGGGCTATTGCCACTCGCTTCTGAACTGTGAGGGCAGCTCTCATTCTGGTATTCTTGCGCCAGAGGGCCGGGGAAAGCAAGTCACAAAGTTCCATGAATGTGCCCTTACGCATGCAAAAGTTTCTGAGCCACTGTGAGTCATCCCAGACCCGCAGCACTATGCGATCCCGCAAGTCAGTGCTTGTTTCCCTGGTCCAGAATCAGCGTTCCATAGCATGAACCTGCCCCATTGCCACCAAAATTGCCAGATTGTCGGATCCCCTACTTTCAAAAACGTCAGTGTCCATGTCCATGTCCATCTCCTCATCACTGTCGTCACTCTCCTGATAGCGCAATCGTCTCCTGATCGCCTTCCTCTGCATACGATGCAGCATAAAGTCCACAACAACACGCGAGGTGTTCACAATGGCCAGTCCTGCAGCGGTGACCTGAGCAGGCTCCATGCTTGCAGTGCTATGGCGTCAGCGCGGAGAAAGGGCACGAAATAATGAGATGCCTACCCACAGTGCAGCACTCGAAATGGTGCCTGCTGGGGACTCCGGGAACTGTGGGATAGGTACTCACAGTGCACCACTCGCTATGTTGAAGCTTGCAACAGTTGTGTGGACAGACGCTGCCGACTTGCTGTGCTTTGTAGGGATGCACAAAATCGACTTTATACAATCTGCTTCTAAAAATCGACTGCAAGGTAATCGACCTAATGTCGTAGTGAAGACATAACTGTATCAGACATACAGAGGGCTCTGCTAGCTCATGAAAACACGCCCCAGAGCTCAGCATCTGATGCTTCACCTTGGACAGTCACCGCTAAGTTTTGGATTGGAATTGTGTGTCTTCCTGTAGAGTTAGTCCTACTTCCTAGTTCTCAAACAGCATGTGTGCTGTAGGTAGGGAGCTGAACTCTAGGCTTCTGGGTACATAGAAGAAGTGCGCAGCAGAGGGACAGGGCTGTAAAGCATTTCCGGGCTTAGGTTGGAGTCCCCCACACTGCGCTCTCGTGGGGATTTTCTATCTATTCTTTATGGGTTTGCTGATTTTCCCTAATCTAAAATAAAAACCATCATGATGGAAAGTGAATTACCATGCTCGCAGTGACTAGAAAGCAGCACAGGGGTACTGAAACCTGAAACAAACCAACCAGGCCATTCTCTGAAAGGCCTAATAATAATCCCTTGCTCTTATACAGTGCTTCTTCATCAGCAGATATCACAGTACAAAGGAGGGCAGTATCATTCTCCCCATTTTACAGAAGGGGAAACAGAGGCACAGTGGGATGAAGTGACTTGCCCAAGATCACCCAGCAGGCCAGTGGCAGAGCTGGGCACAGAGCCCAGGTCTCCAGCATCCCAGTCCAGTGTTCTAGCCGTTAGGCAACACTCTCACTAGAAAAAATAAGACAGACCCTAGGCTGGTGCAAATCTGCAGAGCTCCATTGGCTTGAATGGAGCTACACCAGTTTACATGAGCTAAGGATCTGGATCTGTATCTCACTGCTGTCCGTGACTCACAACATTCTGCTGCCCACCTGGTATCAGATTTGTCCATGTAAGAAAAACGGGAACATCTGTGTCCTGGCCGTTGTCCCCTGTAATATGGGGTGTGAGAAAGGAGGTAAGAATGCCCAGCAATTTCATGTTTAGTTACAGTTCTGCCATGTAACCCAACAATTTTTTTAACTCTCATTAGAGTTGTTTTCTGCCCTGGAGCCTGAGCAGAGGAGCCCTGGATGGATCAAATAGCTCCTGTCAATAAACGGAAGGAAGTTTTATCTATCTCAGTGACGTGGCTCACAGCGTGTTCTTTGAATTTGGTTTTAGGAACATCTTTTCCGCTCAGCTGGTTCGGACGCGTCAGTAGCCACCAGTAAGGATGAAACACTTGAACTGACGTCTTACAAAGCCACCAGGTACCCTGACTGTGAAGCGGCTGACATCACTGTCACCAGAAGGGATGAAGAAGACAGCCTGCAGGCCAGAGAAGTAAAGGCCCTTCATTTGTTGGCTAGACAACTGACCATTGATGACATGCTTCCAGGCTCGTGGGTTCAGGCGGCTCTGGGCTGGCTCTGGATGACATGAATGGCCCTTTTAGGCGTAGATGAGTAAGAGGAGAGGACTTTGTAAATCCTGGTAGTTTGGGGCCCGCATTCAGGGATCGATAGGACTGGTCAAAACCTTTCCACCCAAAAACACATTTTTTTATAGAAAATTGGGTTTTTACTTTAAATTTTGTTTTGCTAGAAGTGTGTTTTGGTCTGGATTAAGGCCCAAATCATGATCCTCCCTGATGTGTGGACACATACGATTCCCCTCGACATTCACCTTTGGTCCTATGTAGAGAAAATCCACAGGCAGACACTGAATAATGGTTGTGCTTTTTATCAGTGTTTGCTCCTGATTTGCATCATTTGGCACGTAAGGAAAATGATACACTTGTGGCTTAATAATGAATTTCTTATTGTGAATTTTAGAAAAGATTCCTCTACAAAGCTGAAATGTGTGATAATCAGTAACAACAAGGAGTCCGGTGGCACCTTAAAGACTAGCAGATTTATTTGGGCATAAGCTTTCATGGGTAAAAACCCACTTCTAGTTTTTAAGGTGCCACTAGATTCCTTGTTGTTTTTGTAGATACAGACTAACACAGCTACCCCCCTAATAATACACCAGTCACTAATGAATCTGTTTAGACAGACAAGGAATAGACATTTAAGTCACTTGAAAAATCAGCAAAGATTCACGCTCTCTCTTTTTAAGGGGAAAAAAAGCAAAATTAGATATAAATCATACTAATGTTAGGAAGCTGGAGAACCACGTTTACTGGCTTTTATCATCTGATATGAAAAGCTCTCAGGATATTGATTCTGTCACAGCTGAAGGAGTAGTCATTACAGATAAAGAATTTATATGCACTGTTTTTAATGAGCTTCTCTCCCTGTTGCTGCTGAACTATTATCTTTTCTCTGAGTTAGCAGAGATCCTCCTACCATTGTCAATCTGATCAAAATTCTTGTAAATCTTTTATTCCCCCCCATGCCCTACTAACGCATGATTTGTGGGAATTTGAATAATTACATTTTTGAATCAACCTTTAATTCAATTACAATCTGGATAATTTACACAGACATCTTGGGTGAGATTTAATGCCTTTGAAAATCTTCCCCCTAAACTAATGACCCTTCCCATTTTGGATAATGATAACTTTTATAAACGTGGAATGTAAATGGAAAACCTTTACTTTATGTTGCCCCGCTCTTAAGAATGGGTATATGGCCACCTACCTTGAGACTGACTCTTGCAGCACTAAATAATAGTGTTTGACTTGTTCCTGGTGCAATGCGTAGATCAGGAATAATATAACCAAAAGGAATGTCTCCACCAATCTAGACTGGAAAGAAGTAGATAAGTATTACAAGGAGATCTATCTGCCGCGCCGATAGAGGGTGACTTCAATACTCCAGATGGAATACTTTCTGAGAACAATGCCGTCTGCTTGACTCTTGGTAACATGGTTTTCTTTACATAACAGGTTTCTGCCAAGCTGAGTGAGAATCACAGAGTTTGTAATATCAAGGTAAGATTCTCCTTTGCGTGGCTGGTTAAAGCGCCTCGCCTGCAGCTGTCTCTGGGCAAACAGACCCCAGAGCCAGTCGCAGGATCATTGACTCATAGACTTGAAGGTCAGAAGGGACTGTCATGATCCTCTAGTCTGGCCTCCTGCCTGGTTCAGGCCATAGATCCTCACCCGCCCAACTCCTGTTCTAAATCCCTAACCTCTGGCTGAGTTGCTGAAACCCTCAAATCATGGTTTAAAGCAGGGGTGGGCAAAAGTTTTGGCCCAAGGGCCACATCAGGGTTGTGAAACTGTATGAAGGACCAGATAGGGAAGGCTATGCCCCCCCACCCCGAACCTCCGCCCCATCGAACCGCTCCCTGTCCCTGACTGGCCCCCGGGACCCTCTGCTCCTTATCCAACTCCCCTGCTCCCGTCCCCTTGCCACTGCACTCAAAGCAGCAGGACTGGCAACCGTGCCGCCACACTGCCTAGCAGGAGCTCACGGCCCCACCACCCAGAGCGCTGGTGGCACGGCGAGCTGAGACTGCGGGGGTGGGGGGACAACAGGGGAAGGGTTGGGGGCAGCCTCCCCAGCAGGGAGCTCAGGGGCTAGGCAGGATGGTCCCATGGGCCGGATGTGGCCTGTGGGCTGTAGTTTGCCCACCTCTGGTTTAAAGGCTTCAAGTTACAGAGAATCCACCATTAACTCTAGTTTAAACCTGCAAGTGACCTATGCCCCATACTGCAGAGGAAGGTTAAAACCTCCCCAGGGCTCCGCCAATCTGACCCAGGAGAAAATTTCTTCCTGACTCCAAATATGGTGATCAATTAGACCCTGAGCACATGGGCAAGGCCAGGGCAGTAGGACTCCGGCCTGTAAATCCTTTCTGTTGTAAAGGGCTAACGTAAATCTCATTCCTTGTTCACCTGACTGTGCGCCCCACCATTCCCACTAAAGGCTGTTCTCCATCCCCCTGCCAGGGCAGGGTTAGTTTAGATCAAAAATAACGAGAAGCGTCTCTGTGAAACTGAAGCAAACGTATCTTGTGTGGCTCCAAACTGCAGCCTTTCTTCTCTCTAGTGCTATATTGACGGGCCCTATGGGACGCCTACGCGAAGGATCTTCACCTCGGAACATGCTGTGCTGGTAGGCGCTGGAATCGGCATTACTCCCTTCGCCTCTATCTTGCAAAGCATCATGTACAGGTTGGCACTGTCCCTTTTCAAGGCTTTGTAAGTAGAGTAAATACTAACCCACGGAGGCGGAATTCTTCTTTCATTGCCAAATAAAAGCCACGCAGTGGTTTCAAGATTCATGCTACGTGTTCTGTTCAGGGTCAGTTCCTTTCTATCTGACCTAGACCTCATCGCCATGTCTGCTGGACACTGGGGTGGGGCTCAGGAACTATTTCTGGTTCTCCCACCGGACAGCTGAGTGACCTTTTACAAGTCACCGCTGCCTCGGTGCCTCAGTTTCCCCATCTGTAAAATGAGGATAATGCTCCTTTGGAAAGCGCTTTGAGATCTGTGGGTGAACAATGCTATGTAAGAGCTAGGTATTGTTAGCTGAGCGGTTTACTATCACTGAATGGATTTTAACCTCACTAGGGTGCTGCTGAGGTAGGGAACTGCTATTATCTCCATTTTACAGATGGGAACTGAGACCCAGGGTAGATCAAGTGACTCGCCTGGGGTCAGACACAAAGTTTGTGGCTGAGCCAGTCAAGTGGTCTCTGCACTAGATCATCCTTTCTCCCTGCCATTGAGGACTTCGTCCGTAGAGGTGGGTGAAAAGATGTTCCTAAAACCAATTCATCCGTCCAAACGGACAGACACTACACTGAAGATTGACACCCGAACAGAAGGTTTGCAAAGAAGCTGGATAAGGGTATTTTCTAGAGCTGGTCAAGAAAGGCGAACCCTAGAAAAAAATGGTTGAAATTTTGACTTTTGGAAAAGCATGGCCGAGCTCCAGTGACTTTCTAATCTAAGGAGAGTTTTCACTCCTGAGAGCAGGGAGGAAAGGTGCGGAGGAGCTGAAATGACAGTTCTTGTTACTACATGTGAGTTGTGTTGCATTCTTCTAGGTATTGCATGAGAAAACAGAACGCTCCCCGCTGTGGCTATTTGCGGTACGAGAGCTGCAAGGATGATGGAATGAAGCTTAGGAAGGTGAGTTCCTACTTGTGAGGATAACGCAAAGCTTCCCATCGCCGGCCTGACTGCTGGGCGTAAATGTTTGCAGGGAATCCTGTGAGCTGCTCTGGGACTGGGCTCCTGGGCAGAGCAACTGACCGGATCAGGGCCCGAGGCACTGCTGGCTTACCAGCTTCTAACCACCGCACCAACTCTTCAAATGCAACAAGAGCGACATTTTGGGGCAGAAACTGTACCGCAGGCCTTGTCTACACCGATGTAACTGCACTGCTGCAGCAGGGCTGGTGAAGACGCTCTAGGCCGATGGGCGAAAGCTCTCCCATGAGCATAATATCTCCACCTCCGCGAGAGACGGTAGCTATGTCATAGCGCCGTCCAGGTTGGCGCTTAGGTCGGTGCAACTTATGTTGCTCGATGGGGGTGGCTTATTCACACCCCTGAGTGATGTAAGTTTCTACCAAAGTTAATGGTAGTGTAGCCCTGGCCTCAGGCTGAGATGTATAATGCCCCATTTAAGTCAAGAGGGGCAATGTACCTTTGGAAGTGCTGCCGCTGATTATAATAGCGATGCCAGCAGACTCATACTGAAGCCATTGGCACCTACGTCGCAACTGTAACAATAGTGTAAGAGATATAAATCATCCAGTTGTTTATAGGGCTTTGGGTTCTTCCATGCACCTCTGCCAAGAACCCTTGTCCTGCACTCAGAGACTTCCTTAATAATTAATAAATGCACAAACACCACTCCCCTAGAGCTATGTTCACGGCACACAGACAGAGGCATTAGATGGAAACATAAAATCCTCTATCTGGAAGGTTACAATGTAACACAACTTTATTTCTTGGAATCCAGAACAGAGAGAGACAAAGCAGGCTGCTCCCTAAGGCAGGGGTCTGCAAACTTTTTCCCCTGTGGCCCCTTTCTTGGAGGGAAAAGTCTGGCGGCCCCCGGGGCAAGCATGTCCACCGAAATGCCGCCGCAAAAACTGGAAGCTGCTGCCGGTGGTGGCATTTCAGCGGTGCCAAAATAGCCCACCCAGGAGTTGGGCGGTCTCCCGGGCGGTCTCGGTGGCGGCGCTGGGGTGGGCTCGCACACCCCCCGGGGGTGCGCACACCCCAGTTTGTAGACCACTGCCCTAAGGCATCGAGGACAATTTCCCCCACTTTGCTCTAGGCTGGTTGTTTGCAGACTGACTGCTGCTCCCAGATCGCATGCCTCCCTAGAGAGCCCCCTTGCCTGCAAGCAGTACCAGGGAACCCCCTGAAAATTAAAAGTGATCGTTTACAATTTGAATACAGGTTCGACTACAGCACTCCCCCAGGCAATGGGTCTGACCTCAGCAGGCTTAAGTTGGCATAGCCCCCTTAGAGTAAGTGAAGCTACATTGATTTGCTCAGGCTGAGCTGTGGGACTCCAGACCATCCTGCTCCTTCACCAGATCCCCGGGTGATGAACTTGGTATAAAGGCCCCGGCAGAGACAGGATTAGACCCTTGCTCTGTCCCAGGCCTGTCTGTCCCTTGTCTCTTGTGGCCAAGAGCCGCTGGGCACTGGGGCCTTGTTGCTTTGCCAGTCTGCAAAGAGACGCGCTGGGGGCTCTTAAAGGCACAAACACCAAGTCAACTGGTTGGTAGTTGAGTGTGAAGCCGTGTGGCTCACTCGCACTCAAGCAAAGCTCGTGCTTTCAGGTTGACTTCATCTGGATCAACCGGGACCAGACGTCCTTCGAGTGGTTTGTCAGCCTGCTCACAAGGCTGGAAATGGACCAGGCTGACGAGGAGCCGGAAGGTAAGTGGAAGCCAGGCGGCTCTGCTCCCTCCCCTCTCCCATTCCGGCGGGCATGTATGAATACTGTTGACCCCAGCCTCCGTGGCACAGGCACCCCCAGCAGAGTGCGTGTGTCTTTGGTAACCCCGTAGCATGTCCCTGTTGTCATGTGCTAGGCCCATGGCCCGTCCGCAGATGCAGGAATAGAGGCAGCTGGGGGCGAGGGTAGGGAGGGATTTGTGAGCTGCAACCATTGTGTCCATCAAAGCTCACGGAGGCTACGCTCCACAGGCTCTGGGCAGGCCCTTCCGAGGGGGGCACTCCTGGGCCAGGCCTGGTCACCCTTGGTCTGATGGCCGCCACCACCCTCCTTCCCCTGCTCGGACTGCCCCGCGCCTGGCAGGAGAACGCTGGGCGAAGGGTTGGGTGGGAAGCCTCTGCTGCCTTGGGCACTGGCACCGAATAACCCGGCTTTGCTGCTTCGTGCTACCAGCTGCTGCTGCTCTTCCGATAACATGTCCCGACCACGTACAGGCCACGCTTCCGGGGACAGCACCTCTGTCCACGAGCGAGACGAGGAAGATAGAGTCGGGATCTATGGCTTGGTGGGCGTCTCTCCTGCCTAGAACGTCGGGCTGGCGTGTAGCCCAAAAGAGCAGCTGTCTGGTTGAAGGGACAGGTGCTCTCCTAGCTGAGGTTTTGGTGGCCTGCCTCGGTCAGTAATTCTGTTCTAACGAACTGACCTCCAGATGCTCAGCTGCCGCTTTGCTTTTCCCTCCAATATGCAGGCCGTTTTCTGGAGATGCACATGTACATGACTTCCGCTCTTAGTAAGAACGACATGAAGGCCATTGGTCTGCAGATGGCTTTAGACCTGCTGGCTAAGAAGGAAAAGAAAGACTCTATCACAGGACTGAGGACAAGAACCCAACCAGGCCGCCCTGACTGGAGCAAGGTAACGATCCTTGAACCCCAATTAACAAACTGCTTCTTCCTGCAGAAACGATGCTCAGAACGATGCCTGAGGAGCGAGGGGTCCTGGTGGCTCTTGAAGTGGGGACGCTATGGGAGTTCTTTGATTGCAGCCTGAAGTTTCATGTCTACTGGTTAACACTACGTTACGTCGTCACCTTATTCATGCCCGGGAAACAAGCCACCCTCCCTAGCAATTGTTAACAGCCACCCAGGAAAAGATCTTCCCTAGATGGTGCTTTGTGTCACCTGCTTAGCTCTGGGGTGGAAGAGAGCTTGTGAAGACAGCACCTGTTAATGGTGTTCACAGGAGATGTTAAAGCAGAACCTCCCCTTCTTCTCTTCTCTCTGCTTTTGTTTCGTGTCAGGTGTTCCACAAGATGGCAGAGGAAAATAAAGGGAAAGTCCAAGTCTTCTTCTGTGGGTCTCCAGCTCTTGCCAAGGTAGTCAAGGCTCACTGTGAACACTTCAACTTCAGATTTTTCAAAGAAAATTTTTAAGTCTCTTTCTGTCCATCGCTGCCTTTCTCCGTAACCTGGAGAGCTGTGTATAGAATCCTCTTCCTGCAGGTGATTTACATGTTTGCTTCTGTGATTGCGGGCGAATGCATCATACTTACAGAGAGTTTTCTTTACCTTCCTCTTTGATTGTATGTGGGGAAATGTACTGTGTTTGCCCAAAGAATGGTCTACACATGCTCCATAAATAAAGCAGGTGTGTGTTGAGCAGAGCCTGTATCTAGCACCCCAGCTGAGTCCCTGAAGTTCATGAGATTGTTGGCTTACAGCAGGGACGGGGCAAGTTGTAAAATACACATCCCGAGTCCACATGCCTCACTTTGGGGATTTTCAGTGCTAGGGGTTTGACTCAGCCTGGGAACAAAATTCAGATCCTTATCAGGGGTTGGCGTCTGAGCCCATCCAAAGGTCAGGGGAGCTTGGGTCAGGGCTCTGGCCTATCTCAGTTGGCTGATATGAAACATTACAAGAAAATAAACCCACTGCCAGATTCTCTGTCGTGGAGAGGGGTGGCCACAGGAAGCCTGGCTTACAGTCAGCTGGCCCGGGCGCAAGCCAGAGCAGCCAGCGGAGGATCAGTCGTAGCAGAGCTCGGTCCCACCCCTAGCCTGTCCGCAGCCCATCACACCCCTTACACCAGAGCCACCCCGGCCAGGCCGAGTGCCCCGGAGAGTCCCCCAGGGCAGGAGAAATCTCTGCAGAGCATCCCAGCCACGCTGAGGCCAGTGCGCACAGCTGACATGGCACAAAGTGACCTCGGCAAAATGTCCGAGGAGGGGGAGAGTCAGCCTGAGTGGGGAGCACAGAGATGCAGGGCCGATGCCGGCCGTTAGGAATGGGTTCAGTGCCTGGTGGAGTAAATAAGCTTGTTTCTCTGGGTCCAAACCGACATCAAAGCATGAGTTAGAGTTTCTTCCACCTGGCTAGTTGAGACTATCATAGCACAAAGCCGGGGAATGCCTGTTCTAGAGCCCAGGCAGCCATGAACTGACAAGCCGCTTGTTTGCTCTAGGGCGGTTGGTTGCAGTTTTGTCATCACTCCGCTTGTGAGCCTTTTCCGACAGGTCTGATGTCACGCTTCACACTGCACGCTCGGTTCCATCTTGGCTACAACTTGGGGAGACACTTGAATGTGGGGAGATTTCGGTCTTTCCCAGGGGAGACGGGGTACAACCAAAGAGAAAAGGGGGAGACAGAACTATAAGGAGACTGTGAGGAACAAACCTCGCAAAAGCTGAATGAGCCTTTTTCATTCAGGATTCTGGGTGGGACTTGTAACGTTTTCAGCATAAAATTAAACGCTCCAAGTTCTTTGAGCACCAAGTGCTGGATCCTCGTTGGGTGGAGTTGCAAACAGTTTGGTGGCTGAAAAGCTTGGTGCTTAAGTGACATCAAAAAGTGGATTTCCCACGGGGTTGTGTAAGTATCAGAAAGCTGCCACTTCAGGTTTCTACTCTGAACGGTCATTTTACATCCTGTCCCACTGTCAAGCTCTGCTCTTGGCCCATAACATCCTCAGAGGGGTTTTACCAAATCCTAGACATCCTGGGAACTTTAGGAAAGTCCGGCCCCCGATTCAGCCAGAGCCCAGCTCTGTGTTTGGAGGAGCTGGTTGGGAAATTATTATTGTTTTTCCCTCAGAATAATTTAGACCAAACCTTTTTTCCCCCCATTTCTGTTGAAAATTTTCTTTTACTTTTTTTTGGCTTTTGAAGAAAAAGTGACAACCCAGCTTTCGGTTACCACAAACCAAAGTGTTTTCATTTCTTAGAGTTTGGGTGTGTCACTGAAAACCTACAAATTTTCCACAAAATATTCCGGTTCGTCAAACAGCCATTTTTGGACAAAAACATTATTTTGCTGGAACATTTTCAACTCTCTCTTGTGTTTTGGATGTAGGCTCCCTTGAATGTTAGGAACATTCAAGGGAGCCTACACTTTGGGTCTCTCAGCTCAGCCTCCTCTCAGATTCAGACTCTATCCTCAGATTTCTGATAGGGAGCACTGGAGACAGAATTGTACTCGGTGTTCTTACATGTTGGTCATGGCTCCCTGCCATCGCTATAAAAATCGTGTTGTAATAGGTCTTCTGTGAACGAAAACACGTATTAAATCTTGGGCCTGATTCATGGCATCTAGACCCAGAATCAGGGTCAAATGATAACTTCCTGGGTGTTTCTGATAGACTTGGTGTAGCCAGAATAGCTCATTATAGAGGAAGGACCAAATCCTAACTATATCCTGACCCAGCAACGTGTGTGAGCCACATGCCAAATTTGCCAATAGTCCCAGTGAAGTCAATGTGATCACTCACGCTTCAAGGGAAGCAGATGGTTAAGGACCTTGCTGGGGCCAGGCCAAAGTCTGGCTCTAAGGATTCGGTTCTAATTTGATTCTGTCGCCTTGACCAACATTCGTATTTCTATAGAAAGGGGATTGCGTCGAATGAAGGGAATTCCTCAGCCACACGAGGGTGCTGCAGACCTGCCAAACCGAGCTCTGGCACAGCTCTGTAAAAAGAAAAGGGGAAAGCGTCCCGGGTAGCAATGCGCTGTTAAAGTCCCTGGATCCTCCTGAACTCCTTGCCCCGGGGACTAGGACCAGGTTTCACGTGCATTTTAAATAACGGTAGTGTCCAATCCCAGGGGAGATCCCTTTCAGTGCGGTTTCAATAAGCAGGAGTCCAAAGAAGACTCGCTAGCATTTCCCCCTTCAGCTGGGCTGATCATTTTTGCTGGTTTAAACTCTCAGCTCTTCTTCCAGAGGAATCTGGTGGGTCAGTGAAAAGACCTCAGACTGGCCTGGAAGAGTGGGGCGTGAGCGGGGGGAGAGGCTCCCAGCCTTTGTGCGAATGCACACCCTGCGAGGTGCTGAGCAGCCCTGGGGACCGCGGAGCGAGGTGCCCAATACCGAGTGGGACGGGAGTGTGATCCCATACGCTCCTTGTCAGGCACGCCGCCACTTCAGCTGGCCCTAGGTTTGGTTCTCGGGAGGCATCATGGGGGGAACACAGGATGGGGACTCAGGAGACCTAGGTTCTATTTACTGGTCTGCTGTGGGACCTTGGGCAGGCACTGCCCCACCTCGTGCCTCAGTTTCCCCTCCCACTCTGCATAGTCTATTTAGCCCAGAAGCTCTTTGGAGCCAGGCCTCCCTTACCATGTATTTATACAGCACCTAGCACACTGGGGCTCTGATCTGAGCTGATGCCTTTAGGTGCTGCTGTTACTAGTGCTAGGTGGAAAGGTGTCCTCAGTGAATAGCCCCCAGCTCCAGACTTTGCTCCCCTTGCTGGCAGGTGGAGGAGGGGCCGGGAGCTTCCTGTTTAACTCCTCCTGTGTGTCTGGTGAGCAGTGCACACGCTCCCTGCGGCGTGCGGACCGAGTGCAGTTAGTGGGTAACACAACAAAGCACCCGCCCATCCGGCTGGGCCTGGCCATGTGGGGAGCGTGCCCCAGAGCTGTCCGCACACAAGCCGGTGCAGCACGACCCCCCCCATGCCTGCAGCCAGGAGGGAGCTGTGGGAGCCCAGGCTGGGATCTTCCAGAGGCGGCTTGTCAGAGGGTTGTAAACACCTGCTGGAGGAATGCACCTCACCTACCAGGGCCCCCCGGGACAAGAGAGAGACCTGCCACCCCCCTAGACCGAGCTCCAGCCGTGCGAAGTTCTGCGGGGACTAGCGCGGGTCTGTGAGACGGTCAGCACCTCCCCTCCACTCCCAGAGCCGTAAGCAGCAGGCTCACTGAGACCCGGACAGGACGGACCACCTCAGCGTCTCTGCCCGCTGTAGTGAGGGGCCTGCTTCTCTTAGCTCACTTTCGGACCCCTCGGCCCTGACTCTGACCCTCGGCCTCTGCCCTGGAACTGCGACACTGATCCCAACCCCAGGCTTTGTACTGGGACTCTGACTCCGACGTTGCCCCTGGCTTCGGCGCTTGGTTCCTCACGCCGGCTCTGCCCCTTGGCACAGACTCCTGGTTCCTGACTCCAGCGCGGACCTCGGGCGCTGTCCCTGGCCTCTGACCTGATCGCCCGGTCGTGACGCGTAGAAGGGAGATGTGGGATTGCTGCGATAGATCCGAGATTCTGCGCCTCAGGTCAGGCAGCTACAGATCACGACTGGTCTTCTTGGTACCCTCAGTTCCCCGTACTCCTTTCTTGTCTTATCCTTCTCTGTGTCTGTGGGAACAGACCTCTGCTTTTCCCTCCTCTATAATAATAATAATAATAAATTAATAAGCATGTCAGAGGTGCTGTTAGAGTGCATGAAACAGCCCCATATTCCAAGAGGGCGGTTTGTTTTTAGTAACACTAGCCAATCTCATTTTCTAATAAATGCATCTGCTAAAAATGTTTTGCATAGAAACCCAGTAGGCCGAACCTTTAGCTAAAGGGAGATACAGGACTGCTACTGTCCAGTAGATGTTCTCTTTATAATCAATGGCCCACGAGGGAACAATTGCTATTCTAAACAAATGCTCATATTAAACGGCATTCCCTGACAGATTTATCTGTCGTTTTATGGTCGGCCTGGCCAATATGCTGACGCTTTCATTTTAAAAAATAAGATGAAACCAGCTGGGACGTTTATTTGATGGCAAAACCATCCATGGGGAAAACAAAAGGTAAACTGTAACCGGGCAGTTCAAGAGAATGCTGGCGCTCTCTCCTTGAGCGGAAAGACAGCCGTCACGGCCCGTTGGCTGGAGAATGGGCTAGACTAATTCCCAGCGAAGGACAGCTCGTGCCGTGTGTTACGCTGAGTCAGCTTGACAGCTCCGAGCAGCCACCTGCCCGGAGCTGTGTGGGCCAAGCCCCCGGCTGGGATGAGGGAGCATTACTTCCCAAAGGAGGGGAGCTCTTCCTGCCCTATGGGACCCCACTGAGAACTCCTCTCCAAGGAAGAAGCAGGGACTCTGGTCCCCAATCTGCTGCGATCTGGCTAGGTTCTGCTGAAGACACGTTGTTTTAACATTGTTCTCACCTCCGTTTGGAAGCTGTGAGAGATTTTCAGCTGGCGCAAATCGGCACAACTCCATTGCTGATTTACACCACCTGGGAATCGGGCCCTGTATCTTCAGTCCCACATTTTCCCCCATCTGTTTTCTTGGCCCGTGGATCAGAATTCACATTTCCCATCGTATTGTTCTGAAATACACTTCACAAACAGGAGGATGTGTATGAGCCACCTTCTTACTTCACTTGGGCTTGGCGTGGGTGGCTGTAGAGAAAGCCGATCGTTTAAAGGGCTTGAGAATAGGGCTCTATGTGTATGGCAGGTACCGTATGACGCATTCAGCTAGTGCATATGCTTCCCACGCATCTCACCAGGGACTTCAACTCTGCCCCGAGAGCACAATTTGCAAGGTAATTTCCTACTGATTCTGTAAGTATGAAATTGGACGCATTCCCTTTCTTTTCATCTACAAAGAACAAAAAAACCCGCATTCGCTTTTTGTGTCTAGAAGAAGCAGAGGAGAGGAGACCGGAGTGAGCAGAATTCAAGGGGTAAGTGACTATGAAACAGAAAATTAAGCCTTTCTCCCCCCGTTGTTATTCAAAGCAGTGCTCTGGAGTAAAATGCAAAAATGTCACAGATGGTTACTCGAGGGGGATAAAAATCAGAATTGCAGTAATGTCCCAAGCTCTGTAGATGGCAACCTGTGTGACCCACGCTCCATTACCTGGAGGATTGGACTAAATCTGCAGCACTGGATGAGAGGAAACACTTCCCAACACTTGAGCAGTGGCTGCAGGCAGCCTGTGGAGTCTTTGATCTCCCCCCAGAGAGAGGGAGCTGAAGCTGTGATGTGTTTTTACCCTGCTGCTTCGCTTGTGGTGATGTAGCTCCGGCTGGCACGGCAGCATCCAGGCAGGAGACAGCTGATGAAAGGTGCCGCTCTCCAGTCCTAATAGAGCCTGTGCAAAGTCCCGCTCCCCTCCTCGAGATGGGCACCGAAGAAACCCAGAATCCTCAAATGCTGCAGATGGGGGTTTTTGCTCCCTAGGGGAGGTGTCACCCTGAGCAGCCCTGATTGCCTGGAATCTGGAGCCTGCACTCCCCACTCAGGACAGCTCCCATCACTCTGGGGAGTGGGCCAAGCGGGCAGATGCAGGGGTGGGCATTGGCAAAAGGCCGCCAGCCACAGGGATGTCTGGGAGGAAGCCGGAACTGAGAGGCAGGTAGAACAGAGCCAAGGCAGGCGGGAGACAGACACACCTGGTGGGAGTGAGCATGGCTTTATTCTAGCTGGGGTCAGGTTTGGTCCGGTGGCTGTAGGGGATGCGGACAGGGGAGAGGGCTCATGGGCCGCCCAGAAGCATGGTCCTGGAAGTGTTCAAAGATTTCCACGGCTGCTGTCAGTTGTGGCAGCAGCTGATTAATTACAATCCCCAGCACAGCCAGGGGCAGGAAGGCCGCCAGTTCCAGACCCAAAGAATGGGAAAGGGGAGGGGACGTAGGCCATTCTCACCTCTCATTTTTAAATAGGGCCTGTTTTAATGAGACCTCGTGAGGGCCTAACTCTGCTCCATCAATCAGCCAGCGCCGGACAGTTACTTCCTCCTGGAGATGGGGAGGGGCGTCTTGAAAGGCTGTTCGGGGGGAGTAGAATTGTTGTGCCAACAGACACAGCTGGAGGCAGCGGTTCGGCAATGAGCTAAGGGGTAATGCATAATTAACGATAATTGATCTGACTGCCTGAAGGGTACCCGAGTATAATACACTGTCTGAACCAGCAGCCACGGGGCACGGAGAAGGGACCGGAGGAGTCCTCTGTACATCGCACTTCAAACGCCTGCTCTCGAACGCGGGAAGAGGCAATGGACACCACTTTGGTTGAGGTGTAAAGACAGTGCGTGTGTCTGCACGTCCCCCAGGCCTCGTTCTCAGGTGCATCGCTGGAGTCCTGGGAAATGGGCTTTTTTATCTACTTGTTTATAAACTAGTGAAACAAGCCCACTCCGTGCACGGCAGCTGACCCCAAGACAAGGGAAGGTGCTGGCTGAAGAAGATGCATTGGGAAGTGGGATCTTTCCTTGGGTCAGTAAAGGCCAGCACATTGTATTAGCGCGGTAGGAACCTAACAACCCAGCTGTGCACAGTGGAGCCCTCTTGGAAAGTCCTGGATCGAGGAGGATCCCATTCCTCGAGAATTCTTGAAGCCACCTATTGAATTCTCATCCAAGATGGTCAGGACACAACCCCATGTTCTGGGTGTCCCTAAGCCCCAAGTGCCAGAGGCTGGGACTGGACGACAGGCGACGGATCGCTCGATAATTGCCCGGTTCTGTTCATTCCCTCTGAAGCATCTGGCCCTGGCCACCATGGGTGGCAGGTATCACAGGCCGGGGGAGGCTGACCCTCCCCAAACAGCCAAGTGTGGCCCTGCTCATGCTCTTCCCCAAGGCCTCCTCCTGCTTCCTGCTCTTCCCCCAGAATGGGCCAGGCTGGGGGGGAGGGTCCTCAGGCAGGCTGGCCTGCTGCTGGGACTCGGGTGGCTGGGGCTGGTGTAGATGGCTCGGTGGAAGAGAGGCTGCGGTGGGATTGCAGGGACCTGGGCTCCGGTCCTTGCTCTACTGCAGCCCCGGGGCAGGTCACTTCTCTCTGAGCTTCTCTTGGGGGCCCCTTTCTTGTCTGGGGCAGGGGCTGCGCAAGGAGGTCCTGATCTCGGGTGCCAGGCCATATTGGTTCTATCCCTCCAGTTTACAGACCACGACCGCATCTTGCAAATCTGACTCTAGGTTCGTTAGCTCCTCATTTTGTCAGCGCTATTTACATTCCTTGAGTACTTTGTTTACTCACAGAAGCCTCCGTTTAGTGTCAAGAGCAGCAGGAAAGCTTTTCCGGCCTCATTCTCCTTTTTCAATACATCACTAATCCTTTGATGTGCACTGCCGTGGGAGTCAGATCTTAGCTCTGCTGTCTCATTAGCCACAGCACCATGAAGACAGGAAATGGAGGTTCTTTCCCACCTTTCGAGACGCTTTTATCTCCTGGATGTTTATCAGACCTCTCAGCTCTGCATAGTCCGACCTTCCTCTGCTAGGCAGCTCAGCAAGGAAAAGCGCAGACACCCCTGCAGAGATTTAAAATTACAGTGAACTCCTCAGGCTTTTAGACTCGGTTACATAGATTCTTCCTCCCATCTCCACAAGCCCTCACCCCTGTACTGCAGTGGAGAAAGTTGTGCAAAATTCACACCGCAAAACTTGGGACATTCAGCATTTCCCTGGTTTGGAGCTGGAGGCTTCTGGGAAGAGGCGGATTTAATAGCGTTCAGTTTTTGCAGAAATCTGAGTTTTGTCAACGTGCAAAAGCCTTTGTGCCCCCTTTCCGCCCGTCTGTGAGAATCCGGTCAGCTGCAGCGGGTTGCCAATGGCAATGCTTTGGGGTGAAAGCGTTTTCAGTCTTCAGTCAAAGGTCCAGCTAAGTTAGCTGTGGCTGCTCCTGGCTGACTGTAGGGTCACTGCATTAGGCGTCATGTCATGCCTGCGGCTGGCTGTACGTTCTCCAGGAATCTGGAAAGCTATGGGTGCTCTAGGGTGCTCTGGACTCCGATGGGGGGGGTTGGTTTGCTGTCTGTTGCTGCTCTGAACATGGGAATTGCTAGGCTGCATCAGCTCCCAGGGCCATCTAGAGGAGATGTAAGGACCCTGCTGTAACAGAGGTGGGATAATCTAACTCCTGTGCACGTCTTGTCCTGGTTTTTATCATTTAGAGATTGGCTTAAGACCTGAAGCAGGAGGTTTAATATCCCTTCCAAAATGTGTTGCCATTAGAACTCTTCGTTTTTGGTCTCAACAACTTCCTGTGTCAGTGAGTTCCACAGATTAATCACAGCATTTCCTTCTATTGGTTTTGAATTTCCCATCTTCTTAATTTCATTGACCCCCAACCCCATTCTTGTGTTTTGAAGCAGGGAGATACTGTGCACTCTACATAGGCAATTTCTCAGCTCAGCCTTTCCGTTCTGCCTCACGGCTGCTGGCATTTGCTGCTGAGTGAGGCTTAGCTCTCCTGACCTCAGTTCCATCACTCCCGTCCCACATTCCTCTCTTCTATAATGCAATGCTGGCAAAGTGCTGGCATTAATTTACTGCGGCTCTCGCTTGTTGACGCGGGGAGCTGCGCGGTCAGAGCAGTGTGGCCGTGGTAAGGTGCGCGAGAGCCAGGGCTGAATCATGTAGGAGGGAAGAAACTTGGCGAAGGAATCGCAGCAGCAGCAGAATGATTGTCTGGTATGACAGTAGTGCTGAGCAGCCCGGTTTGGGATCAGAGGCCAGGGCACTGTGCACGCACACAGAAGACAGACCCTTTCCCAAAGAGCTGACACTGTGCGTGTTGCAGAAAACACAACAGGTGCATGCAACAGACGGGGGGAAGCCCAAGGTAACAATGAGATGACTATGAACAGTGTGGCAGGCAGTTCTCGTAGCACACCAGCAACTGAACACTTCCGCCATCCTGACTGTTGGCTTACAACGGGAAAGATTTCATGCCCACCAAATTCCCAGTGAAAGGTGGGAGGGTTTCAGTGTTTCCATGTGTCTCAGGAGAAGAGAGAACCATTGCCCTGAAACTTCATGGACCAGTGAAATACCAGGGTCAGCAAATCACCCAAACGGAAACAGACAATTTCCCCCTGAAATTCTCTGCCTTCTCACAGCTCTGTTAATCCATGGAGCTCTCCAAGCAACTGCTTGTTCTTATTACACAGGGGACATCTCTGATGGCATTTCTCGAACCAAGCAGCGAGCTAATGGCTGGTGTGAACTCAACCCACTCCAGAAACAGAGCTGGGATCTGATGTCTAGTGACTTTAACTGGATTTTTAAAGCGCCTTCCTCTTCACGTCACAGAGAACATAGAACACATTGTCATTTACATTTCGTTTCAAATGTTCTTCTCTGTAGGAAATGGTTGGTATGTTCTGAGGTCAATCGATGAGACTGTCCCTGCTGGCAGGGTCCCCAGCCAGCAGAATGGGCTTGTTGATAGGTTCCCCGAACATGCTGGCTTTGGACACACATCGATAGACTAACTCCCATCTTCCAGCTCGATTCCTCAGGATGATATTTTAGCTCCAGCCCTCCAATCCTGCCAGGTGCTCAGCACCATGATCTCCCAGTGGAACATGCAACTCAGTGAGAACACCTGGCTCTAAGCCCTTCCCAGATCAATGCCCTGACATGAGTCTTACATAGTGGGGGGCCCTTTCTTTCTTGCTACATATGGTTTGCCGCAGTCCTAGACCTGTCGCCATTTCCACGAGGAGTCACCAAAATACGCTGGGGAGTAAAAGTTTCTGCATCCACCCAGCATGTGCGACCAGTGTAGCACCCTGCCAAGTGAGAACACAAATGGAAGAGGTACCGGCAGGATGGGATCTGCAGCAGCGCTCGGCTGTGCCTCGCTCATCACTGCTGTTGCATCTCATCTCTTTCCCGAGCGCCTGTTTGGTCTCAACTCATTGTCTGCATAGTTCTGAGAAAGAAAAGGAAATAACTCAAGGTAACGACAGCTTAACAACATAAGGACCTGCCAATGGTCTAATAAATAATGTAACCGGGTCAAACCTACCGAGCAGAAAACTTTTAAGTGCCTTGGCCGCAAGGAGCCTGCTGACTCCATGGATGGACTGGGGGGCACCAAATGCTGCTGAGGGCGCTAAGGGTTTTCCAACCGTTCTCGACTAATGGACCCAAAAGACCCTTCAACCACTAGAGTGAGAGAGTTCTGTCCTGCTCAGGTTCTTGTCCCCCACTCCCCAGCCTAGGCTCCGAGCAGAGCCCCTTCCAGACATACATTCAGTCCCATGACGAGCTTTTGTCACGTGCGATTCTCTCTGCTACTGTACTTTGAATGGCGGCCAGTAACTCCACCCAGGGCGGCGTGGGGGTTCCTCTCTCGCCGCCACAGCCTCTCAGACACAATGGCTGTTCTCCGCAGAGCCAGGGTCGGCAGGAAGTGCTGGGCCCAACGGGAATCCGTCACGCGGGGCCCAGCCGTGACTCTCACGGCCAAAGGGTTGGCTCGCAAGGAACGTCACCCGCCTTAGAGCGGGAGGGACGTGTTGAATTTGTCAGCTCCCCTGGAAGGAGCAGAATGACTCAGGGAGATGGGTGTGCCTAGCTGAGATGGACTCTGGGGGACACACGCCCCGTGGATGATCCAGTTATTTGAGGCTTCAGCATCTCTAGCATGTTGAGCAAACACTTGCGGCGCTTGTTTTCTTCCTGAGCAGCACAAGAACATTTTCAAATACAGGCTCCCCCCTGCCCTCCTCCACTCCCACCGCCTCACCAGACACAGGGGCGGGTGGAAATCCCCAGGCCGCAGGGCAGAAATGGTTGATGTCGGTCATGTTCAGTGGCTGTAGTGTGCGCGTCTGCTGCAGGGTATCCATGCTCATGGTGGGTCATGCTGGTAAGAAACGCCACGTATCTCACGGCCGTCGGATTTGAGAGCCACCCCACTGGCACCGGGACCCTGTGTCACGGAGTACCCGGGCAATGCTCTGGAACCGCTCCCTAGGAAGCCAGACCGGACTTCGGGTGAAGGGCCCCTTCTCCGTACACAGCCTGTTTCCAAGGCTAGGAGCTTCACGGGTACCCACTTCCACCTTCCTGGGGCTGACCTCGGAGCATTCAGCACCTTCTGCCCCTCCGTGTGCTTCCCCCAGCAAGCCCGCCTGGGCGGAGTCCTGAGGGAGCCCGTGGATTCTGCACCCCGAATCCACAGTCAAACGTGACTCTCAGCCAGCCAGTAAAACAGAGGTTTATTCGTCGACAGGTACATGGTTTAACACCGAGCTTGTAGGTACCTGGACCCCTCCGCTGGATCCATTTTGGGGGCCCAAGGGAGGCTAGATCCTGCCTGGGCCTGCCTCCCTTCTGCCCACCCAGCTTCAGATTCTAAAACATCTTTCAAGCCAGCTACAGACTCCAACTGAAACTCACCCTCTCCAGCCCCTTCTCCCCCCTGGCTCAGCCAGGTCAGGTGACCTCCCTCCCCCACTTAGGGTCAGATTACAGCTCAGATATGGACACACGTAGAGGGGGAGGGGGCGTTGCCTGCTTGCTTCCACTGCCAGCCCCCATTCCTTCACATAGACACTTAAGAAATGCATAGGGGAAACTGAGGCACGCACGCACAGTATTCCTACTTTGTCACACCCTGACTCTAGTTGTCTTTGTTCTAACGTGCGTGAAAAGCTGGGATGCGCTGAGGGTGGAGCCTTCGCTGAGCAAAGAGCAAGCACTGGTGATCACAGGGTGTTTCCTCTCAGACAAAAGTGTGATAAGCGCCAAGTGTGTGTGTGCGTGTGCGTGTGCACGCGTGACAGCTGAGAAAAAACCTCCCTAATCAGAGGACATCAAAGCCTCAGTAAAGAACAATCAAGATGCGAAGGAGCCAGACGCTCTAAAGCTAAGCTATTTGATGTAACATTAAAAGGGGACTCATTGCCAGTGTGATCTTTACCTTGACTTTTAATTAGCGTAATTTCCAGTCATTTCCACATGGTTTTATTGTACAGCCTTTTCCCGGGTTAACTGGGAGACATGCATTCAGACACATTACCCTGTACATTAAATTACCATCATGACACACTCGCAACTATTATTAAGAAGAAATCACCGGCAAGGACGACTGTGAAAATACATGGGGTTTTTTAATCGCCCTGGAGTAGTAACAGTCTTCTGATCGTCTTGTCAACACAGCCAAAGGCTTAAAGATGAAAGGACATTTTTCGTGGTCTGCATCCCCTGCTGCTAACTGGGACCCCTCAGCTGCCCAGTTCACTGGGAGCTTTCCCTGCCCAAGACCAGGCCCCGAGAATCAATGAAGTTTTGGTTACTCTAAGGAGGTGTTTTAACTGGGGTCATTTAACTGTATTTCCCAGACGGTGCCATTCACTGAGCTGTCAGCTGGCTCTTTAGATGTCAGAAGGCTGGATAGGACTCTGTATGTGGCTTATTTGCACTACAGAGAAAGCCAGCTGGATTTAACCAGGGATGACAAGTAACAGGTTTCAAGGGATTTTTAAGCCCCATGTGTTTATGTTCCATTCTCCATCTGGGTTCCTTCCTGCCATCGTAACAGCAGCGGCGATTGTGCCCACGCCCGTCTTCTCAATAGCTGCTGACTTTGCTCATGACAACTCCATCGCCTCTCACGCCCCGTGCTTGCGAAAACTCCCCCTTCGCGAGGTCCAGGCCAGCTAGTGTCAGAGGGAAAGAATTCTGAGCCGAGGAACGCTGAAGGATTTGTCGTGGAAGCCCCATGGAAGGAGGCCTTGAGGGGAGACATTTCAAATCTGACCGATAGTCTTGGAATCTGTCAAAGCCTTGGAGACTGTCTCCTGGCTTGTCTGCAGGGGGGAGGGCTTTACGGCCTCAGCTTGGCCCCTCAGGACATGAAGGGCCGGCAGCTGCCCAAGTTCCCCTTTCTCTCCGAGCTACAAGAACAAGGAAACCAAAGTAGCTCAACCTCTCCAAAGAGAAAGGCACCGCTGTAGGCCACGAAGCCGACACGTTTGCTGCTGCAGGGTGGTCCCTTTCATGGGTTCTCGTTCCTTGTCGAGGACCAACGTCCGGGTCCCCCAACTCTACTGCAGCAATGAATGTGTTGGCAGCTCTTGCGGGAGAAACAGAGAACTCTGCCGTCAGGCCTTGGCGCGCTGCAAAAAGCTTTTCGGTTCACCTTTAAGCAAGAACAGGACATGCATTAGCCTCCACTTCTGCATGATTAGGGTGTGTGGTATGGCACCTGGCCAAACCGAGAGTACCTTCAATTATCCAAGGTTTGCAACCATGGCCCCATAAGTAATGCATGTGGTGCACTGCGATACCCTCTACAAATGCATTGCCACTTGCTGTGTCATATTTTATTGATAACTCCGAAGAATCATGCTAATAATAGAACGGCTGGGCAGCTCCAGCCTCTTCTGGCAGCCTGGCCTGGAACTTAATTGACAGAGACAAAGGGGAGACTATCGAAAGCACAGACGGCAGGTAGGCACCTGACACCTATGGAAAGTCAGGAGGAGCTGAACTACTTGTACCTTTGCAAATCTCCCCCAGGCAGGGCAGTGGGGGACTTTCATTCAGCATCAGTATTTTTTTAAGCAAACTACGTGGACCAGACTGCAAAGCAGCAGGAAGCCAGGGCTCTACACTGCAGTCGAACATGTGCCACTGGCCTGGGTCAGCTGACGTGGGCTCACCGGGGTTGAGCTGTGGGGCTATAAAATTGCAGTGGAGATGGCCAGGCTTGGGTTGGAGCCCAGGCTCTGGGACTTCCCGCCGGGGAGGTCTACATGCAATGTAAGCCACGGTTAGTAGGACTCAAGTTAGCAGACCCAGGGTTTGTTCACCGAGGGCTTGAGTGTCTACACTCATTTATAGCCTTGAACCCTGGCTCCTGACTTTGCAATCCAGGTTCTACGCTGTATTATGGGGGCCCGAGTTCAACCAGGGGGCAGCAACCCAGGTCCAGGGCACTGGAGTCCAGAGAGAGACAGAGGGCCAGAGGACCGCGAGACACCGGCCTGCAGAGGTCGCTCTGTGCTGAAGACGAGCTAATTCCCGGACAACCATCAGGAGGCACTGCAGGGGTGAGTCGTTGCCCCATTACAAGGCCATTCAGCTGAGCCCTTCCAATTCTGTTAGCTTGTCGAAGTCATTCCTGTTCTTCTTCGAGTGATTGCTCACATGCATTCCACTATAGGTCAGGCACGCGCTGCGGGCCTGGTTGCCGGGCAGATTTTTCCCCTAGCTGCAGACTGGGCGAGCAGGGAGCCCCCTGGAGTGGCGCCACTGAGGCACTCTATAAGTAGCCCTGCGACACAGTCTGGCCCCCAGTTCCTTCTTCACCGCTCGCGCTGGTAGTCGGAACAGGAGTACTGCTCTTGAGCGTCCTCCTTATCTCCTAGCTGTTATTCCTATTGTTCTCATTAATAGTTGTTGTTAAGTAGTTGTTAAGTAGTTGTTAAGTAGTTATAGTGTAAATAGTTAGGTGCAGGGGATTTCCCTGCCACCGGAGCCATGTCATCCAAGGCTCCGGGATTCAAGCCATGTGCGGAGTGTGGGAAGCCCATGCCTGCGGGGGACCCACACTCCAAGTGCCTTAAGTGCCTCGGGGAAGCGCACTTGGCAGACGCCTGCAAGATCTGCAGGGCCTTCAAACCCAGGACCCGCAAGGACAGAGAATCCCGCCTGCGGCAGATCCTGTTAGAGGCGGCTCTCACTCCGGACTCGAGTGCGGCACCGGGCCCCGCACCCAAGCCGGCGAAAGCGAAGCCTCGGCACCGGTCGCGCTCCCCCAGTGCTAAGCGCAGAAAGGACTCGGACCCGCGCCCAGCATCGGCACCGGACCGCGTGCAGCCTCCGGCACCGCTCACGCGCCCACGGTCGCCGCCGGGGAGCCGACCAGAGGCACAGCCGCCCGCACCCGCACCGACGACTCCGGCGCCGCAGGAGGCCCCGTCGAGTCCGGTGCCAGTGGTCTCGCCACTCAGGGTGCCGATGCCGCAGCAGCTTCCCTCCACGCCGGAGGCGTTCGCTGCTGCGAGGAGGTTGCTTGCGGAGGACACCCCGCAGCAACCTGTCCGGTCTAGGGGCAAGCCGCCCATGACCGTGACGGAGATCGCGGCTCGAAGCCCGGCGGGGCACGGACGCCGATCGATCTCGCGGCGCCGATCTAACTCCCGGTACCGGTCAGCTTCCCGGCACCGGTCGCAGTCTCGGCGCCGCAATGAGTTGAGACCATGCTCCGGGTCTCCTCATGGCCGATCGCGCAGATCGCGCTCCGGCCGCCGGTCTGAGTCCTGGCGCCGGTCGGAGTCCCGGCACTCCCGCACGGACAGACGCCGGTCGTACTCCCGGCACCGGTCGCACTCCCGGCACCGGTCCGTCAGCTGCCGCAGGGGCCGCTCTGGACGCCGTTCGCCGAGCCGCTCATCTTCCCGGCACCGCTCGTCGTCGCGGCACCGGTCACGATCGACACGGCACCGATCTCCTCGGCACCGTTCGTCGTCGCGGCACCGCAGACATCGGCGCTCCTCATCCAGACGGCACCGCCGCTCGCCCCGGCACCGGACCTCATCGCGGCACCGGCGATCAGCCCGGCACCGGTCGTCATCGCGGCACCGTGGATCCCGCAGAAGTGGATCCAGCAGCCGTTCATCAGAGGGCAGTCGCTTCTCCCGGCACCGGTCGAGAAGCCCTCGGCGCCGCAGGCGTAGAGAGTCGGCTGGCACACAAACCCAGCATGACTCTCCGCCCAAGGCCCTCCAGTCGGCCACCATAGCGGCTCCATGGCACTCCTCTACCTCAGCGTCCCCTCCAGCTATGGGACCAGCCCCAGCCACCCTAAACCCGACCTGGCCAGAATGGGTGGCATGGGAGCATGACCAACCGGGGGAAACCCAGTCCGAGCCGGGGTTCCCAGTGTGTGCGAGGGCTGCTCGGCAGGACCTACCAGGGCCATCCTTGGCCAGCCAGCCGTCGGCAATACACAGCCCCCGAGAGCCAGGGCCTTACGCCTCCCCAGTGGGGGTTGAGGCGGTGGCGGGCACCTCTTCCAACAGCCCGCCCGCCCTGGAACTCTCGAATTACCAGCACCTCCTCCAGGCAGTTGCCAAAAATATGAACCTGCCCCTTGAGGAGATCCAGATGGTGGATGACCCGGTCACCACCATGCTGACGAAGGGCACCCCGGCACGTGTGGCTGTGCCATTTATTAATACAATTAAGGCACACACCACGTCGGTTTGGAAGACCCCAGCCTCCATCCCCCCCACCGCACGGGGGGTAGAAAAGCGCTACTTTGTCCCGGCCACGGGCTATGAGTATTTGTATGTTCACCCTACGCCCTCCTCCCTGGTGGTGGAGTCGGTGAACAATAAAGAGCGCAATGGACAGGAGGCCCAGGTACCTAAAGCCAAAGAAGCCAAGAGGCTGGACCATTTTGGCAGGAAGGTCTACTCCTCCGGGGGCCTCCAACTGCGAGTGGCTACCCATCAGGCCCTAATGAGTAGGCACCACTTTGATACAGTGGAGGCCCTCAACAAATTCGAGACCGCTCTCCCCCAGGAGAGCAGACAGGAGTTTAGGGCCCTTCTGACTCAGAGCAGGGATATCTCGAGACACACCCTGCAAGCGGCCCTGGACTCAGCGGACTCGGCGGCCAGGACTATGGCCTCGGGCATAGCCCTTCGCCGGGCAGCATGGCTCTCCTCATCCAGCCTTGCCCCGGCGATGCAGTACAAGATCCAAGACCTCCCGTTTGAGGGACAGGCCCTCTTTTCGGAGGGCACAGATGCGCGGCTCCAGGCCCTCAATGACAGAGGGGTGACCCTCAAGGGCCTCGGCATGCACGCCCCGGGGCCGCAAAGGCGCCCCTTCGTCCCTCCGCGCAGGAAGTTCTTCCCTCCCGCACGCCAGCCACAGGACTCCTCCGGCAGGAGAAACCGCCCCTTCCGCAAGCGTCAGGGGCCCAGGCAGGGCGGGAAACAGCGGGGACCTAAGCCTTCCCAGGGGCCTAGGTCCAACTTTTGATGGTGCGCCCGGGGGCAGCTTAATAACTTCAGTCCTGGATCCTCCCTTTGGAGACCGTTTGTCTCACTTCCGCCGTGCATGGTCAGACATCACATCGGACCAGTGGGTCCTCCGCACGGTGGAGGTGGGATACTCCCTCCAACTCTCCTCCACTCCTCCAACCCACCCACCTCCCTCGTCCCTCTTCAGGGACCCATCTCACGAGCAACTGCTTGTACAGGAGGTCAGGTCGCTCCTCGCACTGGGAGCCATCGAACCTGTACCACAGGAGTTCAGGGGAAAGGGGTTCTACTCCCGCTACTTCCTAATCCCCAAGGCGAAAGGGGGCCTCCGGCCCATCCTGGACCTGCGCGAACTCAACACCTACATGATCAAGTTCAAGTTCCGCATGGTCACCTTGGGCACTATTATTCCCTCTCTGGATCCGGGAGACTGGTTCGCTGCCCTCGACATGAAGGATGCCTACTTCCACGTGAGCATCAAACCCTCTCACAGGCGCTACCTCCGCTTCCTAATAGCGGAAGAACATTATCAATTCGCAGTCCTGCCCTTCGGCCTGTCCACCGCGCCCAGGGTATTCACGAAGTGCATGGCGGTAGTGGCGGCGTTCCTGCGGCGCCGCGGGGTACAGGTATATCCGTACCTAGACGACTGGCTGATCCGGGGAACCTCCAGGGTCCAAGTGTCGGACCACGTGCGTCTGGTCATCAACACCTTCGACCGCTTGGGAATCCTCCTCAACGAGGTAAAGTCCACCCTGGAGCCCACCCAGAGCATAGAGTTCATTGGGGCCCTACTAGACTCCAGGGTGGCAAGGGCATCTTTGCCCCAGCCCCGGTTTCTCGCCATCCAGTCGGCTATCAGACAGCTCCGCAGCGGTCCAATGACCACGGCCAGAGTCTTCCTCAGCCTGTTAGGTCACATGGCGTCGTGCACCTACGTGTTACAGCACGCCAGACTGCGACTACGCCCACTGCAATCGTGGCTCGCAGTGGCCTACCGGCCAAGACGGGACAGTTTGGACACCCTCCTGTCTATTCCCAACGCCACCTTATCCGCTCTGACCTGGTGGGAAGACCAGAGCAATGCGTGCCGAGGGGTCCCCTTCCTCCCCCCCAGCCCGACCATGTCCCTAGTGACGGACGCCTCGTCGATGGGTTGGGGAGCTCACCTAGGGGATCTCAGGACACAAGGCCGCTGGTCGGAGTCAGACCTCTGCCTCCATATCAATGTCCGAGAGCTGAGGGCAGTCCGACTTGCGTGCCAAGCGTTCCGGGACACGCTACGGGGTCACTGTGTGGCGGTGCTGACGGACAACACCACAGCCCAATACTACATAAACAAGCAGGGCGGGGCCCGATCCAGTCCCCTGTGTCAAGAGGCGATTCTCCTATGGGAGTTTTGTATAGCCCACGACATTCACCCGGTGGCCTCTTTCCTCCCCGGGATTCAGAACACATTGGCGGACCACCTCAGCAGGTCATTCATGTCCCACGAGTGGTCCCTTCGGCCGGATGTCATCCGACCGATCTTCCTGAGGTGGGGATTTCCCCACATCGATCTCTTCGCCTCCAGGCAGAACAGGAAGTGCCTCCAGTTTTGCTCCTTTCGAGGCGGCTCCCGGGGATCCCTGACAGATGCCTTCCTCCTACCCTGGACGGGGCACCTGTTCTACGCGTTCCCTCCGATCCCGCTTCTCCACAAGGTGATCCTGAAGATCAGACGGGACAGGGCACACGTGATCCTCATAGCCCCGGCCTGGCCCAGGCAGTGCTGGTATGCGTCCCTCCTACGGCTGTCCAGGGCCCCTCCCATCAGCCTCCCGCTGTGGCCCGACCTGATCTCGCAGGATCACGGTCGCCTCCTGCATCCGGACTTGCAGTCCCTCCACCTCACAGCTTGGCTACTCCATGGCTGAGAGGTCCTGAGCTCCTATGCTCGACTGAGGTACAGACGGTCCTTCTGGGAAGTAGAAAACCATCCACCAGAAGTACCTATTCAGCCAAGTGGACTCGCTTTTCTGCATGGTGCAGACAACAGGATATAGTCCCAAGTGAGGCGGCTATCCCGCGCATACTGGACTACCTCTTAGGCCTTAGAAACCAGGGCCTTTCTACTTCTACCATACGCGTCCACCTCGCTGCCATATCGGCTTTTCATCCGGGCCAGGAGAACCACTCAGTCTTTTCAGACCCTGTGGTATACCGTTTCCTCAGGGGCCTGGATAAACTGTACCCGAACGTCAAGTGTCCCGTTCCACCCTGGGACCTCAACCTGGTGCTCTCACGCCTTATGATGCCCCCGTTCGAGCCCCTCGCCACGTGTTCCTTACTCCACCTTTCCTGGAAGGTGGCATTCCTAGTAGCTATCACCTCGGCTCGCAGAGTGTCAGAGATCCGTGCACTGACCTCCGAGCCGCCCTACACTATCTTCCACAATGACAAGGTGCAGCTACGTCCCCACCCGGCCTTCCTGCCTAAGGTGGTTTCTCCCTTCCATGTGAATCAGGACATTTGTCTCCCAGTCTTTTATCCCAGACCACATACCTCTGGAAGGGAACAACAATTACACACGTTGGACGTTAGGAGGGCTCTTGCTTTTTATTTAGACAGAACAAAGCAATTCAGGAAATCAACGCAACTTTTCGTAGCAATTGCGGAAAGAATGAAGGGCCAGCCAGTCTCCGCCCAAAGGCTCTCCTCCTGGATCACCTCGTGCATTCACACCTGTTATGAACTCGCGGGCAAGCCGCTTGAGAGAGTAACAGCACATTCCACGAGAGCGCAGGCGTCCTCTGCGGCCTTCCGGGAAGGAGTCCCTATCACGGACATTTGCAGGGCGGCTACCTGGTCCTCCGTCCACACCTTCGCCGCCCACTACGCCATAGTCCAGCAAACCAGGGACGATGCGGCGTTTGGGTCAGCGGTCTTACGAGCAGCAATGGGTCCACCCGACCCCACCTCCTAGGTATTGCTTGTAGTCACCTATAGTGGAATGCATGTGAGCAATCACTCGAAGAAGAAAACAGGGTTACTTACCTGTAACTGTTGTTCTTCGAGATGTGTTGCTCACATCCATTCCAGACCCGCCCTCCTTCCCCACTGTCGGGTTAGCCGGCAAAGAAGGAACTGGGGGCCAGACTGTGTCGCAGGGCTACTTATAGAGTGCCTCAGTGGCGCCACTCCAGGGGGCTCCCTGCTCGCCCAGTCTGCAGCTAGGGGAAAAATCTGCCCGGCAACCAGGCCCGCAGCGCGTGCCTGACCTATAGTGGAATGGATGTGAGCAACACATCTCGAAGAACAACAGTTACAGGTAAGTAACCCTGTTTTTTCCCTTCATTCCACCACATTCCCGAGACTGGATATTATTGAGCTACAGTTGCTTTACAAATAGTCTTTATTTGCCAGTCCTTGAGTTCCTCCCCCAAATTATGGATGTGAGAAAGTCAAAGATGTCAGCGACTCCATCAGCAAAGGAACACTTTGATTGATGAGTCTGGTTTGATAGTTCCTGCGATGTGTCCAGAATGTGTTGCCACAAGCATCTTTGTGAAGAGATTAGCTGGATCTTTCCTCTCGTTCTGCATTTGCCAGCCTGCTTATAAATATGTTTGGAAAATCTAATCAAGGTTGGATTTCTAGTTGGCAGATAATCTGGACCATTTACCAGTGAGTGAATAGCAATGAGCATGTTTAGACCCACTGCAAATCTATGGGTCTGGTTCACCATTGCACTACTCCAGTTTACGGCAGTGTGATACCACTAGTTTAAACCGAGTTATGCATGTTGAACATTCAGTGAAGTAGCAGATCCGTCCCTGTGTTTTCTCAGACGTGTGTTTCCACAGCTATTGACAATATTTGGGGAATTAGAACATTCTAATTCACTTACGACCTGAGATGGGAAAGCGTGTACTTAATTTTAAGCACACACTTAAAGTTATGCTTGAATGCTCTTCCTGAATAAGGAGGCGTTTCTGAGCTGGTGTCTTAAAGATGGGTCCAAGACATGAAATTCTGATCTAGATTTCAACCCAAACTTCTGCACTGATTCAAAACCAGTGTCTGAGTTCTGGTTACACCTCCTAGAGACCAACCTCAGCTGTGACGTTCAGAGCCGGTTCCAAACGGATGTTTTTCAGCATGGTTGCTGTCCATGTTCCACAATTAGAGGGGGGCTGATTAAACGGGGGCTTTGGCTCACCACGTCTTAGTGCAAATTAGTACTGCTGCTGCCTCATGGGTTTAGCGAAGTGGGAAAAAACCCCTACGCGTGGAGTTACGGTTTAATAGGGATGTGCTTCGGTGTGATGGGGCATTGGCCCCACACGTTGGCCCCCACTGAGGGAGGCTGCACAAGAAACAGCCAATAGGAGAGGGGCAGTGAGGAGTGGCCAGTCAGGGTCTGGAAGGCCCATATAAGATGAGTTGCAGGGCAGAGCAGGGTCAGGTACTCCGCGGAGCTCAGAAGGGAGGACTGGGTGTCTGGCAGGCAGAAGGAAGCTGGCACCCTGGAGAGAATAGTGCTGGGCAGGAACAGGGGAGTGAGAAGGAGTTCCTGGCTGGTTGCTAGGACGGGCAGGCGGAGGCCCTGAGGCAAGGGCAAAAAGGGTGCTGGGGCCAGGGGGAAGTGACCCAGGGAAATGTACTGAGGAGTTGGAAGCCACATGCTGCGTCCCCTCCATCTACAGTGGTCCCGCCCCCCACGACTTGCCACTGGGGAAGTGGCCGGACCACTGGCTGCCATCACCACTAGGGGAAGCGGCTGGACTGTTCCCTGCAGGGGCTCTGGAAGGGAGGAGCACAGATCGTGACATGGCCGGAGGGCAGTGTGGTCCTTGGAGTGACCCGGGTCTGGGAGTAGAAGTGACGGCGGGTGAGGCACCATTGGGAGAGGGTGTATTGACCTGAAATCCCCTAGACAGCCAGCAGGAGGTGCTAGTGTGGTGAGTGGAGCCGGTCTCATTCTGATAAGCTGACTGATTTTACTCTCTGTGTGCGTGTGAGTGAGAGAGAATTTGCACAAACGTTTGCAGAAAGATGTTACTGTACATGGCAGGCTGATGGATCATGTGGATTAAGAAAAACACACTCGTCTCAATCATTAAAACAACAAGTTAATTCCATCTCCCTCTTCTCGTTCTGAGTGAAGGCAGTTATACCCCGAATGAATCATTACGCGTCTGCTGATCATCGTTTTCATTCACTATCCCTGCTGAATTGCAGGGTACTGAAGTGCATCATTCAAACACTCTGTTGCTTTAAGCATTTAAAGAGAGATTTTTAGCTTTCTTTGGAAAGCAGGGACCCAGTGTGTCTGAGCAGGAGGGCAGGGGTGGGGGGAACTGGTCTTGTGGATGTCTGAGATTGTCATGCTCTGGATTAACTCCGCCTGATTCTCCTGGGTAAAACAGCAGTGACTGAGATCAGTGGAGTCACAGTGAGCCCAGTAACACGCTTAAACCAGTGCCAGCAGCGGCCGTGCCAGCTGTTCTGCTTATTGGCGAAAGCAGCTAAAAGGGGCCTTTCTGGAGCCTTTGCATGACTGACAGGCCAGGCGGGGAGGGGGTCGTGAGTGACCTCGATGACCCTCGACCCACCTGACCTGATGCGGTTTAGACAGGCTGGGAAGTCTGGCAATAGTTAATTATTGCGACGGGAAACACAGCTGGTGAACTGATGGAAAACCACAGCCTGGAAAGCTCCACCCTTAACCTAACTTCCACTCAGCAGTTGTTATGATGGACAAGTGCTGGAATACTAAACTGGGGATTAAAATAATCAGAAATCTCAGCTCGATGAACACTTGGACACCTCTCAAGTTCCCCTGTGGACGGGAGGCCGGCCACGGGACATCTGCAGTTACTCCCTCGAGATCTCCCCAAGACCCTGGATAAATATGAAGCTGGGATTTGGGGGGGTGTTTTACTAACCTGTTGCGGCCGGGTGCAAGTGCTGGAGACTATATAAAGCAGCGTTTTAAGTAAAAGCACCCTTGTGCCAACCATCCATCAGTCAGACGGCCAGGTTTCCATTGATTTATTTCCTGCCACCGTCTCACCAAGAGTAAAAGTTACCAAGAACTTTGGGTTCAGACACCCCCAGGGAACAACACTGGTGCCAGCCAGTTGTAATTAGACCCTTGTTTTTATGGATTTTCTCTCTGTCCTTTGGGAGTTTTGCTCAGGATTTTGCTCTTAGGCCATCAAATTTTAATTCTCATCAAAATCAGTGGCCACGTTCACCTCGGTAAAGGACACAGACCGTGGCCACTTGTCTGACAGAGAGTTGTTTAGGGCTATACCTGCAGCTGTCTGGCCCAGTTGATTATATTAGTATTATACTGCAGCGATGTCCAAGTCTACAAGACACGATATGACAGATGGAGGAGACAGCAGGAGATGGAACCCGAATGGCAAGCAGGGGTGACAATAATAAATGCCTTAGCATAGTCTAGCTGTGTGCACAGTTCAGAGGTGTCATAAACCAGACATGGGTCACCTGCTTTGCGGCTTCATTAACAACCCAAAGCTCAGCTCAGGTTCGCTGAAAACATGCGCCAGTTTTTGAAGTTTTGAGAAGTGAGTGAAGCTGAGCCCAGTTTGGGGGCACTTATTATTTCCAACCAAGAGGAGGCAAAACTCCACAGTTTCAGTTTGTGGTGGGGGTTCACGGGAACTCAAAATTCAAAGCAAACTTCCGGGGTGAGAATTCATGGGAACTGAAGTCAGACAAAGATTGGCACAAATCCCTGTGAACCAAAACTCTGTCCTTCAGGCCTAGCTATCGAGCTGTATCGCTCAGAGAAGGGACACGATCGAGGTACAATAGTGCATGTTATGGGGGAGGTGAGTCTGGTGCCCCTATTCACCCTTTCTCACAATATTGGAACAAGGGGACCCCCAATGAAATCAAAGGAAGTCATTTCTCATATAATGCAAGCTCAACCTCTGGAACTCACTGCTGCAAGATCTGAGGCTAAGACTGTGGCTTGTTTTCTTAGAGCATAGGAATACCAGCAATAATGATGCATGGACAGCTAAATTAACTGATACAAAGTGAAATGGATATAAATCCGCATGCCTTGGGGCATAAACCAACTCCCACAATCCCTGGGATTAGAAAGAACTGTTCTTATGGGCAGTGAGAACAGCCACACTCCCTAGGGCCAAACTCACCCTCCTCTGGGGATTTGCGTTTCCTGATCAATCCGTAGTAACCCCACACCCTAGAGTTTCTTTGCAGGATCTCCTATGTTCTCGCATCTCCTTCCTCCTTCCTCCTCACTTGTATCCAGGAGCGAGTGAACGGGCACAGCTCTACAGACAGTCAGCAGAACGTCAGCAGGGGTCTGCTACCAGGTCGATCTGCAGAAGACTCCTTTCCTTTCCCGCCGCTACAGCCAGGTTAGTCCAGAATTGGCTACTACAGGGTTAATTGCACCTTCCTCCTACGCATCTGGCGCTGGCCAGTGTCTGAGACTGGATAATGGACTCGGTGGCCCACCCGTCTGATCCTGCCTGGCAATTCCTAGGTGCTTAAATGTTTAACCTCGTTTGCAGGTACCTGGTAAAACCTGGGATCTCTTAATCACCGTGCTCAAACAGATGCGCATCCCCGCACGCTGGGAAGTGACCCCCCCCCCCCCTCCGACGATTGTGTCTGTCTCTCTGACATACAGGAACCTCAGCTCGCCGGGGACGAGTAGAGACCGGGTGTCTGTCGAACTTATGCAGCCAAGGAGAGGTCTTTGTGATGTCACCTGGGCACTCCAAGGCTCCCTGATGCTCTAGGGAGAGGGCAGGATAAACAGAGTGGGTGTTAAGAATCAGAGAGGTAGCCGTGTTAGTCTGGAATAGCAGAAGTAACAAAGTCCTGTGGCACCTTAAAGACTAACTATAAAGTTTTGAAGCATGAGCTTTCGTGGGCTAATACCCACTTCGTCGGCATGTCCCAGGATGCCGCTAGCTGGCTCTGGTTTACACACGACGACTGAGAAACGTGAGCCTACGGGAAGACAGTGAAGATGGTGTTGAGGGCCGGGGAAGACAGCCTTGGAGGGGTAAAGGACTGTAATGAGTGATATGCTGTGCAGAATTTCAGCTGGCTAATGAGCAATAACAAGACCTTTTCTTTTAAAGGGCTGTGCATGGACGTGCCAACGAGAGGGAGGTAGACCCTGAATGGTAAATAACTCACCTCATTGACCAGAACCAGGGATCCGCCTTGACTGTGTTCTTAGATACACTGACATGCACAGAAATAATTGTGGTTTTAACACCATTCCGATATTCGTTTCTATTGTTCGTAGACACAGATTCAATTCTGTTCTTCTCAGAGGCCTAGCTCCCAGCAGCTCCTGTATTCCTTGGTGGCTGGGGAAAAGAAGCTGCAAGGTTAAAAAAACTCACCTGAGGTCCCAGACGGAGTCGGAGTTGGAGATCCGAGCTGGAAGGCCCTAAGCAGTAAGCACAATTAGAAAGAGCTGTGAATACATAACATGGAGCCCCATTCTCCTGGCACCCCCTAGATTCCACTGGCAGAGCCTCTCCACTGCCCGGGATTTCTCCTGATTAAGAGCCGTGTAAGGGGAGAAGCAAACCAGACACCTCATCAGATTCCCAAACAAAACGCTTTCAAACGCTTAAAGATTTGCTATGAGTTCACGGGGCCAAATTGACTAGCAACTTGTACCCTGCAGTAAGTGGGATGGGAATTGCGTTTCAGAGGTAAGCTGGCTGATGACCTCAATATGGGCAACTATGTCGGACCAGTCGAATTAGCTAGAATGTCTCCGTTCTCTCCCGCGTGGGTGTCTGGAGACATTCAGCTGGGTGCGGGTAAAGTGCTATGGTGGAAGGGTCTGTATGCAGAGCCCTGCGTGGACACAACATTTGTCTCCAGGTCTGAACCACGAACAGGGTCCACGGCCATAAAGCGGCTCTCCACAGATGTGCAGAGCTCGATCCATGTGCCGTCCGCTCGCGGTATTGCCGTGCCAACATGTTTCCATCTTTGCGAAGCCATTGCTCTTGGATGGAGTCCAGTCTATGTCACCACACAACTTACTCTCTGGGGGCTTGGATAGTTTCATCACCATAGTATCCGAGCACCCCACAATCACTAATGAACGTCTTTGGGAGCTCCGCCGCATTAGCCTGGTATCCCAGTGGGCAGCTGGGGCACCAGGAAGATGACGTGACCGGCTCAAAGTCACCCAGGGGGGCTGTAGCTGAGTCAGGAGCTGAACCCAGCACCTCCACGCATTGGTCCAGCACGCTCGGCACTCCCGGCCTAGAATCATGGCTTCCAGTGCATCTCAGGGCTTCACCTGGCTGAGCTCCCAGCAGTGTCCTGGTGAAGCCCTTTAGCGGAGACCTCAGGCGCTGAAGGCCAGCTCGTCCTGGTGGGACACTGAAGATCTCGTGGACATTTGTATCTGAGCAGGGTTCATCCACATGTTCTTGGCCATAATTCTCCTTTCCCCAGGGTTGCCTGGCTGGCTCCCACCCAGAGGTGGCTGCATTTTCAGTGGCGCTGTACATGTGCGTGTTGCACAAAGCATTGTGGGACTCACAGCCCCATGGAAGTGCCAAGTGCTTACCCTGTGGGCTGATGCACTGCTTCAAATCTGCTGTGTACGAACCAAACAGCCTTTTTCCAGCTCTTCGGAGGTTTGTATTAGTTTGAATGTCGACAGTGTTTGCGGACACAAAGCGCTATAGCGCGCACGCTATGGAACTGGCAGGGTTCCCGCAAACAAACCCGCATGCCTTTTGCAGCTTTACATATGTCTTGTCAGAAGGAACCTGACTGCTGTGCAAACACACTGCTCTTCGGCTGCGAGTTGTCGGAGCTGGGAGCAGAAGCTGCAGCGTGCAATCCGGCATGCTCCCGTCAGACGGGCAGGCTAGTGGTCGGGACAGCTGCGGTCCATGTCTAAACTGGGCTTAGTGCTGAGAGACTCGTGGTGGTTGGAGACCTGAACAAGCATTGTCCCTGCAAGCTCTGATAACCTCCCTCTCCTTTAAAGGACAGTGCTGGGCTTGCTGATATTTTCATTGGTACCATTCTGGGCAGTTGCTCTGTAAATAGACCTGATGGCAAATGACGTGCTTTTCACTTCTGTTCCCCTGCACTTGAATTCAAAGGGCATGGGGCTCGGGCGGCCTTTTGCCTTTCCAATCCGTCCCTCTTCCCTTTCCTCCTGAGGAGAAGGTGAGCGTCACAAAGAGACGAGTACAAAGCAGATGGTGGGAGAGAGCTCCGCGAGGGGGGACAGAAGCAGCCTCAAGGTCACTGCTGACATGATGAATACTAAGCGGTGCACATCTCAGCCCCAGCAATGAAAAATTAATGAATTTCTTCCTCTTCGTCTCCACACGCTCAATCAGCTGCCTTATTCTTCACCTCTCCGGCTCGTCGGGCGTTCCCGTCCGATCAGGGAATAAACCATTAAAAGAGATTCAAGTTGTTGCATGGAATGAGCGCGGCTCTAAATACTAGAATCTCATTGTCCTGTTGGCTTGGGGTGGGAGGTTGTTTGCTTTTATTTAAACAAACAAACAGGTACCAGGAGTGAGAACAAAGATGGAGCAGAGGCAACGAATTCTAGCTGCCAGACCCTTCGGTTTAATAAAGCTCTGAGGTGTCGTGACTTCGGGAGGGTTAAGATTACTCATCTCTGGACCGGCTGTATGTCTTTCTAACCCAGCAGAGAAGCGGTTTTATTAATAACCAAGCTTGGGAAATCATCCCAGGTTCTCATGCTAACTAGAACTAAATGCCAAGGTGGGAGATTTAATGAGCAAAGCTGTTCCAATTGTGGGACCGTGTTCAAACAATGGATGGCAGGTTTTTCAAAGGTGTGATGGAGGTCTGGCTTTTTAAACACGGACAAACCATCCCTTGGGACCCAATTCTGTCCTGCTTGTTGTATTTGGTGACGTTGTACATAGTTCGCCAGAAAGTGGGTATCCTGGCTCCTCAGCCAACTGCACTGGTCCTAAGAGGAGTCCTCCTATGCAGGTAACTTGTGCACCTGGCATGGGATAGCATGGTTGGGGGAAGGGCAGAATGGGGCCGGCCAACGGGCTATAAGGCACACAGTCTGGTGAGACACCTCCAGCCTAAAACAGATGGATGAGAGCTTGTGGATATTTTCCCAGTGAAACAGTTTTCCACTGGAAAATGTCGATTGGACACAATTTCAAGGTTTTGTGGGAAGTATCGATTTTGTCTAACCGTTTGATGGAGAATTATCAGAAAGAATGATTTTGATAAGGTCACAAGGTTTCACAGAGCTACCATCCATAGTTTGACGTCTGTACTATAAATTATAATCTAACGACCAGGAAAGATGGAAGGACAAAGCCAAACATTTCAAGACGGTCACTTGGATGGTTGTAAAACGAAGTAGTTCAGAGGTTTTGTTTCTTGGTAAAGTTCAACTCTTCCCTCCCGTCTGGGAGAAACCAACATTCCAAATGTTGACATTTGGATCCCCAGCGAGCTCTGCTCTGGGCTACGTGGCCTGATCCATAGGGCCTGCCCCCCGAAGCCCCGTGCCCCATGCACTGCGGGCCGGCGGACTTGCACTTGGTGCTGGATGTGGGGCAGAGTGATGAAGTGTTGGCTCTCAGAGGGGCTTAGGGGGGCCAGAACTGGGGTGAAAGACCCCTAGTCCCTGCTTCTGCTCCCGCTCCCCAGGCCACGGCAGCTTGCAGCCAGAATGTAGCCCTGCATGAAAGAAATGGGCCCGTCCCGCTCTGCAATCTCTCTCCCTGCGTTCAGCTGCCTCCGCCTGTGACAAGGGGCTCTAATGGAGCCTGGCTACGGGAGACTCCCAATGGAGCCTTTATTTGGGGGATGTTGGTCCTTCCAGAGGCAGCCCGAAGTGAGTGTCCCAGAGCACCCTGCTGCCCTCTACTGGCCAGGGGTGGGTGTGGAGAAGGGGCAGGGGCCCACCTTGCTCCCACTCTAGGGCATGCTGGGCACCCCTGAAACAGAGCTTCACTCCCCTGCCCACAGGGGCTGCGGTTCTGCCTGCCCCTTACCTGGGGTACCCAGGGGAGGGGGAGCTTTTTCCACCCCTCTTTTCAGTTGTCCCCTGTCCCATGCCCCAACCATCCCCCAAAGGACCGGGCAGAATCCGGCTCTCCATCACTATGCGCGAGACACGTTCCACAACATAGGCTGACTTTGCTTCTGCTCATTTTGCCATATAAACCCCAGGGGACAGATCCTTAGCTGGTGTGCGCTCCTTTGAAGTCGATGGATCTAGGCTGATTTACACCTGCGGATGGGCCAGGGTGTTTTTATTTTTCAATGTTAAAGCAACAAGAGTCTCTGAATCAGGATTGCGTTGGAAAACAACCCAAGGTTGTATTTGATAATGTAACCCCTGAGCAATGTCTTCTCTTTGTTTGCTTCATTACTATGATTACATTCTGGCTGTAGCATAGCAACAGCTAATTGCTTGGTGGTTGCAAAGTGCATAATTCCCGGTATTAAAATTTTATTGAGATGTAATTGTGTTCCTCTTGCAGGAGTGGGTGCTTCAGAGAGATGGAGGATAATGGCTGGGGTTAGTTTAGCTTTTGTACTGTTTGTAACATTGGCCACTTTGGGAAAAAGATGAATTTTTTTAAAAAAATTGCTAACCTTAGAAACCCCCATCTTGGTTAGCTGCTTCAGGAAGCTTCAGCCTTAGTACAAATGGATTATGGGAAATGTGGCACTGTAGTACAGACTAGAGATACAGACTTTCTGATGCAAATACTGTCTCCCCCCCCCCCCCAATATTCCAGCCAGGTTATTCATGCTGTGTTTCTCCATAATGCAAATAGAGTGAAACAATCAAGTCATGGCTGATAAATTAGCTGATGGATTTAATCTTCTCTTGTGGAACATGCAGAACCAGAATGTAATTTTCTCAGATATTTTTCACACCTGTCTGATCCAACTGCTTTGGGACTTTCCACCGACGGTCTCTGACTTTGTATGCAAAATCCAGAATTGCAGTGGCACTAGCGAGCGGGGAGGGCACCAGTTCCGTGGCATGTTTCTATCCCCAGAGTAAATGACTGGAACTCCTGGAACTGGTTTGCTGTTGTGAATGCCGGGTGCACTCTCTGCAAGCTTATAACTCTGTCTCTGAGCTTTTGTGCAGTTAAGCCTCAATTGCACTAATGGTTGCAGTGAGCAAATGCACCGGTGTGTGTGTGTGTGTGTGTGCATGTGGGTGTAAACCTGGCAAAAGCAAATGTTGTAACGGCAGTGCCAGTTGCTGCTGCCTGGAATGCCCCTTAACGAAGCCCATGTGAAAATGCTCGGAGCTAATTCCCAGGAGTGGATGCGTCGGCCTGGGGGAGGGGGAGAAGGAATCCACCTTGCCTAGGCTGCAGCGTGTGAGGGAGCCCCTCTGTCGCTATGGCTCCATCGGGGCAATAACTCATCCTTGTGCCAGGGCTACAGGTCTTACCCCCCCACACACACTCAGCTGCACTGGGACACCCAGGGAGCCCCTCTGGAGTGGGGCTCTGGCATGCACCGGGGCACCCCAGTTCCCTCCTCCCCCACCCAGCAGAATGGCAGCAGCCCCTTTACGTCTGAAAGCCCACAGGGGAGGGGAGGGACGGCGTCGCCCCTCAGCGCAGCCGCCTGCAGAACCGGGAGCCTGTCCCGTCCCACGGGCCTTGGGGCAGGGACAGCACCTCACTCCCCACCAATGGTCAGAGCACGGCAATGGCGCGCCAGGGCACAGTAGTGCCTCTGAGAGCAAGAGCCCGAGCAATGCTGGGGACAGGACGGGCCAGTCGAGGGGCTGGGGTTGGCAGCCTGGTGCCTGCTGAAGCCTGGAAAGAGGCGTGTATCCAGGGAAATGGGGAGACACGTACGCCCACCTTGGGGCGCGGTCTGAGTTCCACCCTCCAGCTGATAATGAGGGGATGACCTGTGGCCTGTGGGCAGGGTGACCAGACAGCAAGTGTGAATAAACGGGAGGTGGGCTGGGGGGCGGGAGGGGGGGGGGTAATAGCTGGGACTTTCTACTCTCCAGCCTCGCTGGGCATTGACCCTGGGGCAGCCCATCTGCTGAGCACCCGGCCCCAGCCCACCTGTTCTCGGCAGGCCTGACTCCCTCCCTCCCTCCTGGTGCGGCTGTGAGTCAGCCCCATTGAAATCAACAGCCTTGGGCCACCCTAATTCCCGCTGCGAAGTGAAACCCCGTCTCCCGCAGCCCTGGCTACACGGAGCCCATCTTACCCACCCCTGCGGCTCTTCTTGGCTCTCCCTTGTTCGCTGCCCCTCGCTTGGATGTTCTCCCTATTGGAAAACAACCCTCACCCTATCGCCAAAGCCCACGTAGTCCTGCATCATGAACCAGGTCCCAGAAAATCATGAAATTGGCTTAGAAGCCAGGAGATTTTTTTTTAATTATAAATGTTGGGTTTTTTCCCCTTTGTGTTCAGGTTTCTGAGCCTTCAGGGTGCATTTCTTCATGTCTTCCAGCTTTTCTTTGCAAGGACGAGAAACGTGTCTGATTTCGAAATGAAAGCCGAGAGTCTCGGGTAATGTCTTCTTTCCAAAGTCTGTGCCTTTCAGAAAAGCACCACATGCTATAGGATTCGTGATAAAATCACAACCATTAGCAACCCTGCGTTCAGCTGGAAATGTCTATTTGTCTGAAGAACCATTGATCTTGTCCAACTAACTTGAGATCTTGGTTTGAGAAGATTACAAGTTTGGTTGCTAAAGGTAATAGAGTGGCTGCAATAGACTTAGACATCTGTAAGGCACGTGACTTGGTGCCACAGGACATTTTGATTCACAAGCTAGAAAGATATCAAATGACCATGGCAGACATTACATGGATTACAAGCTGGCTAACTGACAGGTCTCCAAATGTCATTGTAAATGAGGAATCATCATCCAACAAGAGTGTTTCTAGTAAGGACCTGCAGGGTTGTGTTCTTGTCACATCCCAACCCCCAGTTTGAGACCCCTGTCCCAGGGGGAGGGAAGCCCAATGGGGCTGCAGCTGCTGCCCCTGTCACAAGCCCTGGCTCTGCAGCTCCCATTATCCAGGAACCGCAGCCAATGGGAGCTGTGGAGGCGGTGCCTGCTGGCAGGGGCAGTACACAGAGCCCCCTGGCCCCTCTACTTAGGAACTGCAGGGACATGCTGGCCTCTTCTGGGGAGCCCTCCCAAGGTAAGCGCCGCCCCACACCCCAACTCCTTGCTCCAGCTCTGAGCTCCTTCCCACACTCAAACTACGGCTGCTGCTGGAGTGGGGGGAAGCGCGGTGGCCCAAGACTGCCCCAGCAGTGGCTGGTGTGGCTGACCCAGGGGCTGCCTGAGCTGCTTGGGCATCCCCAGAGCCAGCCACACTGGCCACGGCAGAAGTCACAGAGGTCACGGAATCCGTGACCTTTACAACCTCCGTGACAGACATGCAGCCTTATCTCTGATTTCTTTATTACAGTGGTTTGAAACCTCAAGACTGATCTGCAGATCTGGATTTCACCAGCCGCTCTGTTAAGAGGGGGCAAAGAGCTGCGTTTTTTGAAACCTCTACCAATTAGAAAGGGAAATAGAACCAATAGGGATTGCACTGCTCTAAAAGGGCCCAATCCAAAGCCCATTGAAGTCGATGGAAAGATGCCAGTTGACTTTAAAGGGCTGTGGGTCAGGTTTGAAGTCACGTGCAGTAATTAGGTGAATTTGTGCAGAATATTTCATGGCAAACTGTCAATAGCCGTTCTTGTCCTTTGACAAATGGAAATGAGGCCGTGAAAGCTGCTGACATGATGTGATCTATCAAACGGCTGCTCTGGATGCTGGAGTGCGTAGCTGCCAGCCAGGCAAAAATGTCTTTCCAACCTATTATTAAAAAAAGAAATGAAATAGGAATTTGCTGCTGTTACGAACCATTGGTATTGCCAAAGCCATGTCATTGTTCTTCAGAAATCCAGAATGATTTTTAAAATAAACTCTATTCATTAGTACGGTGATCACACAAGGCATATTCTATTACTAAGTGGTCCTGGTACATAGATATTACTCACTTAAGTAATCAGTCACTGTCAACAAATTACAGGATACAGAGAATGGAATTAGCAAAATGAACTATGGATGTAAAATTCATTTGAAATTCAATTTAGAAGCAACATTAGCTTTCAATTAGTCTGCCCAACTGTTTGAACATCATTTTTTTTCTATTGGATTTTTATATAAATGTAATTAACCTTTGCTGTTAAATTGTTGATTTTGTTGATATAATTATTATGTGACTCCTAATATTTTGCTTGGCTGCCATCTAATTAGAGGGTGACTTCAAATTAGAGAAACAAAGGCTGCTGGTGACCTCTACCATGTTCTCTGCTCAGTCTGGGTGGGAGGGGGATGGAAAGTGGAAAATCAAACTCGCTAACGCAGATTTAGTGCAAATGAAAATGTGAAGCTAGAAATTAATATATGATTTTGCTTCCAAGCCTTTCTCTGGAAACAGATAATACAGTAACTCCTACTGACAGTGCCAAAAAGTAATAATGAAAAAAATTAATTTCAGATCAAACGAAAGTTTGTTTAGTTTTGATTTTGAGCATTTGGGTTATTTTAGCATTTTTTAAAAATAAAACGGAATGAAATTTTTAAGTGAAAAGTGGTTTTTGACCAACCAAACCGGAATGTGTTGTTGAGAAGATATTGAAATGAAATATTTTGAGTTCTTCAGAATTATTTACCCCAAAAAGAACAACTTGGTGAAACGGGTCACAAATTTATTAAACGATTTGGTGTTGCCGAACCTGCATTTTTTGCCAAAACAGTTTTGGGTGAAACGTGTCACCCAGCTCTTGCTCCTGCCCTTCCCCACCATAGTTCATTCTCCTCCAGGCTTGCTGGATTGATCCGATCAGAGACCGGCATTGTGTTGACGATTTTAGGCCTCAAGAGGTAGGTAATCTAAATCAGGTTTCTGTCTGTGACCGGGTTGAGTTCGGAGGGGGGCTTTCCTCACTTTGAACAGTCTGTGTCTATTCTCTCTGCTCTAGTCCTGCGTCATGTCACACTTGGAGGGTCACTGTCAAGCTAAACAATCACAGCACTGAGTTTTAGCCCTTACTCACTGATGGCAAACCAGGCGCTGACGTCAGAAGTGAAGTCACTCGATTATCCCTGGGATAAGTGGGGTCCAACACAGACTCCCGTTGCTCAGATACCCAGCTGGTGTAAGCCAGTGTAGCTCCCTGGAAGACAACAAACTGGGTCTTGCTGATCTGCACCATCAGGGAATACGGCCCAAACTGTTTTTAAAAGCCCTTGTCTCCTGCTCATGTTACTTAGACTGAAACAAGCTATACTTGCCACTGATAGGTTTACTCTTTAATTTCACTCTAGGTTTCTACTGCTAGCGATGACATAACACACTTACGTAAACATTTGTGGCCATCGTGTTCTCACGGGGCCCAGGTATTCCCTGGCGCTGTTGCAGGGCAAGAAGAGATTTTAAATACTATCCATCAGGTCAGCCAACATGAGGACAAGGGGAATGAATCTTCACAGAGAGAGCACTGTGGAAACTGGCTGCTCTGGAAGGACTGCGTCCAAGACTTTAATGCTCTAGCTCTAGCCCTGGTGATCTGCACAAACCACTAGCAACAGCAGCCGGCAGCTGGGGACCTGAGCTGCGTGAACTAGTTGAGGGTACATCTGGGCACTTGACTCAGCATCTGCAAGATAGAGTCGTTCCAGAGCAAGTAACGAATGAATGAATTCACCAGGCACTTGCCTACTGTACGCGGGAGGCTACTTCTCCCAACCTGTTGGAGGTGGCAGAAATGTCCAGGAAATGGAACCAGCTTAGTGTGATTAACCTTGAATGGCATCAGAGGCCACTTCTATTACCAACACACGTCCTCCTGCCTAAGAGCACATCAAGCTGTTTGGCCTTGAATATAGAGACCATATTGGATCTTCTTGACCCACAATGTGCTTTTCTTTAGCCCAGGAAAAAGACTAGACCGTAATTGTCACTCAACGTGGGTCTGTCTTCACTGCAAAAGTGTGTTCTTAATTTGTTCTTAAAGTGTGTGCTTTGTGAGTATTCCTCTGGGGGCTTGTACCTTTTTCTGCAGAAGCCCAAGGGTGTTCTGGGTAATTTTCCCTTTGGGGCATGGACATATGCAGGTGCCTGTGACTATCATTAATGACTGTCAATTATTAATGGTGGTGGTTACTCTTATTTATGGTTCATTTCTGGTTGTGCCCACGAGACAGGTGGTTCCCAACAGAAGAGACTCACCCAAGAAGTTCACAGTCTAAAGTCACGTACCAGACACTTTTAATCTCTAAAAGCTGCCATGTGTCTGGGATGCACCAGATGTTGCCTTGAATTAATTTGTATCCTGTGAGCTGATTTCACTCTCTGCAACACTCTAAATTCACTTTCAGCTGGGAGGTCTTAGTGGAAGATGGAATGTGAGTCTAGTCCATTAGGAACTGGACGTGCACCGGTGGGATTGTTTGTTTCAAGACCTTGTCATCACACATCTTAAAGACCCATCCTCTGTGGGGCTTAAGGGCACCCAAGACACGTCCTAGGAGTGAGTACACTGCTACACACAAACCTGATCCATAGGAATGGATCTGCCAGAGGAGCACTGCTGTAGAAATGGACTAAGTCCCACTCGGTCTCCAGTAAAAGTACTGTAAGATTTTCAGGTACATGGCCCAGATATGTGGAACACCGGTTGGAAAGGTTGAAATTTGGCACATTGGGTGATAGCTGATCTTAGTGCATAATAATCATGCCAAGTTGTGGTGGAAAGTCTAATGAATTTTTAGAGGCTGCCTTTGAAGGGTGGCTGTTTTGGGAAAACCCTTATTAACGTTCCCAGGTCTCAGTTACCAGAGCCCAACTTGCAGGGGTCTGGTTGTACGGGCTCAGGCGGTGAAACGGTTACAGGAAACTGGCCCAAGGATTTTGTTTTTTCTTGGTGATAGAACACTGGTGACCTGAAACCATGTCCAAAGCCTGACGTTAACGGGAACCTCTCTCCTGACTTCAGGGGGCTTTGGATCAGCCCCTCACTACCTCAGCAATTGATATTGGGCTGCAGAGGCTGTCCCAGCTACGTCAGTGGCTCACAGCGGACACAGGGTGGCTGTGGTGGAAAACCATTCCCAAAAGATAGCTGCTCAGTACCCTGTCAGATGAGGGCTCAATGGCTCCCAGCGAAGGTGTGTCCTGAAGTCACTGTCCCACCATACTTGGCAGCCTCACTAGTCACCCAGCCGGAGCTAGTCTCCAGATAAACAAGGAACTTTGATTTCCAGGCCAGTCACCGTTCACCAGCACTGAAATCACATTCGCTCTGAAGAGGCTGCTGACTAGGATGCACAGTCTGGACCTAGCATGAATCATCTCCCTCCTCCCTGCATCCAGGAACTGACTCATCAGAGATGGAAGAAGAGGCAGATGCCACCCAGGAAGTTAAAGCACCGTCAACAGCCTCACCACACAAGGAAGCCGCAGACGGTTTCATCTTGGCAACACAACCGCTTGAGGCGCCTGCCAAAGGGCTAGATACCATCGAGTGTGCCAGCGGGCGCGCTCTCGCCAGAGCCCGGCGTGGGACTCCTGGAATGTCACCCGAAGAGAAGAGAGAGCACAGAGGGCGAGGGGTGGATGGGGTCTCCAGCACGGCCTTGGGGGGGGATTCGTTTTAATAGACACAATGTTGGGGTAATTGGAAAATCACATTGCTGCTGAGGAACAGGGTATTTTACTCTGCCGGGGGCGCGTGCGGTATGTGGATTTGTGCCAGCGTCAGACACTTGAAACAGAGACTAGAAGGAACGTGCCTGGGGTCGATTCTCTGCAGGCCCAAGCTAAATCATTACAGAGCTGAAGCGCTCACTGTGCCACTTTGCAATGAGCCCGAGAGCCTGTTTCTTTGTGTTTGGGATCAGGGGTGCATGCGGAATGGCAGTTCAGAATCATTGAACCCACCATGCAGATGGGATAACCAAGCCCCAGATTACAAAGGCACTTGGGTACCTGCCTGCCACTAACATTAGTGGGTGCCAGGCACTTAAACACCTTTGTGAACTGGGTCCTAAGTGCCTTGCAGGGTTACACACAGAGTCTGTGGGAATCCAGAGCTGATATCTCCCATGCCTTTGCTTTAGCCACAGGGCCACCCTCCCCTGGGTGGAGCAGGAAAGATTTCAAAACCACCACCCATCTTACGGGGAGGCAGCAGGCAAAGACTAGGAGCGCTGGGGTAATGCAGAGTCATTGTTACGTAGGACCAAGTGGGGACAAATTGCACCGTCCCCTTTGCAATACAGAGCAGTGCTCCATGGTGGGTGTCTTCCCTGGGCCCTAGATTGCGCCCACTGGGCCCGCTGGCAGAGGGGTGAGAATGGGTCTGAAGCGCATTGGAGTGTTATTTCCATCTTAGCGCCTCTCTTTTTCCACAGAGGGTGGATACCTTGCAACTTTTGCAGTTGTCCCATTTCACCAGAAATCTCAGGGTAAAGCAGTGGCTATGCTCAGCCATTCAGGCCGCTTTCCCCATGACTGCCTCATGCCGTGCATAAAGAAAGGCAGGTTGAATTCTCCACTGGGTCTGTTTTTCCATCCCGATGGGATCTGAGCGCTTCCCAAACAAAGGAATTTGTCCTCCCAGGGTTAGTCCCAATTTCCTTGTGCGGGACAGAGGCCCAGAGTGACTTGCCCAAGGTCAGCGCCAGGAATTTGAATCCAGGTCCCGGTACCTCAGACACCAGGTCGTCCTTTCTGCGCAGCAGCCAGCGCAAACAAACCTTGCTTTCCTGCCGAAATCTCTGCGTGCCAACCTGGCCGAGAGCACAGCCCTCGACGGCAGCAGGCGATCTGCGCATGGGCCAATCTGCACGCTGTGTGAATGAGAGAGGTGTTGAGAGTGGAGACACTGGGCAGATGCAGACACTCAAGTGCCACCTGTGAACATTAGAGGGAGGCAGCCCAGTTTGATCCATTTGAAAAAGAAAACAGCCATTCTTCCGCTGCTTGCTGGAGACAGGCCCCCGATCAGCTAGAGAGAAATGTCATCTCCATTGCCCTCTGCTTTCTCCTCCACCTCCTGTGCTTTGTTTGCGGGCACAGCGGGCCAAGAATGATTAGACCCTTTCGGGAACCAGGCCTCTCTCTCTCTCTCTCTTCTGGCAGGCAGGAGGCTGAGGGAGGAAATAACAGTCCTTAACGTGTTTCTGAAATATTGAAGCCGATGCCATCTGTCTCGCAAGGCGGTAGGAGGATGGGAATAGAAGACAACAACAACGAGTGGCGAGTGAGTGGGTGGCATTGTATACCGGATACACACTGCAGGGCTGGGAGAATACAAGGGCAGAAGACAGCTCCAGACGGGGCGAGCAGAGGATGATATGGCGCAGTGCGGTTAGGCCATGATGCTTTTGGCCATTCAACATTTGCCTTTCCCTTGCCCGTCGCTGTGTCTTTCGGCATATGTATCGCTTCTGTCATTGGTACGAAGGCCCTGACCCTCCAAAGACGTAAGCACGTGAGTAACTTTGTTCATTGCCGATGACGGATTTCTGTCCCCCACAGCAAGGTGCAGGCTTTCCCAGGCGACATTTCATCTGCCTCAATTGATGAAATCCCCGTCGGGGTTTGTGTCTCAGCGACAGGTTAAAAAATAAGACGAGAGAGGTTCTAACCCGTCAGTAGGTCGGGCCGGACCCTTGGCTGGTGGGGATGTGCTCGGTCCAGTGGAGCTGATTGGCACCAGCTGAGGACGTGGCTTGTGGACTCTGCTAAAGAAAAGAACATAAGTGAGGTTACTTGTGCTTAAGTGCAGGCTAACGCCCCAAAGGAGAGACCCCTCTGCACATGCAGTGGTACGCCTCCCTTTGAAACGGAGCTGATGAAAATCAACAGAGCCCCACTGGCATCGGGAGACTGGGTCTGGCCTCCACTGCTTCGGCTGGAGAGCGACTTCTCCTTCAACTTCCATTTGGGAACCTGCCGCAGACGCAAACTAGGGTTTGACGGCCCGACACCGGCCCACTGTCAACCAGGAGCGCCTGCCTCTTGCGGTGGCACCAGAAATCACAGTCGCTTGCAAGCCTTAAAGTGCAGCGGAGGACGCTGGCTGAGCAGGCGGACGGTTTGGACCGTTCCGGGTTGTTGCTGTAGAGTTATTTATACTGATAACCAAGTTGTCGCCTCGCCCATTTCCATAGGGGCAGGACCAGGAGACCGATTATCCCTCAAACCTGTGGCCTTAATTCATGCCACGCTAGCAGGAGCGGGCACCTGGTGTAGCAGAATCCTGCCCTGTGTCCACTGCAAGGGCAGGCTATATGCAAGAGATATTGGGCCAAACCCACCCCAGCCTCCCCTCCAGCTACTACCTTCTGTGGTTTCTGCTTGCAGGCCGGGAGCAGCAACAGGCTGTCATGGGAGTGTAGGGCTCGTTCCTTCCCCGTCAGATCCTCTGTCCCCGACAACCCTGTGCCGTCGCATGGGCCAGGTCCGCGTTGCAGGCAGCATGCAAGTCTGCTCCCCCACTAACTGGGCCTGCTGCTGCTCTCCACCCCACCCCCTGAGTGCTGCTGCCCCGGGACTCGAATGAACCTGGGTGGCCTGAATCAGGACCACCCAGCTCAGCCTCTTCATGCAGCCTGGTGGTCCCAGACCCAGCAGAAACCCCTCCTCACGACCTGGCCAGACGTGAGCGACACAGCTGGGTGCTGAGACACATCCAGAGAGCGCTGCAGCGCTGTGGAGAGTCGCCTTATATCCGTGGGCCACGCCTGAGGATCGGATGCAGTTACAAATTTTGTACCCCAGGCCCCATAAGAAACACCAGACCCAGGACTGCTCTTCCAGCTGGCATGGTGGTGCTGATGAGAGAACCGTGCTAGCATCACCTCACTGCTGCTGCTGCTTATTTGATTGCTGTGCCCCCCACCCTCCGCATTTCCTGGTCACAAGCAGCCTGTCTGCATAACCTCCGGGAGAGTTGTTTGCACCAGTATTTGTGACATTTCAGCCTTCTGCAGGGGCTTGCAGACCAAACACAAAGGAGTGAGTGTCAGCAGAACCAGCTGGCAGGTATAATGAGGTAAACTTTTCTGCTGTGTTTCTCCAACTTGGCTTCAGATGTGTTACTGCGCTGTCCCTCAGTGCTTCCCGGCATGGGGCAGTCATTTTCCATTGCAAACCTCCACCTCTGTCAGCAAGTACTCACCCAGTATGTGCATAATGCTGTAGCCAAAGGTTCATTTGAAACATTTATTCATAGGAATGATTTGCAAGGAAGTAACTTAATTTTTTATGCCCAGATCGTTTGGGCTGGCTGGCTAAGAAGTCTTCAAGAATGAACAATGAATTCGTTAAGGTGTATTTGGCTTTGCAGAAAGAGCAGTCTGTGTTGTTATGGCACAGTGTCTCTTACAATCATTTCCTAGAGTTTCAAGCCTCTTTGGAAGTGTGTCCGAGAGATCAGTTGTCTTGCATGGTACATTACTATGTTGTTCTGAAAGAAATTTTCCTACCGGCTCTTTTGTATGTGGTTACCAACAACAATGCTGGAGTATTCTGAACAGATCTGAGTGTAGTAATTACATTCGCTTCAATTTTTTGATTAAAATAGTCATTAAATCTCCTGTCCTGATAATACATGGCAGCCTGGTTACTGCTTCCTGGAATATCAATAATTCAGAGCCTGTCTGCTTTGCGTATATGTCACTTTTCTGCCAAAGATCTCTATCAGATTGTGACAGAGAGCATCAAACATAATGCAGCCCATTTAAAGGCTCCCAGTCTGCCTGAATTCAATGAGCTGGGAGTAAATACTGCCTCTAGTTCTTAGGTGTGTTGTTTCAAAAGAGCAGGATAAGGTTTCTCTGAAGCTCTAGTGTCTTTCATCTGAGAATCTCAAAGCACTCTGCAAATATTAATTAAGCAGCATCAAACTCCTGCGATACAGTTAAGTATTATTATATGTATTTCACAGATGGGTAAACTGATACACAAGTCGTAATGAGCCATGGCTGCTGCTGCTGCTGTCTGAAGGAGACAGGCGGGTGTAAGCCATTTTAAATGACCTGTTCAGAGGTGGCCTCACTACAGAGAGACATCTCTAGCCTCTTGGCGATCGATAGCAGCCATGTAGGTAGTGACCAGACAGTTTCACCTCCAGACAAAACAGGAAAAGAAAGTCCAGTGTTGTATCATGCCAAGGTCCCTGGGTTGTGTCCATCATCTAAAGGTTGTGGTGAGAGTGTAACATTGCTATGCTCTTTCAGGATGGCTTCTCTGGGCAGTGCCCTGGAGCGTGACCTGGTTACATTCACATACAGTTGTATGCTGGCATATTGGGAAAATGCCCCGGGCTCAGGATGCTGTCATCCCCCTAGAAATACAATAAACACCGAGAGATCAGGAAGCAGCATTAGCTCCGTCAATTTCATTCTCATTAGAGTCAGACAGGACAGGGGAATTGCTCAGGGCAAGGGGAGGGGCACGTGAATAGGAAGAGTGTTGTGGCCCATTTTGGTATTCATTGCAGGAATATAATATTAAGAGCCGTATTATTTCTTTATTGTCCAGCGCTGATGACAGGCGTTCCTGTCAATACAATCAGATGGAAGGCAGGAGTTCTGTACGGCAACATAATCAGTTAGTGACTTTCCACAGCGAAAGATCAGCCCAGCCTTGCAGCCATAGTCAATTTTTGTGCCTGCCAAACCACTGCTTTGTAGCTTATCAGTGTGATGTTTGACAGGTGGGGGAGAATTTGTTGCGCGATCCTCTCCCGGCAATAGCTTTATAGCATAGTGTTAGGGGCAGGAAAACACGCCTCTGTTTGCAGTACACGTGTGTTCTTTTTCTCCATTATGTCTGCCATTGTGTATTGGAGAGCAGGCTGGCAAGTGTATGGACTCCACTGCTCACGTCAGGGCCCCGAAGCAAGAACAAGGCTCTCAGTTACTCACAAATTTGGAAACAATCTACCACTCCTCATTTAGCAGCTGTTGTCCCTGCATCTCACCTTTGGCTGAGAGAAGAGGAAATTGGCTCCCTCTGGGCCTTGACACAAAATGCCTCTTCATGGCTCAGTTGTCAGGAAGCTAAGCTGCGCTCCAGATGGCATGTCCTGCTTCTGCCATTGCATTGCCCAGAAAGCAGAGTCTGCTCTCAGCCTTGACTTGCCTGGCCGGCTTTCTCCATTGGCAGCGCAGGGACCTGACCGCCTGCCACTCAACGAACCAGCCTCTGCACTTTCTCCAGGTGTTTACACCTCTTCTTGCCTTTTCTGCCATTCTCTCCTTTTGCTGCTCCACCGTTTTCTGCTGATGCACCTTTCATTTGAATTCATTGCGGCTTCACAAAGAGGAGTCACAGCTGTTCTTGCCAAAGCATTGGAGGCTGGGGAGACTGGAAAGCCCACCCACAGCCGCTGCCAAATAGCAACAGGACCCTGAGCCTCACTTACTGAAGCGGGGTGACCCAGATTCCTTCGTTTTCTCTTGTGGAATTCGCCTCCATCTTTTTTCCGGTCTATACAGACTTTGTCATCATTGCCAGTGATGGAAATGCCAGGGGCTCTGGAGAAAAAGCAATATCTGTTTCACAGGGACCCACTAAAGGGGCGTAACGACCTCAGGCAAATACGTCTGCTGTTTTCACATTGATTCCTCAGACCCCAGAATAGCTCCGGAGAGAGATTTGGGCTAGACGCCTTCTGACTTGCATCTTCAGGTGCCTAAGGAGGATTCATGGCACGAGAAGCCAGGCGCGGGTGCCTCCCATCAGTGTTGTCACTGGGGCTCTTTACAACCCCACTGAGCGAGGCCGCCGGGGGGATGTGCCCCATCAGCTCCCTACCTGGTGGCTGGTAGAGGGGCCTTTCAACCCCCACTCCTAGACCCGGTGGCGGGCTGCAACGAGATCTACCCTGAGCGAGGCGTCTCAGAGGTTGGGGTTAATCTAGATCATTAACTTGTGCTCCTTCCGTGGGTGGAGAGCCTGGCCCTGCAGCAGCCGAGTCGATTCTTTGGGTCATTTACGAAGCACGTCTCTTGAGGTTGCCTCCTTTCTCTGTCACAGGGTAGAGGACTGAAAATGTTCCACCTTGGGCCGGATCCTGGTAACACCTGTCCGCACTCAGGCAAAGGCCCACTGGCTCCAATGATGGTTTTACCGGAAAAATCCACACCCCTGAGCAACAGTTATACTGACCTCACCCCTGGTGTAGACAGCACTCTGGTGACGGGAGGGCTTCTCCCGTCGACACAGCTACCGCCTCTTGCAGAGGTGGAGTCACCATGTCGGCGGCAGCTCTCCCGTCTGCACTACAGTGGCACAGCGGCAGAGTTCTAAGAGCAGACCTGCCCTAAGGGAGGGAACTCTCAGAACACACAATGCAGTTCATCACCCACTGAAAGTCAGTGGGAAGTGGGAGCCAACCTCCCTTTGTCCTTTTAAAAATCTCTCCCAAGAACTTCAGGGTTTGGTCCTTGAATATTCAGAAGCAAGAGATTCTTCCCCCTCCCAGCCCCCTTCCTCGTTCCCCTACCCCAAATAATAGCCGGGCAGGCTTTAAACTACTTGACAGAGTCACTCTGAGCAGGTTGTTGGCACCCCGCTGCCCCTTTACAGAAACTTGCAATACATAATAATAATCTGTCCCCTGTCAGTTGTACCCAGTGTTACCAGTCTGAGTCCTAGTTGTCTGTGTTAAACTTCATCCCTTGGGCTGCAGAAGCCAAAGAGGTCGTGCTACCTGCATTTGTGCAAATGCAGGCATCGTTACCATGCTGAATAATGAGGCTTGGGGTGAATTTTATCTTGGCACTCGTTTGTGTTCTCCCGCAGAATTATAGCTGGGATCCAGTGTGCCATTCCAGCGGACTGTGATTCATGATTGGATGCCGTAAGCGGGTTGTAATAGCTTTATCAATCTTTCCGTGGCTGATTGTCTAGCGTTATCAGCCAGCAAAGCTGGACTCCCCGTTTCTAATTCTTGGATTTAGCTACAGGATGTGTATGGCTGGGCCCGGAGTGGAGAGCTGCTGAGTCCCGGAACAGGGGTGTGCCCGGGAGTTGAAAGGATGGCCTCTGTTAGATCGAACACCCAATCCTTTGCACTAGAAGGCTAACTTGAATGGTAAATTAAATCCCATCCTAAAACAGAGTGAAAACCTCCCCCACAACACACCTGCTGTGTGTTCTTCACAACTCAGTTTAGTGAATTTCACCCACTTATGCTAACCAGATGCATCGTAATATCTGCTTCTACCCCTGCAGCCCCGAACTCTGCAGGGCTGCTCCACAAGGGACTTTTTCTCCAAACGAACAGTGATCTTATGGCTCTTCCCCAGCAAGAGCTCCTGGAACTAATGACACACAGGCTGGTGCAATACCCAGGGAATGCACGAGGCATCTCTGGCTTCTGTAGCATCCCTCTGAACAGATCCGGCATGCGTTGTGTTCCACGGCCCCCTACTCTGCTGGCCTTTGGGGAGCCAGGTTCGACTCTTCCCATACGGAGAGGCAAGTATCCCAGGCTGGCCCCTGAGTGCAAACACTGAGCTGTGCCCAGGACGGGGAGTAGGGGGGACACAGTCTAGCCTCACAGGCTTGGATTCCGCAATCCTTGCTTGGGGAAATGTCTTCTGATTTCCGTGGGGATTTCGCCTTCGTAAGAGCAATTAGATTGAGCCCTCCGTTGAATCTGATTCAAACACCCCAGGGGAGAACAGGCTGGGGGATCATTTTTAAACTGTAAAATATTCATTTGAAAAAAATCTGTGAATACGGTAATATAAATATAGCCAATTGCCATTATTAATTAGTTAATACTAAATAATATAACATCCTCCTCCTTCCCTTTGAGTCCTGGTGCCGAACAATCAGGAACTTCTACTGAACATCTACTTTCAACATCCCCCTGAAATAGTGAAAACCAAAGATGGGTGGATTAGCTGATGAACAGAAACATCTCTAGTGCCACACTGACTCAATCTTCCCCAGGCTGGCAGCCAGGAACAACCACAGAGAGCTAAATAATAATAAATCAGAATTATTGATGTAGGATAGAAATTGCTCATTACAATCTAGTACTGGTATTTCTCTTACTGTGGGGCTTGAAAGGCCTGTGATGTCATATGCTGCCCTCCCTGCTTTTCCTTGCTGCTATTTCCAGCAACTACTATCAGCAGAAAAAGGTGGAGCAGAGAATCCATGGGGGTGGTGGAGGGTGCATTCTTACATGCTACGGTAATTACAAAACAGAGGATTTGTGCTTTCTTATGGTTTGGTGCAAGAATATCTTGCTTGGGGCTTTGGCGTGTGGCACCAGAGAGATGTGCTCAAACCAAAGGAAGGCCTCAGTCACATGGCCGCCACTCTAGACAGAAGCGCTTTCTCTCCCACAGGTGAAATCCTTCCCGGTCAGGAGGCCAGCACAAGGGGAATTTAACCCACAGGTTCGTACGCGGGGCGTGACTCTCCATTCCACACCAATGTGCCTCTGCTGACTTCAGTGGAGACGTGCCAGCACAAGACTGGCGTAATGGGATGGAGAAGTAGATACCTGCACCTGAAAAATGTCTAGCAGTTTGTAACATGTCCACATACTGGTCCATCTATTGCTCCCCTGCCTGCAGTAAACCCTTAATCTCCTATGGCAGACCTGCCGCTGCACCTGTCTGATCACTAACCCATCACGGCAGCTTCACATGCTAACGTGTTTAATGAAAGGCTCAATGGAGGAGAACAGCAACAGAAAATGCAGATGCCTGCCTACACCTAGGCATCAAGGGACTCTGATAAGTGAAAACATGGGGCTGGGCCAAATCCTCAGCTAGTGTAAATCTGTGATTCATATGACATGGTGCAGATTGACAGTGGCTCGGGAGCTGACCCATTGCTGGCAAACTCACCTGAGTACTGGGATAAACAACACTGGTTGTCTTTGACGAAGACAATCTCTACTTCTACTGCTCTTTCAACAGTGCTGTTTTCTAGGTACCCTATTAACAAAACCATCCCCAAACCTTCTGCTAGTGGAACTTTTAGAATAGCCCCTAATTTAGAAGAGATTCTGTGATTAATACAAACATTTCTTGCCTATATGATTCCCATTGGATAGAAGAACAATAAAATAACCCATTAATAATGTACACCGGAGCCATTGAGATAAATAGTAGCATAGTCATAGTAATAAATTCAGAATTAAATAAAATCCTTATTTTCAAGCAATGGTGTAGTAAAAATGCTTTGAAACAGTGATTTACTGATATGTTATCTGCAAGATCGCAGTGTTTATTTAATGACTTGGGGACCATCCTATGTAAAATGAGCATGAGGTATGTAAATAGATGACATTACCATAGCCAAGTCATCAATATTTATATTTTCCCCTGTAATCTTGTTTTTCAATTTTTAAACTAAAATATTAGGTTGTTACTCAAGTGTGAGAAACAGTGCATTAAATATAACTTGATCCAAATTCCTAGCTTCCTTTGCCCTAGTTGCTTGAGGCACAACATAAAGGTTAATAACAGATACAGGACCCAGTGCATTTAACCACAGTACTGCTACTCATCACAAAGTGACAATTAGAAACTCCTGTGGAATACCAATGGCCGGTGATCAAACAGACTTTAGCAAAACCAGTAGATATCACATTATCCCTGTTCTTCATTCATCATTTATTTGACAGGGTAAAAAGCTTATATTGAGTGTTAGGGCCGCACTTTCTGTTTTACCACACAAATGATTTACCCTATAAGCTGAGGGCAAGGTGGGGTGGGAGGGAGAATGAAATTGGCTTTACTTCAGTGAGTTGTGTCAACAACTTTGCGACTCTCACTTGCTCTAGTAGAGAGGAGGCTACTGAGTTCTTCTGGGCTCAGCCAGCACTAACCAGGCACACCTGTAAGGCTTGCTCTGTCTGGAGGGGTGAGGAGGGGAAGCTTAAAAAGAGAGCCTGCCACAGGAAGGGGTGGTGACTAGAAAGAAGACAGCTGAGCACAGAAACAGATCCGCCATGAAGATGCCTGTCTCAGGCCTGACTGCTCCTGAGACTGCATGGACCAGGTATAAAGCATGGTGACCTAAGAGGATATCACCCCATAAGCCATGCCCCAAAGGGGTGACCCTAAGAGCCAGACCACCTTTGCTTTCCTTTTCTTCTGATTCCCCTCTCTCTCAAAGGAAAGAGAGAAAAGGACCTTTAGATGGTTCTTTGGTTTGCTTGGAGAAATCCTCAAGCGCTACAAGCAGGGGCAGGGCATTGTAAATAACTTGAATCATGGTCTGGTGGGGACCCCTCCCCAAACCTGAAATGGATTTATAAGGAACTGGTACTATGATTGAGGGATTTTGTTAAGTGATATCTGTAACCTCCCTGAACTACATAAGAAGACTGTCTTCTGTGAACGGCATGGACTGATGTTGACTTTCACTTTTCTCTAAGAACATAAGAACAGCCGTATTGGGTCAGACCAAAGGTCCATCCAGCCCAGTAGCCTGTCTGCTGACAGTGGCCAATGCCAGGTGCCCCGGAGTGAGTGAACCTAACAGGTAATGATCAAGTGATCTCTCTCCTGCCATCCTTCACCCCCCTCTGACAAACAGAGGCTAGGGACACCAGTCCTTACCCAGCCTGGCTAATAGTCATTAATGGATTTAACCTCCATGAATGTATCCAGTTCTCTTTTAAACCCTTTTATAGTCCTAGCCATCACAACCTCCTCAGGCAAGGAGTTCCACAGGTTAACTGTGCGCTGTGTGAAGATCTTCCTTTTATTTGTTTTAAACCTGCTGCCCATTAATTTCATTTGGTGCCCCCTAGTTCTTATATTATGGGAACAAGTAAATAACTTTTCCTTATTCACTTTCTCCACACCGCTCATGATTTTATATTCCTCTATCATATCCCACTTAGTCTCCTCTTTTCCAAGAGTCCCCGCCCCTTTAATCTCTCCTCATATAGGGCCTGTTCCAAACCCCTAATCATTTTAGTTGCCCTTCCCTGAATTTGCCCCCATCATATTGTATGTATAGCTGGGGTTATTTTTTCCAATGTGCATTACTTTACATTTATCCACATTAAATTTCATTTGCCATTTTGTTGCCCAATCACTTCTGCTAACAGAAATCATAATGCTGTACTTGGCTTCCAGTGGGCCCCGCTTTCTTGGCAGGATGTACTGAACCCTAGTTCTTGCCGACCGTGCTGTGTGTGTGTCCAGTTACATGCTGTAGGCTGCACCAAAAGCAATGGGAGAGGAAAACAGATGGAAACTCACCATGAAATGCATGTGGCAGATAAGTTAATTAAAGAGTAATAACTCTTTAAGTCTCATTTTGAGCTCTATCTACTTCCAAAACAAATGAATGGCAAGCCATTAGGTACTCAACATTTATTTAATTAGGATGACTATAAAGAGTTATTATTCTTAGTAATTTGATGTTTCTAGCTATCTGTGTTCTTAATTATTCCTTGTGTTGTGATGCACCTCTCCTTCTGTCTACATACAGCATATGAGGCACCACAATCAGCAGCTTCTATCATCTTATCATTCACACTTCACACGCCGCCTCCATATCTTCAGCAGGATGTAAATCTCACTGCCTGTATGAGTGTACCCGTAACAATAGATTGTCAAAGGCTTAAAACTACCGTTATATTTCAGTCTCCTATTTGTTGGACTACTTGAGCTTTGACTTTGTGGGCTGTAATGTTAACAAAACCCATGATTGAACGTATAAGTCAATGGCAACATGTAATCTCACTAAGTGTCCTGTAACCTTTCAGGTGTAATATGGGAACCTAATTTGCAAAGCAAAGTGTATTATTATTATTTTATTTTATTATGTATTATTATTTATTACCACAATGCATAGTAGCATGGGCCCTAATTTTGGCTGGACCTCTAGGTCAGTACTGGGTTCTCAATCAGAGGGCTGGGGCCCACTGGGGGGCCATGAGAAGGTTTTGGGTGAGGGCTCCAAGCAGGGTTGGCATTAAATCTGAGGGGCCCCGGGCAAAAAGCCAAAGCCCCACCACCTGGGGCCGAAGCCCGGGGCTCCAAGTCCCGTCACCTGGGGCTGACGCCAAAGCCTGAGCAACTTGGCTTTGCAAGGCCCTCTGTGGCGTGGGGTGCCGGACAATTGTTCTGCTTGCTACCCGTAATGGTGGCCCTGGCTTTTTATGCAGAAAAACAGTTATCCTGACACAGGTGGGCCACGGAGGGTTTATAGCATGTTGAGGAGAGAGGGGACCTCAGAAAGAAAAAGGTTGAGAAGTCCTGCTCTAGGTAATAGGTAGTCTCCCCAATATTTATAATTGACATCTGTAATATCTGTTTTTCCCTATTTGAGATCAACATCATCTACAGTCACCTAATTCCTATGACTTATTTAACAGATACATTTTTTTCCCTTTCAGATGTATGGATTGTTTCAGCACTATAAATCAAACTAATAAGTGATATATGGCCCTAATTCTATTTCTATTGAAGTCAATGGAATTTTTCCTTTGACATCAATGAGAGCAGGATTGATTTCTATACATGTTTCATTTGTTGCTGAGATTTTAAGAATGAATTTCCTTTTTTCCATTGCCAAAGACAGATAGCAGCAGTAGAGGTAGAGGAGTCATCTAATAACCACATATTAATACATGAATCACCACCTTAGAACCCCACTCAGCAAAAGACTGAAAGGAAAATAACTGAACTTGATATTTTGGCTGTCTGAAGTAAAGGATTTTACAAATAATCCACAGCAGAAAATCTGTAAAAACAAGATAATAATTGCAGTATAAATTTTCACTTGAGATTTGGGATCACACACATCCTTTAAACGCTATTTAAATGTATTATAATACTTAGGGCTCTACTTGAAAACCCTCTGTGCTTTGCAGAACCCGAGCAGAGAAAATCTGTTAAAACTCTCACTTTTAAGCATACCTAATCACCTTCCTACATAGCATTCTCATTCAGTATTTTAAAGTGAAATAGCCAAAATGGAGGATAGTCTCCTAAAAGAAGCTAACAAAGCCAAATAAAATATTTCCATTCTAAATTAAGACACTTCAATTTATTGAAGGTAAAAAAATCAGACTTTCCTCCTGTTCTGCTTATTCTTCATGGTATTTTTGATATTGCCAGAATAATAAAGTATATCCCAAAGGCACGACTGTGACTGAATACCAAAGCCCCAATTCATATAGCAGGGTGTGAAACGGGGGATTCATTTATCCTGTTCCTGCTGGGGAATCCAATTGTTTTCCAGTGATGAAGTTGGTGACGAAGCACTGCAATTGACAGCAGTCCTTGGTGTTGCCTACAGCCTGAGGGATATGCCTTTAAACTTGAGGGTGGCCCTAGCCACATAACCTGGATCCGGGTTTTTGAACCTGCCTCAACATCAGCGTTATTTGGATTTGGGGTGCTGTTTCCAAGAGCATGGAAGGATCCAACAATGATGGTAGAGGACCTTCAAAAGTTGTGCAGTCATTTAAACAAAGGTTTAACAGTAAAACCCCTATTTTTATTAATCTAACTGAGAGGTTCATAAAATTTAACATCTCAAAACTAGAGTAGGTACAGTGGATAGGTTGCAGTTTGGTGCACTGTACTGCCTCCTTCTTGTCCTTCAAACTCCACTGCAAAGTGATTTCCAGACCACTGAAGGCATTGGGATGTGAAGAACTGTTGACTTGTTTTTTCAGTTGGGAAAACTGGTCATTTATAAGATTAAAATGTTTATAAAATCAAGGCCCAACAGTATCTATTTCCTTGAGGACTTCTGTAGCTAGCACCAAGGATACCCTCAACATTTCGTCTCAGTAGACAGTGAAGTGCTAACAACTGCCCACAAAAGAAACAACTGGATAAAGAACATTTAACATTGGTAGCTACTGTGAAATGTGTATGCTAGAGATCTGGCCCAGACAGACCCTCTGTTGGGAAGATACCACGGGGCAAGAGGCATGGCTGAGCTGTGGACTGTGTGCTGAACAGGCATGGCTGGATTATAGTGGAAGAATGCCAATTTAAGAGGAGCCGAGGCATCTCCAAGAAAAGACTTTGGTTTTGGGTGCATTTTCTACTTAAGAAAAGGGTTGAAACATTTGTGAAATTGCCTTGGTTTTGATAAACTTTTCAAACCTTTAAGATAATCTATTTAATTTACCAATAGTTTGTCAAGCTAAAAGTTGCATTTTGCACAGTTCTATGCTTCATTCCCCTTCTGCGTGTTGTATTGAACTGATACTAGGCTTTTGATTGTCTAACCAAATACAGTAGACTCTCGATTATCCAGGATGATAGGGAAAAAATTAATCCTGGTTAATAAAATCCCGGATAATCACCATCCACAGGAAATATGGGAAGGAGGGGTTGGTTCACCAGCCACCCTGCACCAGGGGGAGAGGGTGTTGGTTCGCTGGCTGTCCTGCGCCCTGGTGGGGGTTTTTTGTGTGTGTGCTTGGGGCGGCAACAAAGCCAGAGCCGGCCCTGCGAGTTGCGCATATTTTTTTGACATCCTGGTTAATCCACATTCTAGTTAACCCAATCCTGGATAATCGAGAGTCTACTGTAGGTTGAAGTTCTTTAAAGCAAGGACATTTGCCTTCTATGTGCTGAATTTTTGAAACACTCTGCTTGGGAGTACTATTCCATTAGCCCCATTTGGCCCTATTCTGCTACCCTTACTTTAAGAAGTAATTGTGGCATTAAATACACCAATGTGCCCAAAGATAAAAGAACTAGGCCTTTAAATCCAAAGTTTTCTTTTTTATTGTTGTATTTTAATATGGGGAAACTGACAATTTATATTGAACTATATTCCCTGTACAGCACTTTGAGACATTCTAATACAAAAGGTGCTAAATATAAAAAATGCATTGTATATGACCTATTACATCTGGCATAGGAATGTAAAAGCATCATTATGGTTTAGAATTCATTTGCAATTGTAAATTTGTGAAAGTGACTTGCTGTGATGACTAAGGTTATAAGTACCTATTGTGTTCCTTTTAACAAAAGGAAAGAAAGCAATAACCTTTCAGAATCCTCATCTCTGCATTTTACTTTACGATTCTGTCTTCCCTATGTAACTTAAAAACATGAATACTTTAGAATAGGGACTGTTGTGTGTATGCGACCTTGGAAGCAATCTTTGGGAGAAACTTGAAAAATATTTCTGTTCACATTTTGAAAAGTCATATGAATCACAATTTAATTTTAAGACCCGTCAGTTTCATGTGACCTTTAGCATCATTTTAAGTAACATAGCCATGAAGCACCAAAAGGGATGCTTTCCCCTGTTCTACAATTTGTCCAATAGTGATTAATTAAGATAATGCTTTAATTAAGGCCCTTACTGAGTGCTTTTTCACTTGGTTAATTTAAAATCAGTGAAAGGTCAGTCTACCATTATCCTTCTGAGTTCATGAAGCGCTAGACACACAAAGGGATTTAGGTGCCTCAATGAAAAATGTTGATCCTCAAATCCCTCTCCTTAGCTGCTACCTAACCATGAGGGCACCTTTGTTCCTGCTGCTAAAGTCTCCTAGGTGCTTTCATTTCTGCTGCTGGGTATGCACACAGCCACCTAAGGGTATGTCTGCAATGCAGCTGAAAGGAGTAACTTCCAGCTCGGGTAGACATACTGCCCTAGCTTGGATTGTGCCCTGAGTAATGATCCTGTCCAAGACCGCCAGTGTATATGGGTGGAAGTGGGTGTGCTTCTGTCTTTAGTGCACTAGTGTGATCAGTGCAAGTGTGGCTCTGTCTACTTGAGCTGGGAATTGCATCTTCCAGCTGCAATGTAGACACACCCTATGTCTTAGGTGCTTAATCCCTACTGGAATCCTGACACTAGCTGTTGCCCACCTGTCTTACCTACGGGACTGGATCCAACATGTGTGCTCAGCTCCCACACAACAGACAATGAGAGTAGAAAGCACTGCATCACCTTTGTAACCATTAGCCCAGGGCTTAGGGCACTTGTCCAAAATGTGGGCATGCTTGGTCCGGTCCAGATCCCCACTCTACCAGCTATGGAGTAGGAATCTGAATCCAGCTCTCTCTCCTCCCACGTAATTGGGTGGGGGTATTGTGGGGGTAAGTCTCCCTCAGTCTCGTCTGTTGAAGCTGTTCCCTTGTGTCTGAATTACTTATGTAGCCAGCGAGAGTACAAGAATGGCTTTCTAGGTAGTGGTTAGGGCATGCACTGGGATTAGGGAGAATCAAGTCCCTGTTCCAATACTTATTTATTTATACAAAGTGGAAGAGCTTCAATGGGAGACACTGAAGGACCCATGCCAGAATCCCTCTTACCCAGTGGTTAGAGCACTCACATACGCTAGCGGAGGTCAAATCCCTGCTCCGCCTCAGGGGATGTCTGATTTAGGGGCTGTAGTGTAATCAATGTTAGGTAGACTTACATCCGCCACAATAATTACTGTGATGGCTGATGTCCACACTACCCTCCTTCTGTCACCTGAAGAGGGACAAAGGGCGGGACTGAGAGCCAGGGCAGGAGTGGGGAGCAGCCTCTCTGGCATCATGGCTCCCTAAGTGGGGAATGGGGAGCCTTTCGGCAGCAGGCCAGCTGGAAGTGGAGAGTCAGGGACAACTGGGCTTCAGCTGTCCAGCTTTCTTGTCAATTTCACAGCTCCAGTATGGGGCAATATGACAAGACAGCCAAGAGTGGATGTAAGTAATGCAGTGTCTACAGACACTCCATCATCCTAACAACACTGAAATAAGCCCTACACTTCTTGTGGAGTTCTGATGTCGGTGTAGTAGGGCATTTACATCGGTGGGACAAGGCTTTAATGTAGGTACTGACATAATTAAGTCAATGTAAACTGCCTTACGTCGACCTAACTGTGTAGTGTAGACCAGGCCTCAGATTACTGGCTTTTGCCATTTCCCCCCCTAGGTGCCAAACTCTTCCTTTGGTGTAGGGAGCCAGGGCATGGATCTTGGGTCTGTGGATTCCAATAGGTGGCGTAAAGTTAGGCATTGCAGTGCTGAGTCTAAGTCCCCATTGTGGATCTAGCCCTCAGTGACTCAGGCAAATTAGCAATGGAAGTTTATACTACAACTGAAAGAATTCTGGACCTGAAATATCTAAATAAGGCTGGATTAAAGTTGGGGGCACAATCTTCTCCTTACCCCAGCAGTGTAAATACTGAGTTACCACTGGTGTAACACCAGCAGAAAAATGGTATGAGAAGAAAATCAAGCCCAGGGTCTGGTTTTGGAACTGACTGGCAGAGGAGGCCTGACCAAACAATAAGCCAGTGATAATGTAAAGGCCATGTGGTCAGCTTCCCCCCTGACTCCCTTCTGACTACTTTGTACTGGTCAGAACGTGAACCTAATTAGGACAACGTCCCCTTGCATAGGGAAATTCCCAATGTAAAGCTGGCTCTCCTCTACCTTCTCCCGGCACCCAGTAGTACAGAAGAACGTACCGGGGCATGGCTGGAGCCTGCTACACTCTATCTTGGGCAGTGGACTGGCCCCTATCAGGACATTGTCCTTGGCCAGACCCAGTGATCTGAACCTAAGAATTTATCCATGGATTGGGACAAAGAAACCAATCCTGCAAATGCCTTATATCTAGCTGATGAAGTGCTTGCTGCTACAAATAACCCTATTACTTTATGTAGGTCCTTTCTTAGTAGTGAGCACCATTAGCCAGATAGTAAAGGTTTGCAGAAGGGGAGCTGTAGAAGTGTGATGGAATTGTGCATGTTTCAGTGCAATAATTGTGTGAAAACCCAAAGTCCAGGGCCATGAAGCAGCCCAGAATTAAACTGAGATTTGTGCTGAGAAATTTTGCAAAGATTTTTTTGCATTTTTCACACAGCACTAGCCAAGAATATCTCTGTACTAATCAAACTGAGATGAACATGAATTAAACATATTGAAAGTATCTCAGATTTTGTTTCAATTTATTTTTCTTCTCCTTTTTTTTTTTAAAGGATATTAAGCGAGGGAAGAAAAATGTGGCTGTTAAATCCAGGCATATGTAGTTATGAATCTTTTTATTTTTCCTATAATTCCTCTTGACAAAATAATTAGCACATGTACAAAGTGAATGGAAGCATAGAGCGCTGATGTTTGAGACTCTGAAGGTTCCTATGGCTGTGAGCAGACGCCCTGCTGCAGCTCTAATGAACTGAAAAGATACCTGCTCTCTGAAAGGGGTGTTAGGTTTTACTTTAAAACAACAATACTTCTGAAGATTACATGGGGCCAGATCTTTACAGAGTGTGGACTGTGTGGTTAACTTCAATAGAGCTACACAGACTACACCAATGAAGGAGCTGGCCCACGGCGTTTTCCAAAGCACTACATTGTAGGAGAATCATATATATCTTTAACTATTAGGATTTTAAATGTGTAGTGGACTGAGTAACTTTTCAAAAAAAATAATAAAAAAAACCGGATAGTACTGTATTCTTCTAAAAAGCAGGGGCAGAGAAATCTGGAGCACCAAGAGCTTGGCTATAAAAAGATAGCTTTAAATAGATAAATTGGTTTAATTTTTGTACTTACAAAATTTGAGATTCTGTGTGAAATATTCATTCAGTAACTCTTAGATGAGACAAGTTTAGCAGTGCGTACTCAGCTTAGGGGGTGACTTTCTGAGAGTTCTTTTGGCAGGAGTATGCGGGCAAGATACGTGACTGAAGATATGACGATAGGAAACTACATTAATTTGTTGTTGGCTGTAGTGGTTACCCACCAACAACTAGTTACCAGGACCCCAACTTGTTTTGTGGATGCAGGGGGGAGAATGTCAGGCTACATGTTTTTAACTCCCATGCCTCGTGCTGTTGATAAAAAAAGCATTCAAGCCAACCTGTGAAGGTAGAGGCACCATAGGAGTGTGTGGTCCTCAAGTAGTCACTCAGTGTTTACACAAGCACATCCACAATATTAGTCTTTATGCTGATTTAAAATGAGAAAAGGTAAATGTTCAGTAGACATCACACTCAACCTGTTTGTGTTAATGAGACACAGGTTCAGATTTTCCCTTCCAAAATGCCTGAAATTTAAAAGGTACATTCTGAGTGATCTAAGAAGAATGTGCCCATATACTGTGGTTTAGAAAGGGGACCAGACTCCCTTATAAATGCAGTAGATGCTCTTAGGATAGTTTTCATACCCCATGTATTAGCCACCTTAACAATTTTCATGAAGCTGCACCAGGATGTGGTCATCACACCAGGACTAGATTCTATGGGGCAGTTAGATTGGTATATGGTGAGGCTGTGACTGAGGCTGGGGGGATTCTGTAACCATTTTGATGTCCTCACTGATGAAAAGAGAACAAAGAGGCTAAAGCCCAGGCTTCATGCTGATGGGTGAAGGAGGGTTTGACTGGGGATGCTATAATAGGGTCGGACATTTCGGACATTCCCCACTTCTTCTGATGTGCTGGGATGGGAGCAGCAACCCGGGGTCTTGGAACTAGGAGGTGGATAGCAGGCGCATTTGAACCCTCAGACTTGTGGGTAGAGCAGGTGTTCAGGGGTTGCTGGTGAGAAACAGAGCACAAAGCGGAGAACCCCAAGACTATGGCAGCTCCAAGGGGACTTCCTTAAAGACAGGAGCCTGGCACGCTCTCCTCTGCAGCTTATTTTTCCTCTTCTCTCTTCCTGTGGCCTCTCAAGGCTCTGTCCGCCCTACGGACTGTGCTGAGGTAGGTCTCCTGTCAGTGTATAATTAACACCCCGACTCCAGAGCGGCGGTAGCTATGTCCATGGGAGTCTCTCTCGCCGACCCAGCTCGTCCACACCAGCACTTTTGCCTGTGGAACTTATGTCGGTCGGGGGGGGGGTTCTCCACATCCCCGACCCGCTCGTGCAGACAAAGCCCAGCTGAGCCCTTGGGTCCCAGTCGCGAGCCCAGGGTCGGCGGTCACGCTAAGTCACGACCGTTGGGCTCGAGCGAAGCGGCGGCCAGGGGGGTGGGGGGGTCGTGAGGCGCGTGTCTCCTCCCCTCCGCCCCGGCGGCGCGCGGGGATTGGCTCGAGGGTTCCACCCGGGCCCGCCCCCATTGCGGGCGGAGCGCTGTGATTGGGCGATGTGTCCCCGCCCCACCGGGCAGGGTTCTCGCGGGAAGTGGGAACGGAGCCCCCCCGCGGCGCTGTGGTTCCGCCGCGCCCGCCCCGCACAGGTAGGAGCTTCCGGGGGCAGCCGGCTCCGGCGTTACCGGGCCCGCGGGCGTGGGGCCGCCAGGTGTCCCGGGCCTGAGGGGAAGGGCCCTGGGACGCCAGTTGCCGGGGTCGGCGGCAGCTCTCCGGCGCGCGACTGCCTGCCGGCGCCGCTTTCCAGCCCCGCGCCCCGGAGCCGCGCTGTGATTGGACGGCGGTCTGAGCGCGGCCCGCCCCCCCGTGGGGGGCGGAACGCTGGGATTGGGCCGCGCGTGGCCCCGCCCCGCTGGCGGGAGGAGGCGAGGGCGCGTGGGCCGTGGGGGGCGGGGCTCGGCGCGGCCCCGCGTCGCCGCCTCCCGGAGCCCCGCGCACTGTGGTTCCGCCCGGGCCGCGGACAGGCAGGAGCTGCTGCGCCGAGGGAGGCCCGCGCGCGCGCCCCGCCCAGGCGCCCTGCACAGGTGGGAGCTGCCGGGGCCTGCTGGGCGGGGGAGCCGGGACCCTGCCGGGGGCTGTGCCGGTTCCGGGGCCGGCTCCCGCCTGCGCCGCTCCCCCGCCTCGGTCTCCTCTCCCCGGCGTGGCTCGTGCCCCCGGGGTGGCGTGGGGGGCCTGGGCCCGCGGCGGGCCGGGCTCCTGCTGACAGGTGGGGCGGGGGAGCGGCCGCACCCCCTGGCTGGACCTGGCTCCGGCGTACGCGGGGGTTAGCCTGGGTCGATGGCTCTCAGCCCCCCGGGGGGCGCCGCCTTCATTGGCGGGGGGCTCTGGCTTGGGCCCCGCCTGGCCACGGGGCCAAGTGGATCCCTGGCCGATCTCCCCCGGGGCGGGGGTCTGTGCAGCCTCCTCGTCTCTTTCCTCCACCCTGCTCCTCCGACTCTGTCTAGCACTTGTCAGGCTGCCCCACTAGGGCAGAGACCGATGGGTCAGCGCCTGGGGCAGAGGGGAGAAGCTGGGGAGGATGGTACCCGGGAGTGGTGGGCAAGGGTTGCAGGCAGGACTGTTTGCAAACTCCCTTGAGCGAGGACAGAAGGAACAGCCAGCGGGGAAGTCAGACACTCGGAGACTGTTGCAGAAAGGAGCCCTATTTGCTTTACCTTGACAGCCCTGGTTGTAGCTCATTTCAGTCAAACCCTGCCACCACCACTTCAGCGCCAGGCGCTTCTGTGTCTGCATCTGAGTTTTACACTCTTGCTTTCATGTTGGCTTCTGTGCAAAGCAAATAAAACTGCTTCCTTCCATTCTCTTCCTCAAGTTGCTTAGTAGAAGGAACTTTACATTTCAGGATGGCAGTTTTGAAATTCCAGGTCCAGGGGGAGCAGGGAGAGCAATAGCAGCTCTTTCTGGAGGAAGAGATAAAGGCAGTGATTGTAGGTTGATATTTGTTTCATTCATCAGAGTGGGTAAAGTACTGGCTTTTGCTGCCAGAGTATTGTATGAGTAACCCACTCTTGAACAAACTCCCATAAAAATTTGCCACCCTTAGGATGATCCTGTAAAGAAATGGATCATTTTGATGGGTGACCAATTGAGTGGGTGTGTAGAATTTTATAAGGCTAACCTAATGGGATCTGAAATGTCTCCATCGACCATGGAACATTATTTGGGAATTTTTATGCTAGCTGTTTTCCACATACTTGGTCAAGAGCAGCCTTTTCTTTGTGTGCTTCATTACTGCAGATTCTGTCTGGCATAGAAGAGAGCTTGTGAATAGTTCTTTGTATTATGCCAGCACCTGTTTTTGTGGAACTGAGGTAGTTTTACTACCTCCTTAAAGGTGTGATGTGGAGTGACTAACGCGGAAATATTTAAAGCTCGGGTTGTGCTTCTGACGCTAATTTATCCCATATTACTGTACCTGGCTATTGCTAGTGTCTTGTTGCCAGCTACTTGTGCTGTCAAAAGACAACATGATTAAACATAGGGACATAATGTTGAGTATTTTAACCCTTTTGTTAAGGGGTGTATTTTCCACTGATCTGTAACAGTGGATCTTGACTCATTATTCTGACCTCCCAAAAAGGATGGATTTCCCTCTTGACGATGGTGGTGGTTCCATAGACATGGGCAGAATATTAGTTGCTTATGTGGGACAGAAGGAATTTTGATTTTGTTAGACTTGTTAACAAAAATTTAGGAGTACTTAATCTGTGACACTATAGCTGTTACAATTAGTTGCAACAGTTCTGTGATTCTAACAACCATTTTAGTGGGGAGTGCCTTTTCCTTAAATATACCTATATCCTCTGGCTACATCCATGGAACCACTCCAATTTAATCTCACGGTTTTGATGCAGAAACTTCATAAAAATGCTAATACTCATCAAAGATAGTTGTGCGGTTGGTTAGCTTTTTTGTCAGATGATCTAAAACCATGAAGATGTCTGTTTCTCATCCTCCTTTCCCCCCATCCCCCATACCCGATGCTCCATTTATAAAATAGGCAGAGCAATTTAGATAACTCTTTTGGTTCTAAATATGCTGAACCATGGCATGATGCTGATTAAGGGCCCAAGCTATAGTGGGTCTAATAAGCACCCCCAACAGGAGAAACTTCTTCCATTTCACACTATGCTTAGTTGGTGAAGTCAAATGGCCTAGCAAAATGTAGCAGTAGTAATTGTATTAGTCCATTTATCAAACTTACATTTTAAAAAACCCACAATTTATTTTGGATTAAAGTAAAACTTGATCATTCTTAAGCGATGAAGCAAAAAATTTCTTCTTCCAGATAATTTTCAGTGTATGGAAGATCATAACTGATTTGTGGAGTAGCAGAGTAAAACATATAGGATATCTAGATAAACAGGTAAAATCAGTCTGAGTCAGTAAGGAGTCCCAGTTTCTCAGTTGGTGCAGTCCGGCTTAAATTTGCAACTATATAAGGAAAACCTACACATATTCAGGAGGTTGAATTTTTAGTTTTAAGTATATACAGCAGGAGAAACGTAGATGTCATTGTCCTCTACGAAACTACATGCATTGCTCAGGAATGTTCTTTAAACATGAATATTTCTCCCCCCACCCCCAGTATGTAATAAGTGTTGCTTGACTGTTCTTTGACATATGGGGGGAGGGGAATGGGATGGGATGGATGGATTTCTACATCTTTTGGATATTGTGAAACATCTAAGAGATGTACGTTTGTGTTTATATGTATCTGGTATGTTATGACATGACAAATATTACTAGGGCCTCTATTTAAAAAGAGATGGAGATGTTTAACAATTTAAGAAGCTATGGTAAGCATATTAAAACTTTGTCCAAAGACAGCACTTTAATGCTTAATAGCGGGGCATATAGCTTGTCTAAAGCCATATTCTAAATGGCTGGCTGAACTTTTGGTACGTATTTGTGAAGGTGGGACCTTCATTGCTGGGAAAAGACTATAGAGTAAAGACAGCTGGGTGAGCAGAGACTGGGACAGAGAAGAATGCAGTTGTTTTAAACTATTCCCTCTGCTTCTTTCTCCCCTTTCAATGCACTTCCCCCTCCTTTTCGCTCCCTTGAAAAGGCTGCTGCTGCTGACAGTAGTTTGTGGATCTCTAGGTGCTTTCTATCATAAAAACTATATAGGTTCAATATTAGTAATGTAGGTTTTTAGTATAGATAGTTCAAAATGACTGTTGGGCCACAAACTGCTGAAAGGGCAGCTGGGCTTCTGAGGGATAAGGAAAAGGATCCAGATAATTAGGGGGGGAAATGGGTTCTAGTCTCAGCTCCTTGGGCAAATCATCTCTACTTTCTGTCTTAAAAAATGAGGATACTACTACTTACCCACCTTTGGGGAGTTTGAGATCTGTGGTTGAGAAGTGCTGTATAAGAATCAGTATGTGTGTGTTCATGGGACCTGTAAATTATGTCAAGGTTAAAATTAATATTGTGTGTGTGTACTACATCATAAAGAAAAGCCCGGCGTCCTTTATCCACTGTTTTCTTTAATCCTGGAACTTCTCCGTTTGAAAGAATAGAGTAAATTCTTCTTTGAGTGCTTGTTCATGTTGATTCCAATTGGATGCGTGCGGGTGAGTGTGTGGCAACCAGAAGATTTTTCCCCAGCAGCATCCGTTGTGTCCCCCTGGGATCCCCTTGGAATTGCACCTACATGGCATTCAATATAGAGCCCTGTCGACCCGCCACCCCTTCAGGTCCTTCTTATCGTCTGTGATGGCTAGCTGGAACCTCCCATAGCTCTTCCCTTGGCAAACGCCATTAGCAGTGTCCATTGTACATAGTTGTTTACCTCTTAGTGTAGTTAGCATTAGCAATTCTCAGCCCATCCACCCCCTTTCCCCATCCCTCTTCAGGGACCCTTCTCACGAGCGACTCTTCATACAGGAGGTGCACTTGCTCCTATTTCTGGGGGCAGTGGAAGAGGTTCCTCGAGCTGAAGGGCAAGGGTGCGATGCAACAGGAAGTACCAGCAGTTTTGCTCCTTCTTGAATCACAGCCTGGGCTCCATGACGGACATGTTCCTCCTCCCATGGGGAGGCCATCTCCTATATGTGTTTCCATCTATCCCTCTCGTTCACAAGATGCTCCTCAAGATACGTTGGGATCAGGCTTCAGTGATATTGATAGCTCCAGCCTGGCCCCGCCAATTCTGGTACACATTGATCCTGGAAATGTCCATAGAAGCCCCAGTCACCTTGCTGTTCCTCCCAGACTTAACTCAGGATCACGGCTTTCTCCAGCACCTGAACCTCAAGTTGCTGCACTCATGGTATGGAAGCTCCATGACTAACCTGATGGAGCTCTCTCCTGCTCAGAGCTGGTTAGACAAGTCCTCTTTGGCAGTAGGAAACCCTCCACTAGGGCTACTTACCTTGCCAAGTGGAAGAGGTTTTCAATTTGATTGGTGCAGCATCGCTTGTCCCTGATGCTCACCCCATACTACTTATGCTGGACTATCTTCTCCATCTCAAGGGGCAGGTATTGTCCATGTTGTCAATAAGGGTTCACTTGCAGCCATTTCTGCCTTCCATCCAGGCATAGAGGGTCGGTCAGTCTTTGCCAATCCTATGGTCACCCGTTTCCTGAAAGGTCTCAACAGGCTATATCCACACTTATGTGAAAGTACATTAACCTCTTGAACAGGTCTACTTCTATCTGATGTTTATGTAAAGTATTGTCAGTACCCTATTAGCATGTAGTAGATTTCATAAAGTGAAGCTTTGGTATATTATGGATACATTAATAATCCAGTAACTCAGCATTTTTATGCTAGAGATGTTAGTGGTAGAATATCTAGCCTCTTCAACTAAATGAAATTCAAAATTAGGCAAAGTCTGCATTGGCACCTAACTGTGCATTCAGATAGTGACCATTGAACAGTATGGAGAAGATATAGCAAAAAAATGTAATGAATACATGATCAAAACATAGTGTTCTGTGGGAGGGCAAATTAAAACAATTCAAGCCATTGGTTCAGCACCCTAGCAATTGGAAGGTCTTATGTAGGCAAATTTAAGGTTAGATAATCACCACTATAATGCCTTCCTGTGTAATATGATCAGACTCCAGTCATCCATGGGCAGGACCGAACCTGTGCCCTTCTGGAACTAAATATATGAGTCTCTACAGCATGAGCTAAAAGCTGTTTGGCTCTTAGCCAAGGATGTACAGACGCTCCCCAACATATGCAGGCATTCTGTTTCGGAACACCTTGTGTAACTCGGAATTTGCATAAGTCGGAGATGAATCTCCAACCATCACATGAGACGACCCCCCCCCCCAAAAAAAAACCCTCCAAATTTTAGCTTACAGAGTTTTTTCCGTAAGCATAGATTTCCATAAGTCGGGGAGCGTCTGTAGTAGACGCATCAAGTTCTAGATGGTCAAGGTGCCACTAGAGAGTCCATGCCCTGAAAATACCTAGAAGAATTATGTATATGTGAACCCAATCCTGCAATTCTCCTAAATAATACTTGCTGACTTTGATGGGAGTTTTGCAAACCAAGGCCAGCAGAATCAAATTTGAGAGTAGCCTTTTAAAGATAGTATGAATTTGAACAATACAGCCTGTACATGTAGGGATTGCCAGTTTTATTAATAAATCTTCAGTCAGCACTAGCTAAACAGGAAAGACTCTAAGGATGGTATGCACTTCTGAATTTGGCGAGTTGTAGAAAGTGGATTGAAATTATCAAAGCACGTTCTGTAAAAGTAACTTGCCCTGCAAATATATTCTTTGGCACTATTAACAAACTTGTTCTGGGTCAAATATTTCAGTTGTCTGTCTCGCATCCTTGTTTTCAGTTCAGTGAATTTGTAAAGTTATCAGATGCTACAGTGATGGTAATATATAAATATCTGTATTAAGTTGAAGTGTAATTCTACAACAAATCCTCCTTACGTAGGTAACTGAGTCCTGTTCAGTTGTGGGAATGGGGGTGGGAGCAACGTGGCAAGTTTCAACTTAAACTGTTTTACAGATTTCAAATATGCATATTGTCAAAACTCACACACAGTAATATGATTCTGAAGATGTTTCTGAAGACCTGTATTGGCTGTTATAACTTGTTGTCTCAAGACAATGATTCTAATGAGATGCCAAACTAGTTCAGTGAGTTTAACCAAAGTGATACAGTGAAACCTCGATTTAACGGACTAATTCGGGCAAGGGGGTGTCCGTTAAAGCCAAAAGTCCGTTATTTAATAATTTTTTTAAATCATTAAATAACAGGACTTTTGGCTTTAACGGACACCCCCTCGCCCGAATTAATCCGTTAAATCGAGGTTTTACTGATCACAGCCGGGAGCCCCTGCCCGGCTCCCCGCAGCGGGGAGCCCGGCGGGAGCTGTCAACTCGCCCGCCCAGCTCCCCGCAGCGGGGAGCCGGGTGGAAACTGTCAGCCCGCCCGCCCGGCTCCCCGCTGCGGGGAGCCCGGCAGGAGCTGTCAAACCCCCCCCCCCCACACCCGAACAGCCCCCCCGCCGGACCCCACCCGAGGGGGGGGGGGGAGCCGGCGCGGGGCTACTTGGGCGATCGGGTCAGCTGCCTGGTCAATTTCAGATTCCCGCCTCCCCCCCGTCAGCCTGCCCGCCTGGCTCCCCGCTGCGGGGAGCCCGGCGGGAACTGTCAACCCCCTCCCCCCCCCCCGCCCGGCTCCCCGCAGCGGGGAGCCCGGCGGGAACTGTCAACCTCCCCCCCCCGCCCGGCTCCCCGCAGCGGGGAGCCCGGCGGGAGCTGTCAACACCCCCCCCGGCTCCCCGCCACGGGGAGCCAGGGGTGGGTGGGCTGACAGCGCCCCACCCGCCCGGCTCCCCGTGGCGGGGAGCGGGGGGGGGGGGGGGGGTTGACAGCTCCCGCCGGGCTCCCCGCTGTGGGGAGCCAGGCGGGAGCTGTCAACTTCGCCGCCCAGCTCCCCTATGCAGGGAGCCGGGCGGGAGCTGTCAGCCCGCCCGCCCGGCTCCCCTCTGCGGAGAGCCGGGCAGCCGGGTTGACAGCTCCTGCCCGGCTCCCCGGGGGCGGGAGCCGGCGGCCCCCCAATAACGGATTTCGGATGCATCGGAAATTTTGTCCGTTGCATCCGAAGTCCGTTAAATCGGGGTCCGTTAAATCGAGGGTTTACTGTACTAACGTTTTTTAAATGCAGTTTTTTGTACCCAGTATGTGGTGGTTTCTGCCATCATGTTCTCAGTTATGAGAAGCAGCTTTAAAGTGAAAGCATTCGTATTGGGAAAGGAAATATGGGCATTCGGTTTTGAAGTGATGGTCTTGTGAACCGCCAAAGCTGCTTTCCATACTGAAGGAATACAATGCTACTACTAGGAGAAACAATAGCAAAATGTTAAAGTATGAGATAAAGTTCAGTAAAGCATCCTCAAGTAGTCGGGGGAAGGCTGCCGTGGTGGTATAATTATGCAATATATTACCTTGCTAAAAATTAGTAGGTGCCTTAAAACGTTAGTGTCTGGCCAGTGGCCTAGACAGGAGAAAAGCTGGATCTGGCAGTAATTTTCCGCAAAGCAAGTGTTCTGAGTTCTTTTTACTGTCCAACAGATTCTTTGACAATATAATACTTATAATGCTGTTTTTTACAGTGCTACCTCAACAGGAAAATGAATTCTTTTGGAGATGATCTAGTCACTAGTTAGTTGAAACACTTCCTGTATTTATTATAGAATTACATTCACTAGTTTGGGGTACTGATTTTAGACTTGAAAAATAAAATAAGAGACCTTGTTCTATATTTGTACAGCCCTCAACACAATGGGGCACTTATCTTGACTGACATGCCAGGGTAGTGCTGTAATATAAATAGGTGGTGGTAATAATCAAAATGTCTTTATCTTGCCTACATATTATTTTGTGGCTTTCTTTGCCTAATAGCATCTTGCTGTTTTGGTAGACGTTCTGTTCCCTCACTGGTAATAGTGAAATGAGAAGCCGAGCTTCAATAAGGTTAATTTAAGTGGGCCTTTCTCCAAACGATTGATTGAGCCATAAGAATAAAATGTAGATTTCTTATACAACTACTATGTGATTTCTCAAAATGGTTATTTTACCATTTGGGTCATCTTTTTTTTTTTTTTTTTAAGTTTGATGAGCTACATGAAATAATGTGGTATTCAGATCTCACTGGCATTCTCACAGATTTAATATTTTTACTTCCAAAGGCCTTCAGAACAGATTGACCATTTCAGCAGACTCTCAAGTGAGGGAAATCTGATATTTTGCTCTAGGCTGCAGAATGAATGTGTCCAGAGATGGTGTGTACTATTTTGACTTATCTTTCACTATATTGCAAATTAGCAAAATTATTACACTAAAGATTTTATGCACGTAAACAAAGTTGAGGATAGATACAGGGATGGCAGAGTGTTAACCGGAGGTTGTTTTTAGCAGGTAAAATAATGGCTTTTACTGCTGCGGGAAAAACTAGTTAGACCCAATTTAAGGCATTTTCTGTTTCATAGAACCATAGGGCTAGAAGGGTCAGCAAAGGTCATCTAGTCTAACCCCCACCAAAATGCAGGATTTGTTGTGTCTAAACTACCCAAGCTACATGGCTATCCAGCCTTTTTTTTGAAAACCTTCAATGAAGGAGCTTTCATGTCTTCCTTAGGCAGTTTGTTCCACTGTCCTACTGTTCTTCCAGTTAGGGAGTTTTTCCTGATATTTAATCTAAATCTGCTCTGCTGTAGTTTGAACCCATCGCCTCTTGTCCAGCCCACTGTGGCAAGAGAGAACAACCTTTCTCCATCTTTTTATGGCAGCCTTTCAAGTATTTGAAGATCACTATCATGTCCCCTCCCTCCCCTTAATCTCCTATTTTCCAAACTAAACATACACAGTTCCTTCATCCTTTGCTCATGAGGCTTGCATTCCATTCCTTTGACAGTCTTTGTTGCCTGTCCCTGGATCCTTTCCAATTTCTCTACATCCTTTCTATAAACTGGTGACCAAAATTGGACACAGTACTCCAGCTGATGACTAACCAGAATACAGTAAAGCAGTAGTAGCACCTCCCATGACCTACATGCTATGCCTCTGTTAATGCAACCCAAAATTCTTTGCTTTTTGCAACAGCATCAAGTTGTTGACTCATGTTGAGGTTGTGATCCACCATAACTCCCAGATACTTCTCATCAGTGATGTTGTCAAGCCAGTTATCTCCAATTCTGTATTTGTAAATTTGTTTTTTCTTCCCTAAGTGTAGCACCTTAATCTTTGCTGAATTTCATTTTGTTGTCTATAGCCAGGTTCTCCAATTTATCAAGCTCTATCCGCCCAAGTGTTAACTCCTCCCCTTAGCTTTGTCATCTCCACATTTGAACAGTATGCTCTCTATTCCCACATCCAGGTAATTAATAAAGATGTTAAATAACACTGGACTCAGAACAGATTCCTGTGGAATCTCACCTGAGACTTTCTTCCAACCTGATATAATTCTATTAATAGTTACACTTGTTTATGGCTGTTTAACCAATTATGTAGCCACTTAATGGTAGTTCCACTAAGCCTGCATTTCTCCAGCTTACTTATGAGAAAGTCATGTGGGATTGTGTCAAGAGCCTTGCTAAAGTTCAAGTATGTTATGTCCACTGTGTTCCCCCTACCCACCAAACCAGTTATATTGTCAAAGAATCAGAGGGTAGCCGTCTTAGACTGTATCCACAAAAACAATGAAGAGTCTGGTGGCATCTTAAAGACTAACAGATTTATTTGGGCAAATCTGAAGAAGTGGTTTTTTTACCCATGAAAGCTTATGCCCAAATAAATCTGTTAGTCTTTAAGGGGCCACTGGACTCCTCATTGTTCTAGTCGAAGGAAATCAAGTTGGTTTGGCATGATTTGTTCTTAGTAAATCCATGCTGGCTGCTAGCCATCACCCCTTAATCCTCCAGGTAATCACAACTTGACTCTTTTATACATTGCTCTAGTAGCTTCCCAGGTATCACGGTCTGGTCACAGACTGGTCTGTAGTTCCCCAGTTCCTCCCCCTTTCCCCTTTAAAGATGGGCAGTACGTTAGCCCTTCTCCTGTCTTCCATGAGTTGTAAATATTATTGCCAGGGGCTCTGAAATTTCTTCAGCTAATTCCTTCAGCACCCTGGGTGAATAGCATCAGGCTCTGCTGACTTGAATTTGTTCAAAATAGTCAGAAGATCTTTTACTTATCCTGATCTGCATCCCTTCCCCTTTGTCTGTGATAACTTTGCTAGTCATCTTTTTTGTGTGAAGACTGACGCAATGTTGACATTGAGCAGCGCCTTCCTAACATCTTCTGTTAACTAGCTCACCTTCTCCACTGAGCAATGGACCCACTATCCTTGATCTTTCTTTTGTCTGACGTATTTGTAGAATCCCTTCTTGTTTCTCTAACATTTCTTGCAAGCTATAACTCAAGGCTTGACTTTCCTGGTTTTTGTCCCTGCACACTCGCGCTATTCCCATGTATATGTCCTTGGTGCCATGTCCTCCCCCCCCCCCCCCTTCTATTTCCTCTCTCTATATATCCTTTTTGGTTTTTAGATAGGTAAAAAGCTCCTTGTGTGGCCTCCTATGACTCTTATCTATGACTCCACATTGGCCTCCTATGACTCTTATCTTTCCTCTGCATCGGAATAGCTTGATATTGAGCATCAAGTATTACATCACTTTAAGAACTGCCAGCCCCCTTCCACTCCCTTTTCTTCCTAATTGGTCTTTCCATGGGACCTTGCCTACTACAGTATTTATGAGTTGGTTGAAATCAGCCTTTCTGAAGTCCAGTGTCCTAGCTTTGCTATTCTCATGTCTTCCTTTCCTAGGCTCTTGTTCATCCATCTCATGATCCCTTCCTCCCAAGTTCCTGACCACCTTTGCATTCACAACTAATTCCATCCCTGTTGGTCAACACCCGAGCCAAAATGGATGGACCCTCTCGTTCTTTCCTCAGTTTTCTGAATCAGAAATTTGTCCCTTGCACATGGTAAGAAATTGCAGGACATTTATTTTTTGTATTAGTCTTCCAAAAGATATCAGGGAAGTTAAAATCCCCCATTAATACTAGCTCACATCACATTACTTAGTGTTAGTTACATATTCAAAGTGTCGTTACATAAGACAGTTGATCTGTAGATTAATTAAAGTTTATACAAATAAAGTAAAACTGCAGTTGGCATAATACTAATGTAATACTGAATATTGAAATGTCTGTACATATTTTGGTTCAGTATTTTCTCAAGGAAGTTATACATGTTATGACACTTCAGTTTTCAATATTGTGTAAACAAGATGAAATGAAAACATTCAATTATATGAAACTACCAGTAATGCAGGATTATAGGCTTGCAGCATTAAGCAGCCAGAAGCATGCAGATCTGGGGGCCTGGAGTGGGGGCTGATGTGGACAGGTTAAGAGGGCCAAGGCTAGGGCAGGAGCGGAGCCATGGCTGGGCTGTGGTGGGGGCCAGGAATGGCCAGGTGCAGCTCCACTCCTGGCCTTTCCCCCAGCTGTGGCCCCAGGCCAGGAATGGAGCCACAGCCAGCAGCTGAGGCTGGGTGCTGGCATGGGGCAGCGCTGAGGCTGGGGACAGGGCAATTCATGGGGCTGGAGCCAGGGATGCAGCTGAGGGGGGTGGGACCTGAGCAGAGCTGGGATTAGGATGGGATGGCCTGGACCCTTCCGTCCCTGCCCCAGAATGTTCCTCCGTGCCCCCCTATGGGGACCTCTAGTTTAAGCTAATATTTACCAGTTCCCTGTCCTAAACTGTTTTTTTCCTGGGAAATTGACAGCACTTGATAGATACTGCTGTTTACATGGCTGTAAGTCTAGAGTAATTCCATTTACTTCTCTGAAGTCACTCAAATTGTCTATGTATCAAGGGCAGAATTTGACTTCATCTTAATGTCGTCCCCTTTCTCAGCTCACTGGACTGGCTCCTGCTCTCCTTCCACCAACAGTTCAAACTTCTCATGCTCATTTTAGATTTTGCACAACTTCTGCTTGCTTCAAATCTCATTCCCTGCTCCATCTCTCTCTTGCATGCTACTCACTCTCAGCTTGTGGCTCCATTACTTTTCTCCTCTTGTCTTTGCCTATTTGCAAACTGCTTTCTGTATCTGGAATGATGTTTGTTTTTCCCATCCACCAAATGTCCTCCTTTCTCCAAAATCTCTTCTTTAGTCTTTATTTTCACTCTGATTTCCCCTACTGTGCTGTTTACTTCTCTCATGTTGCAGTCTGTCTTTGTGTAAAAATACTAAAATATTTAACTGGCAGTTTACATAATGGCTCACTCTTTTAAATCTTGTTCTTCCTTTTCCAATCACCTTGACTTCTCTATCTTCATGTCTATATTTAAATGTGATTTTTGGGTGGAAGCAGGGGTATGGTATATATTAATCTATGTGAAATGCTGGGCAGTTATGGCATGGTATACCTTTTGTAATAGATCGTTAATTCACTATAAAATATCTATCTTCAGAATAAACTTTGCATAATTTTTAGGCTAGATTTTTAATAACTGTTGAATGCTAGTTGAAATATTGGAAGTGTCATGGAGATGAAAACCATGGTAACTAGATTCTCTAAAAGAATGCTCATTGTTAATTTCAGAGGAAATGAGAAAATGAGGTTTTAATTACTGTCTTTATCTTGAGTACTCCACCTTATGCACAGATTTTCTGAATTGTCGGCACAGCTAGCACCATTAGAGTTAAAAATGAGCTGGTATTGCTTGATTTGAGAGTTGACAACTTGGCTGGTGTCACTGGTGATTAAAATCTGATTTATAGGCTGCCTGATTAAATATGAGTTGTTGGTTACAAATTTAATTTACTTAGCTATATTTTTGGGGGGTTGGAATTTAGTGTAATCTAAAATCAGGCAGTCCTAGTCATAATTAAGATTTATAGTGGAGGCCATATGGGGAGTACTTGAATTGTTACTACACTACTGTGTACCTGTTGTGCAGATGAAGCCTTTAGGGCTCTAAATCTGGCACCTTTTTAAGAGCAGTATATTCACTGCATTAAAAAAAGGCTTCAGCCCATAAACTACCGTATTAAAACAAAAATTGAATGTAAATACCAATAGGGTGGGTGCTATAGTAGATAGCTAACTTCTGTCTCAACACACTTAATAAAATAATGAGGAATACTTATAGCACCTTAGACACTAACTAGTTTATTTCAACTAGTTAGTCTCTAAGGTGCTACAAGTATTCCTCGCTTTCTTTACGGATACAGACTAACACGGCTGCTATTCTAGAACCTAATAAAATAATGGAATACCTTGGTTCTGTATCTCAAAAGGATTAAGGTAGGACACTTCTTGTTACTTGCCATTCAAATGAAGCTTCCATAACCATTTTCTACTACAGAAAATTGTCAAACTTAATTTTTGAGGTAGCCACATAATCTGGAATCATACGGAGGTTTGATTTAATTCGACCTTGGTACAGACATACACACATGACTTCTTGTATTAGAAACAGAGAAAAAGTAACAGAATCCTGCAGACTTAGTTGCTTAATGTTTAAAACTTGTCTGCACCTCACAGGTTTATCTGAAGATAGTTTTTCATAATCTAATAAACCCCCAACCTTAGAAGGAAATAACTTTATTTTCTGTAAGAACCTACTGAGGAGAGAATTTGTCAGGTCATTTTCATGGCATTATGAAAGCTGGCAATATCTGTGACATCTTGAAATTCACTTGTGTTATGGGTAAATTTGGCTTAGAAGTAAAATATTAGCACAATAATTATTAAAACGTCAAGTCATATAACCTGAAAAGAATCTTTCTTTTGTATTACTAACATGCGTTCCATAACTAGGCATAATGTAAGGATGACTGCAACGGATGCTCTGTGAACCCAAGTGGGCAATGAAATCGCAGGGAAATGTAGTTTTTCTGTGCAATGGATTTTTCTTTTGAAGTCCTAAGAAAAGCGTATATAATAGAACCTCAGGAATGGAGATTGTCTGTAACTCTGAACATAGCGCAGTTTGGACTCCAGATGCAGCAGCTAATGCTCCAGGATGGGCTTCAGCACCAGCTGAGATTCTACTGTACTGTCAATCAGGTGTTCCTTCTGGCTTTTCTGGATCAAATGTCCCCCCCCACCCCCTCCAATTTCATAAAATTAAGAGTTCTTTTGTGTGAGCTGGAAGTGTTTAGGTTAATGTATGATTGCTCAAAGGCTAAAGACTATTTCCAGTGGGGGTGGACTACTACTTTATTCATGAGAAAAGACTTAAAAATAAACTAGATATATATACCAACAATCCCCCCTTATTTCTAGACTAAATCCTCATTCCATTGAAGTCCATGCTTAACTCTCATTAAGTTCAGTGGAAGTGCAGATTGGCTTGCAGTGGAGAAACTGCAAAAGGCAGGTAGGTAGATTGTGTCCTGTCTCCACAGTAGGGAAAGGGTATGATGCCATAGCATCACTGCTATTTTTAGCAAGCTAGCTCAAGCAAGCTACATGTGCTGCAGTCAGACCTCCTGACTGCAGTGTAGAGATATCCTGAGGCCCTTGGCAAACTTTCTTCTAATACCTGATTGGCAGAGTGGCCTCTCCTAAAAGATTTGTCATTCACCGCTTCACCTTCTTGTATCTTGTTAGTGTGGTTTGAAAACTGGTGAAATGGGAGGGCTTGAGTGTCCTGGAATTGACTGGATTATAAGGGGGCATTCTTTGTAGGGAATGGAAAGCTACAAACCTGAGACATACACACTAGCATTTACTAAACTAGTACATTTATATACTTTGACATTTCTGAATATGTAAAACCTAATTTCCCCATTGCCCTGCACTGCTCAAGGTGAAGTGAGTGCAAAGATGTGGAGAATGGTATTAATCAAAATATAGTCCTGATGAAATTGAGCGCACTGCCTCTGTTCAGATCCCCGGAGCTCAAATAAACTTGATTTGCTCATGTAGAAGAACAGTAAGTATTGTACAAGGGAATGTGTAAGCATCTTAGTTTACATGTTAGAAAACTGGGGGGAGGGGAGGGGAAGGGGAAGGGAAGTCAGTCAGAAGGTCTGTTTAATTTCTAAATTGGCTTTAAAAACTTAATTTTATATCAATATGACTTAAACTCAGGTGTCACATTTATCCTATTTTTTGCTCATAAAATTAACATACACTACAGACAATTGAATCTTTCCTTAAGACACCATTTTATATGCTCGTAAGCTGCTATTCGGTTTAAATAGTAGAATATGCTGGGTATCCGACTTTGAACAGTGTTCTTTCAGTGAATTTTCTTGAAAAGCCATTAGTCTTATTTCTTTATCTAATTTTCTGTTAAAAACTATGCTGATTTAGAGAGTGTGCTTTTTTTACTGGGTTTACTGGGTTTTTTGAGGTTTCTCTGCACATCTTAAAATGCTATGTATGCTGAAATGCAAAACCATCTTGTCAGAAAATATCAAGGTCCCTATCATGAGAATCCACTGCTGCATCAGGCATGGAGCAGCAAACGGTACTTTCCCACCTTTCTTGTGATCTCTGATAGGTACTCTCTACAGGCACACCTAGTGAACATGCAGATACCTCACTTCCCAGGATTCTGACTCTAGGCTCAAAGCCAGGTGTTTTCTTAGCAGCTCTCAAAGTTTGTTTCCTCCACTTTCTGGCAAGGATAGGTCTTTATGAGAACATTTCAAACGAGTCCCCAGCTTTGCTTGGCTTAACAGTAAATCCTCAGCCTACCCCAGTGCTTCAGCAGTTGAGCAGGGCCAATTCAGGGATTCTGTCTACACTTTCTCAAATAGCTTCCCTGAGTATTAGAGAGATCTCAACTCAGGCCAGAAGCACAGACTTAAAAAAGGCTACTAATTAAGTCAGGGTTGCTTTTTTTGTGGTTGATAGGCTTTATTTGCAAGTTTTATCGTGTTCCTCAACTGAATGGAAGTGCCGGTATAATTTCTGTGCTAGAATATCCATAAGGGGATGTGGGTGGAAATAAAGTGCAACAGAGGAATCGCTGTTCAGCTTCCAGCTTTCTTTTGTCAATCAAAAAGAATCTTTGTAAGACACTATAATGTGACAGATATATTTGAAAATTGCATGTCATGTTCGGAATCTGTAGGCAGATTAAAAATTCAGTTGTTGAGTACAGCAAAGGGGTTTGCCAGGACAATGGATTTTAGATTGAGTTTTGCAAAAGTGAAGTGAATAAAGTGAAGGGAAATATATCAATCTAAACATAGACCCATGTAAACTAAAGTTTACACACCCTCATAATGGTGAGAACTAATTTATGTAATAGTGTGACTGCTTTAAAAGATCGTTGGGGAAGTGATAATTTTAAAAATCAGGTAAGTTATAACATCAATTCTTGCAGGTCACTTAACTGATATACTTCTAAAATGTAGCTAATAGTTGTGATCAGAAAGCTCAGGAATTGGAATTGTAGAATTGGTATAAGCACACACAAGTTAAATTAAATTGAAGGCCGAATTTGGGACAGCTTTAATCTTTCTCTCTATTTCACATCTGAAATTGTAAAAAGTACAAGAAAGAATAGGATAATGGACTGCTTTAGAATTCATATGCAGCATAGGTATTGTGTACACTGGCATGAAGTTATGGCCCTTATGCTAAAAGACTTCAGATCTATACTAAAACTTTTGCTGGCTTAACAATGTTGGTTAGAGGTGTATGGTTTTGGACTTTCTATGCTGGCAAAAGAGCTAGTGTAGATGCAGTATACTAGCGTAAAAGTAAGCTACACAGACACAAGTATTTTTCTTGGGAACAAATATAAGCTGTTCCAGCAAAAACACTTTCTTGTCTGTATAGCTATAGCAGGGAATTTTAAGTGTACACTAGGCAAGATGGTCTGGGATGGGATATAGCAAAAGCAAATTAAGGGGGTCTCTGATGCAGGGGTGGGTGGAAGCGTGTGTTTGTCTTTTTAGGAGACAGTGTGGTTTAATGAGCTTGTTATGCAGCTCCCCCACACTTAGGGTAGACTTTTCAAAAAGCTCTGTTTCATTTGGGTGCCTAAACGGGAGCAATCCGCTTGTCAAATGCTCAGCACAGAGCAGTTCCCCTTGAGAGAGAAGCAGCTGGGTGCCGATCATGTCTTTTGAGTGTCAGAATGGCAGCTGGGCTCTCTTGGAAAAATTGGGCTTTAGGCACTGAACTATTAATGGAAAGATTTCCTTTGACTTCAGTGGATCTTGAGGTAGACCATTGGTCATGGTTTTACAGGTGTTCCGATTGTTTGTGTAAATAGGTATGAATTCTCCTGTTACAAATATATATTAATAAGCCAATTCAACATGGCCTTGAAGAAACCATTCTGCATATAATTTAAATGTTGCTTTCAGACTTTTCTCACAAACACCAAATGCTACTGTTCCAAAATGTTAGTGTTCATACTTTTTCATTGTGTGTTCTTGCTTTGCCACAAGTGGTGTATTAATTTTGAGCTGGAGGTTCGGGTATGCTAGATGCCAGGAAAAAACCTGAATTGGAGAATTTTGATGCAAGTTTATAAATTTAAATGGAACTTTTTATCACATCATCTTGCTATTTCTGCAAATAAGATTCTATCCTCTACGTCCTTTAAGTATCATGAGGTTTATTAGAAAATATAGACAGTTGTGTAACTGTCTGCCGATGTGCAAAAGATGTTGTTAATAGATGTGGAAAAGAGCTTTCTAGAAAGCTAAAAAATTTCATGGTGCTTCTGTTTTTGTATTGTGGGTGTAGCAAATGAATATATTTTTTTGTTTAAAAAAAATGGCTAACCTAGTGTAGGCAAAAGAAAAATGCAGCTAACATTTGAGTAACTAGCTTATTGTAGTCAACCTAACTTTCATATGCTCTATTGGTAAATAAATGAGGACAGAGTTTGTTAGCAGTGCTGAAAGTCACTCAATACATCATCTTAGTTTAGTTATTTCAGAACTTTGTGTTTCACTGTAATGTCTCAATCTGTAGGACTAATCCATTCTTGCCATCCCTGCTGTTTAATATAGGCTTTTTTAAATCCTAAGAAGCTTTATTCCTTTGTAAGGCTTTCAGAAGTCTCTCTCCTTAATGATAAATGTCAACAAATTACAACAGGGTATCTTTGACAACAGCAAGGGAAAAGTGTAGTTTTCAGTCTTTGATAGGTTCTGTTTTACAGTATAGCAACAAAGTAAACTAGGTCGCACAACTTTTACAGCAGTGAAGGTAATGGATTCTGTGTGATCCCTTAGTCTGCTGTAAGGGGAAGAATAAGGTTGCAGTTTAAAAAATATAGCGTGTATTTCTCTGGATACAGTACTGACCGTAAGTCTGGAGATATCTTCACAGTCTCCCCGTGTACTTTTCTGCTGGGATTTGCCATGGTGCCAGTGGCTGCTAGCAAATACCCAAAGTTACATGGTATACAATCCAGCACTTTTCTGATCCTTGCTATTCTTTTAGTTCTGTAGTTCCTTTCTTTCCTGGGTCTTGGAGACTTACAAACCTCCAAACCTTTCAAAGTGGGTTAATAGTGTAACATTTGTTCTAACAATGGTGGAAATGGACAGCCTGTAAGTCAGTGGAAGAGTAGGGAATAAGCCTTGTCTACACGGAGGGATTTAACCTGATTCCAACCTCTGATGTAGCTGCACTCACCCAAACTGCTAATGACAGTGAATGCAACCTACTTGCAGCTATGGAGCTTAGTGGCTTTACCTGTTTGTGCTGATGTTACTACATCATGGATAGATGGCTTTGGGGTAAGCTCCCAATGTAGACCAAACCTAGACTGTAGGAGTCATAAACTTCATTCTTCCGCTGCAACAACTTAGATCACACTTCTTCTGCTTATTGAAATAGTAAATCTCTTTATGCAATTTAACATTTTTTTATGTGAATCTTATTGCGTACATGAAACAACTGAAAAATCCATTTGCCCCTGGTGAGTGCAAGTCTTAATATAAGATTCTGTGGATTGAAGCCTTAATTTAAAAGAAAAATTGCTAGCCATCTGTGAGCGGAAAGTAAACTAATTCAGTGCTCCTTTTGACTTCATAGCCCTCTCCAGTGCTGCTGCTCACAGCCCTATTCAGCATCAAAGTGAAAACTGTCAAGGCTCTGGTGAGTTTCATTGCTGTAGTTCAGAACTCTGAGGGCAGCGGCAAAACTGGCAAATCATGTCCGTTTTACTCTGGGAAGTCTCATTTCTAGGAGGTGAGATTGGACCCCAAAAATGGAGGTTTGGGGAAGACTACAGGGTGCAGAGGTCAGCTCACCAGTCAAGAGGGGGTCTCTTTCAGAAACTTGCTGGAGGGGTTTCCAGTTTATCAAATGCTTATTAGCCACAAACTGATTCCAGAAGGATTCTCAGGATTAGGTCTGGAAACAACACTCGGGTAAGAATTCAGTTATCTTCTACAGTAGCTGGAGGTCCCAGTGAGAGGCTGGGTTACTTTCATTACCACTTCATCTTCCTGGTCAGACCGACCTCTTGATCGGCCTCTGATAGATGTAGGTTGGTGATTATTTGGTGTCTAGTACACTTTTAGACATGGATTTTGTGTTTGATGGAGCCATCTCTCAGGTGGTTATGTTTTTAGTGTGTGTCTTAAAGCTGTCCCACAAGTTAGAAAACCTATTAAGGCTTAAATTTAGCAAACTCTTCACAGGTCTGGGAAGTTGATTTATATTTCAGTACTCTGTATGTAAAGATGTGAAACTTCTATATTGTGTAAACACTTAGTTCTTGCCTCTAGGTTAATTTAAGTGTAGTGCTTGTTCTTGAGAATTTCAACATCTGGTTTTTGAAGTGTGGCGCTCCAGTTTCTGCATAACTGAACACTATGCTTAATGGATTAAGTAGTGCACATGTTCATAGTGGATTGCCAGGATGGCTCTTAGCTTTCACTGGATTTTTGGTGCTGCTTTTATAACTAGCAGTGAAACTCCAACTTGACACGGAACACTTCCTATTGGCGTAACGATGAATACACAATCTAATGCCTCCACATACCAGAATCCAGCATGCTTATGTAAAGTAGGTCACATTTTAAAATCATAATTACTTTATCAATGCCATTTTATAGGGATAGAAATGTTCTAAAAACCTCTTAAAACAGAAAATTGGTGCATCAAAATGAAAAAAGTAGATGTGCTAACTACATTGCCCTTTTGTGAGGGAAATCTAGAAGTAGAAAGGACTTACTATCCAAAAGCTTAGAGATTTAAGTACCTAAATGTTTTTCTTTAATGTGTTTTTAAAGCTGAAAATCTTTCCTGCTGTGTAATGTGTCCAAAACCTTTGGCAGCTGCAGAATTTTATATCTGAACATGGAATGCTTTAGCTGTTTCATGGCATAGAATTTTTTCAAGTATTTACAGCATTTTCAGTGTGTTCATAGCATGTCTGCTCCAGAACTAGATAAAAAATTCCACAGATCAATAACTAAAGGGAATTCATATTGTAATATTCCTCTAAAGTAGCTCAATTATTGTTCCCAGTGTTGGAATTGGGTCCATTTTAGCATGGCCTTCATCAGGAGATGAACAAATTTTATAGTCGTAGTGTAGGATTAAGTTTGGATTTGTAAATCACTTTTAAACACTTGTGTTTACAAACATTTCAGCTTTTTAATCAATCATTTGCCTCTTATTGTACTCTCCAAGTTCTTAAATCCAAATTGCAGTAACTGGTACATTTTTTATTTATTTATTTATTTATTTATTTATTAATGGTTACTTTTAGTTCTGGAACATTTGACATATGACATCTTACTTCCTGAGGTGGTTATTTAGGTAAGAAAACAAACTTTTTCTGGCATGGCTTTTGAGGTGGTTCTCTGAGAATACTGTGCTTCAATTCATTAAATAATCCACTCCAGGAATCTCTTGCAGCATATTTGGGAATTGCAGTAGTTCCTGAAGTTCAGCAGACTTTTTTTGGTGTTTCTTTTAATTGGGTTTACTGAAAGTGAGGCAGATACCCTTTGAACTCTGAGTGAATTGTGCTTTTTCATGACTCATGGGAGACTCTTTATAGTAGTCAGCAACCTCCCTCCCTAATTTTATCTTCAACCTTCAAATGTGTTTTGAAACTGTCTGCTGTGCAAATGGTCCATGCTGTTGTGTCTGCAGAGCATGGAGTTACCTGAGCAGTTGTAGATCAATAATTCTTAAACTTCAGGTAGTTTTAGTCTTAATCACCAGTTACAGTGTTCTTAAAAGCAGGAGGGTGAAATTGATGTCCTACATTCTAGCCATGTGGATTTTCGTAAATAGGTGCAGTATGTATCCAGCATGACTACTGCACCATTAGACAATCCGTCTCCATTTCTCAGATGGAAGGCAATTGTGCTAACTTGGCACTTGCTTGCTGTCTCTTCACATGCTTTCTAAGGGGACATACACTTTTCCAGAAAAGTGTAAATGTTCAAGACCCAAGTTAACTTCAGTTAGTCTGAAATTGAATGAGTGTTGACTTGAGCTCTTAAGTGTGTGGCTGTTCAGTAAAACACATACTAACTATATTTCTCAGCTGAATTCCCCACATGTTAAAAAATGCAGTGATTTGCATTACTGTGGAAACTGAGTAACCTATTTTAGTATGGTCACTTCACTTGACTCAACTACAAACTAAACATTTTAAATTCATATTAGTCTACATGATGAATAAAACAATTCAGCCATGGCTCATCCTTTCTTTAAAAGACAACTGAATTTGTATTAAAACGAGGAGTACTTGTGGCACCTTAGAGACTAACAAATTTATTTGGGCATAAGATTTTGTGGTCTCCTTGTTCTTTTTGTGGGTACAGACTAACACGGCTACCACTCTGAATTTGTATTGTGTGGGCCAATAGAAAGAGTTTATAAGGGAATATGTATTTTTTTTACCACAAAAAACTGCAAAAGGCATTTCTAGGTGTTGAAATGCTAATTTAATAAGTGCTCAGATGTGAGGTCATTTGACTCTCAGTGGGAATGCAGTCCACTAAACAACTGTTAACTAGTTTCCCACATGCTTGACTTGCTAATAGAAGCTTTTATCTGACATTTCAAATTGTCTGTTAAACCAAGCTTCAAATTTCAGTATGTTCTTTAAGGCTTAGGCTTTCAATGCTGCTCTCACAAAACCTTGTTGTGTAGAGTGCCTCCAGCATAGGCCTTAAATTGATTTTTATAAGGGCATGTCTACACTAGGGGAACTAAACCGGTGTAGCTATGCTGGCATAGCCTTCTAGATGTGGCCCATGTGGACAGAAGGGTGTCTTCTGTTGGTGTAGGAACACCAGCTCCCTGAATGAAGCTAGCTATGTTGATGGAAGCCCTCTTTGGGGAGCACCTGAAGGTGTGAATACCCTATTCATTTCAGTGGTTGATACTGTGAACGTCAGTAATGTGTTAAATGTCAAAGTTGATGAGCAGCAGTAGATTTGACAAAGTACGTAAGAGCATATTTTGAAGGTCAACCCAGGCTTTCCCTGAAGTGAGTGTGATTGGGGGGCAGAGAGAAGGTTGGGCATGGGGTGTTTTGAGTGGGTATGGAGGATTTGCTTGAAGAAAGGAAGCATGGTAGAGGCCTACACCTCTTAATGGATACATCTTCCAATATGCGTGTGCAGTTGGTTTCCTTTTCCTAAAAGGGGCTTCACTTTCAACAGTTTAAGAAGCGCTGCTTTGAGGTCAGTAATTTCTTAAATGAGTGGCCTGTCCTGTTCAAATGCAACACCTGGTTGAGGAACTGTAAAGTTGGATACCAGAGTTCGATGGCATAGTGTTTAAACACATTGAAACATTCTCTACACTACTCATTCATGATACAGCTCTTCTTGCAAGTGTTCTCCCTGTAATATACAAAGCTTTTTTGCTGTGTGTAGACTATGTAAAGATGCTGACTTATTGCTAAACACTAGATTAAAAGAATGCATTTAAATAAGTTTTTTCCCTCAGTAGCATGCATTTAGCTTCTAACAACTGACTTTAAGACCATTTACTAATCAAGTTGTCTCTTACCACACCTTAGTGTATTTTTTCCCCATCTTTCTCCAAAGCAAGGTATGCTTTTTTTTCAGTTAAAGCAACATTTATATAATCCACTCTGTCCTCTCATTGTGTACTAGTGCCCTCTACTGGAATGAATGTCAGATCTGCTCAAGTGGGATCATTTCCCTTTCTAGTGACTGCAGCCAGCTGATAAAACACAAACTACCACAGCAAAACAATTGATGTTGCTTTTACATTATCTTCATGTCATGAAGGAACATACAAGCATGTGTGAGTGAAGTTTGATCTGTCTCTCTACTCTTAATAATGTATTCTCAATTTTATTTTAAAATGATGCATTCCCGTTCTAGTATTTTTAACCTCTTAATTTGAATGCAAATTAAAAACACACTCCAAATAGCATCTCCTGGCAGCCCATAAAGGCAAAATGGGTGGTCATTCTGCCTTTCATAAATTTTGATCTCTCCACTGGAAAAGCGCTTCTGAATTTGAAGAGAACCTGATTGCAGCTGTGCTAGTTTTTATTGGCATCTAGTTGAGTCCAAAAACAGTACAGTGCTGCCACTGCTGGAGGAAGTCCTATCTCCACCTGTAAAACTGAAGGCGCCTGACTCATGCTGTTCCATGGAATGCTGAGGTTAGAATCAACCAGTTTCAGATGATTTCAGTCTGTTTCCATACAAAACCAATCTCTGGAATATTCTTCCTTGTGATCCTGTTCCTCATAAGATATGACTGTGCAGCTTGAAGAAGTGATTTTGCATATGACAGGCATTTCTACTGTCTAATCTAATGTTTAAAACCTTGCAGAACACTCCAGTTTCAGAGTAAACATGCAAAGATTGATGATGTTTGACTACGTGAAGCTCAAGCCCTCAAAAGCAAGGAAGACGGCGTTATACTTTCCAGATATCTCTAATATGTTTGGATATCACAGAGACAGTCCCATAACCCTTATTTCCTCTTCACGCACTGGTCGCTATCCGTGTTCTACACATGGGTGTGCTTGTGCCATGCCCCCAAGTCTGGAAATTCCAACAAAGGGCGTCTGTTGGACTGCATATACGCAGCGGATCTCCTCGTGCACCAGAACATGAGGCAATGCAGGTTATCATCTCTCCAGTTCCTTCTTACTGCCACGTGGTCTGAATTGGAATCCTGGGTCTCTGTTTTCTCCAGCCTTTTTGATAAAACCTATAAATAGTTTTTATGTGGCTATCATTTTGGCCGGCATGGTCAGCGAGTTGGGAGCCATCGTGGTAGACGCTTCTTATGGTTTTTCACAAAGAAAAGGAATCCCTTTGCCTTTATCTTAAATTTCCCCCCAAGGTTTCTTCTGAATTCAACATCAGCCAAAGTATCCACTTACCTGTCTTTTTTTCCAAAACCCCACGCTGAAGAGAAGAGACTTCATCATCTGATATGCCCTGGCATTCTTCTACCTGTCCAAAACCAACTTAGCCATAGCTGAAAGATTGTGAGGTGAGGCTGTAGCCTTTCAGAGAATCTAAGTGGGCTTCTGGGTGCACCGTTGAGTGCTACAGGCTAGCAAACATCCCCCATTCTGACAGTGTCACAGTTCACTCCATAAGACTCCAGGTCACCTCTACAGCATCCCTGCAGGAAGTTCTGATACAAGACACATACAGGACTGCCTCCTGAGGCTCCATTCACACATTTGCTAGACATTACCTGCTAGCTCAAGCCTCTGCTGCACATGCAGCAATGGGACCTGCAGTACTGTAAACATCTTTGCAGCTGGGTTCTGTGTGCCCCCCTCCAGAAGGAGGGAGTTGGACTCAACTCAAATCACTGAGCATTTAAAATGACTGAAAATCAGAATGGAAACTAAGTCGGCTAAAACTGATGCTTTAATTCTTTTTTGGATGGGATGCCATTGCTTCAGCTTAGCTACATGTGGCTTCAGACAATTAAGAACTCCCTTTCTCCTTTGATATTTTTCATTAATATTAATATAATCTTGATACTGAGCAGTTAATTGGGTGTCATCCCTACTTTAAATATCATATTTAAACTGAAAAGTGCTTTTAATAAATGACAAATGTCAATATAAATTTCCATGTGTTCTTAATGTAACTCTAAAGGCATCAGCCTTCCATCTTCATCTCCCCCACCATTCATTACCTGATAAGTACTCGTTAACCTTTAAGTCTTTTGTGCTATTTGGATAGCCTTTTAGATCAAATGTTTTCCATTACAATGTTGCTGCCTTCACATTGATAACGCAGGGGACCAAAATGCCATCTTGTTCATCTGGGAACCAGTAGAGTTTTTTGACATTATTGAAAAGTAATGTGTGCGCTCTTATTTCAGTGGTGGGGCAAAAATGGAGCTGGAGGAGAGAATAATACAGAAATTGGGGGATAAGAGGGAGAAATTTTGAGAGGAATAAACTCGTGTTGGTTTTGATAGTTATATACCAAATATCTAACTTAAAATATACATTCACTATTTCAGTGTGATACTAGACACTGTCCATTCCTTAGGGCTGAAAATGGATGGACCATAAAATCCATATGACGGAGCAATAAGAACACTGAACCTTGTTTATGTTGGCACTGTAGAGATGCTGGGAGGGAAATTCTATTTGAATATCACTAAAAATCACCAAGAAGGTGCAACAGGGAGCCACATTGACTTCTGCTCCAAAACTGGTGATAAAGTTCCCAATATGAGGATGAAAACACCCAAGTTTACAGGCTTGCATGGGGGTGCCACAAACTACTGCAGGGTTTGTTTAAAAAAAAATGTGGCAGTGTCCCTGCGTTCTGCCTTTTTTTTGTGGACAGTCCCTACGAAAAAGGTTAAATGGACACAAATCAGATATCAGGAATGGCAATATACAAAAACCTGTAGGAGAACACTTCAATCTGCCTGGACACACAATTACAGATTTAAAAGTCACCATACTGCAGCAAAAAAACTTCAAGACCAGACTGCAAAGAGAAACTGCAGAGCTGCAATTCAGCAAATTTGACACAATCAATCTGGGATTGAACAAGGATCTTGAATGGCTTGCTAATTACAAAAACAGCTTCTCCTCTCTGAGTTCACACCTCCAATTCAGCTGCTAGAGGAATACCTCACCCTCCCTGATTTGAGATAACAAGCTGGTTCAGCCTGATTGGACTAACCTTGTTACCTCCTACCTGGTTCTTGCCTACTTATCTATACCTGCCCCTGGACACTTCCACTGCTTGCATCCGACGAAGTGGGTATTAGCCCACGAAAGCTTATGCTTCAGTACTTTAGTTAGTCTTTAATGTGCCACAGGACTCTTTGTTACCTCTGCTATTCCAGACTAACACGGCTACCTCTCTGATTTTTAAGTGAGTCATTCATCATTGGAACAGTTTACCAAGGACCATTCTCCATCACTGACCACTTTTGAAATCAAGATTTGATGTTTTTCTAAAAGATCTGCTCTAGGAATTATTTTGGGGGAGTTCTGTGGCCTGTTACGTAGGAGTCAGACTAGATGATCACAATGGTCCCTTCTAGCCTTGGAATCTGTGAATCTGTGTGCTGTCCTTCAGTGTTGCATTATTATTAAAAAGAGAAGCTACGTGAGTAATCCGACAGCTTGTCTTTCCCCTACTAAACTATGCCTAGTGTCCAAAATGGTTTCTTTATCCTGGTATGAGATTTTATGAGGAAAACATTGTGTCTTGGGTGATCATCTTCTACTTCTTTCTGTAAGAATGGGGAGCTGATTGGATGAGATGCAGCTTTACCCAGAGTAAGATTGTATATCGTGGGGCAGACTGTCTGGAATTAGGGATGTGTCAAAACTGGGCATTTAGTTGCAGGGAGCATAAATGCTAGCAGTGCTGAGGGTTAAAAAAATCATATCCGGTATTCTATTTCCATAGTATTCTACCAAGGCTTATTCTGTGCTAAAATTCTGGTTTTTTGTGTTTAACACCGACTTAAGTAAAGAGACATTGAGGCTGGCTGTCTACAACTTTCATATTTGGATATTCAGTTGTAATTTGGAAACTAGCATAATGTTCTATTGTTGCAAGAACTATATAAGATACCATAGTTTATAACTTGGTGATCTGTTAATGCTGCTTTGGAAATACTAAAATTTTAGGCTGCAAGTCCTCTAAGCACACAAGGCATGTAGTAATGGCTTACTAATACACACCCTGTAGTGTCATAATATTATATTGCAATAACTGTATATGCTAGCTACAGTGCTGTAAACAAATACCAAAATTTAACTTCACAGCTGTGAATTGCATTTTTCTGTAGAATGCTTTGAAATTAGAAATGTGGAAGGCTGTCTCCAATTTTAGCTCCCATACCTTATTTAAATTTGTCTTTCAGTGCTAGTGGAGCTCTTTTCCATCTTGACACTAGTTCAGTTGGCTGTAGTATCATTTCAGCTATAGTTTTGTTGAATGAAGTAATGCTATCATTAGAGACACTTTTCTCCCCCTCACAGCTGTCAGTGACACAAAAGGCAGACAGTGAACAGGATTATCTGATCAAGGACGTTAGAAGTCCTTGTATATGCACTTATGTCACTTACTTCTGAGTAGCAAGGTCTGTCCCAATTATAAAACATTTTATCTAGTGCCATACCTCTGCATATTGTTTAGAGATTAGCCATGGTTCATGGCCTGAAAAGTTCACAATCTAAATTAGAAAAATGGAGGGGTAGGGGAAAGGGGGCAAGGACGAACACAGATAAAAATAGTTCACACTAGATAGCAGAAGAATCCGTTTTGTTTGGTTTTTTTGTGTTTAAATCCTTGACCGTAAGAGCTTGTTCACCTGTCGGTATTGAGATGCTTTACAAATGGGCTAAGAATAGAAATGGAGTTGGGCTACAGCTATCTTTACACTCATCCTCCCAACCTACATCTTAAACTTAACGATCTTATTACTGAGAAGGCAGAGCTGCTGGGCTGCTGCACCCAAAGTAGATTCAGGAATTGTGTGGGCCAGGAACTCCCCTTACTTCCCCCCTCCCCCCCATTCAGAAACAGATAAAACCATTCTCAGGTACCAGGTGACTGGATTTCTGAAGAGTGCCTATAAATTCTACTTGTATCTGCTGCCCCTTTGTCAACCAGCTCTGTTACCAGAGCCCTTGTGGAATTGTCTGAATTTGGTTTATTGTTGCATAAAGGCCCAACCTCTCCCCTTAAGTTACTCCTCATACCTCTATCAAGCTCCTGGTCCGAGCCCTTGGCATAGCTATTTCGACCTCTTGCCTAACTTCCAGTATCCTCTTCCTGCTACTAATGAGGTAGCAAGGGCATTTCTAGAACTTACAAGGTGAGCTTTCAGCCTGCAGGAGCCATGGAGTGCAGACTCCACAGAGAATGATTCTTCCTTAATCTTCCATCACTCTTATTTCTTAGCAACAGGGGGTTGCTTCTAGACTGGAGCCTCATTCCCTTGGGATTCTGGGTCAGTTCCACTGTTACGGTGGATTCTCACCCTCCAGCCCCACTGTGCAGATTATCCTCTTCTGTCGTCCAGAGGAGAGGGCTAGAGTTCATCCACCATCTCACTGATGTAAAAGCAGTGGGTGAAGTACCCCCATATGAGCTATCCTTAGCGTCCTATTTGCTCTAAAAATTAAACAAAGCATTCTGGAGATCAGTTGTCCACACACCTGTTTAAATATTCTATCTCCTTTGCTGGTCTGGTCAGTTTTATTTCTTTGACTGCCATAGATGTCTGCACCAGCGGTACCTGTGATTCTCTATTGTCAAATGCACATCCCAGGACAGTTCCCCACCTTTGGTGTCTCATTCGCTCCCAGCCACAGGTAATAGCTGCTCACCTCAGGAAGCCGGGAGTTACCATAAATTCCTTCCAGGAGATGCAGTTGACAGTGTGCTGAATTTCTGGTCCTCTTTTGTCATCCAAGTCTCATTAATTGATGCAAAAACTCCATGGCCCAGTCCTGGATCTCATCCTCCTGGCGGTCCACTTCAGCATGAAGACTTCCCTTCCTGCAGTAAGGATAATGAGAAAAGTCAGGGAATGCCCATGCATGGCTTTCTTGTATCCAGCCTTACCCCAGATTGCTATGGGGGAAGCCCTCCTGTCCAGTCTTCACTTGTCCCTTTTAATGAATAGACACAACTCTGCCTAAGTGGAGTCAGGATGGCACATGGGAAATATCCTTTCTTATCAATGGTCCCGTTTTAATGTAGAGCTTGACAGGTTTTTAAATCAATAATATTTTTAAGCTATTCGACTTACTGAATCACTTCAATACTTCCTGTTGTCTTATTGGGGTAGGGGGGAAAGCAATGAGCATTTTAAATAAAAAGTACTTTTGTTAATGGGTCTTACACGTTCTAGGTAAAAATTATTACCAGATTCTCAAATTGATGATCGTATTAGAGTTCTGTACTAAAGAACTGAAATAAGTTACATGTTGAGATTGCTTTTATGGTGTGCCATAGGAATATTTAAATAAAAGTAGGCTGAGTTTTTTGTGTGCTGGAATGGTAACTTTCTTAAACTTTCTTTTTTAAAACTCAGAACTATTTTCTAAATATAAAAACAGTTCCCTTCAATTTTTTTCTTCATATCACTTTTTGTAGATGGCACGTGACTGTTGTGTAGCTTGCAATGTCCTTTTGTTAGTGTTTAATGGCACACACTGCTGGCTGAGGGCAGAACCATGCCATGAAGTTCCTTGAAAAGAAATAAATGGTACCTTTTGAGATCATGCCAGAGCATGGTTCTGTTCAAGAAGGAGCCTGATAGCTCTCATGGGTGAAACTTTAGTTTCGGAATCTGAAATCCAGTCCTTGTCTCTCTCCCTCATTTTTGTACACTCATTGAAGTATTTTTATCCCCTTGAAAATGGAAATAGCATCCACACACAACTCCAGTGAATGCTCCTTGTTAGTTCATTCCTCATTTGTACACTTCTGTACAAGTGCAAGGTCTGTAATGCAGGGGCTTACCGCCATTTTAACTATGTTATTGTAAAATTCCATAAACTTCCCTGGGTGTTGAGAATAAAGAGGAGATCTAAAATCATCGTTTAAGTGCCTGACCTATTTGTATCACTAGGAAAAGGTCTGGTACCCCCAGTGTTATGCTTCATTGGGGCAAAAGGCTTGTGTTTTCAGTTGAGTCAAGAAGTGGACTTGGTGGCAACTTTCTACTCCTGGACAAATAATTCCTCTAGTTTTCTATCCTGCAGAAGGTTATGGGGATATCTGGGATTCACTGGCCTTGTGTACACTTCAGTGGAAATTCAGTCTAATCTACGCAATTTGAGTTATGTGAAAAGCTACATCAATTTGAGTTACGCTAAGATCTACTTACCTTGGGGTCCAGACTAAGCAATGTTGACTGGAGACGCTCTTCTGTCGACTCTCCCTACTCTTCTCGATCCAGTGGAATACAGGAATTGACTGGAGAGCAATCTGCGTTAGATTTAACTGGTCTGCATTAGACCTGCTAAATCAACCACTGATGATTGATCTCTGCTCGTGGATCCCCTGGTAAGTATAGACAAGCCCTGACTGTTGCTATAAGGAACTACTGTATAAAACTCCCTTATTAAAGTGATTGCTGTTCCCGTCTTGAAGCTGAACAGGACTAATAGTAATTCTTCCATCAATGGCAGTTCTTGCTTGGCTTGTGTTTTTTGTCATGGAATTATCGGTGTGGAAAGCGTGTAAACTGCAGTAGCAACCAGTTGTCAGGAATGTGAAGAAGGTGGTAAGTAGCCCACTTGTGCATTTTAGATTGCCCAGTTCTGAGAAACTTCGGAAGATAGTGACAGAATTGGATTAATGGAATTGTGATAGTTCAGCTGTTATATTGTTTGGTTGTGAGACCTAATAGGGGATCAGTCACCCATCTGCCCACGGGTGTAACATGGACCCTTTCTTCATTCTCTAGGTGGCGTGTAGTCAGCTCCTGTGGCCTGTCTGGTTAGTTGACTGATTTGCTCCACTAGCTACCATCGTTGCTGGATTACTCCTTCCTTTGTAGGTCCCAGCTGTCCGCCTAGTAACGGAGGATCTGTGTTCTCTGCAGTCGCTTTGCCCACAGTGACTTTTCTTTGTAGAGCTACAGGGTGGAAGCTGGGTATGAACTGCTGGCCTAGCATCAGAGGGGTAGCCGTGGTAGTCTGGATCTGCAAAAGCGACAGTCTTGTAGCACCTTATAGACAGATCGTATCTCAGCTCACTCCAGCAGTACCAAAGAGCCACTCTACGGCATAAGCATGAAGGGTCCTGCTATGGCTTCCCTCTCTTTTGTCTGGCTGGAGATGACCAGGGAAGCCAGCTCCACTGGGACACTAGCTATTGAGAAGCCTGCCTTTGGCCTGGTCTACACTAGGATTTTTCAAACCTGTCCTCCCTGACCAATGGGAGCTGTAACACAGACAAGTCTCAAACAAAAAGAATGAGGAGTACTTGTGGCACCCTAATAGGGGAAGGTATTTTGGGATGGACATGTGAATAAAAACCAAAAGGCTCATTTAGACTTACTATGTGGCAACACCTGGCTCTCTCTGGGTATACTAAGGTAAAGTCTATATTTAAACACAATCAAAACTAAAGAGGGCCACCTCCAGTAATAATAATAATGCCTAGCTCTTGTATAGAATTCTTCATCCATAGAGCTCAAAATGCTTTATAAATGAGATCAGGTTTATTATCCCCATTTTACTGATGGGAAAACTGAGGCACAAAGTCACCCATCAAAGCAGTGGTAAAGCTGAGAATTTGAATCTTGGTCTCCTGAATCCCAATCTAGCAGACAACTGCCTGGTTTAAACTATTGCTATAAAGTATCTCCAGTTTCAAATGCCTTTTGGACAAACAGTGAGGACAACACCATTTCTGCTATACAACTGATTTTTAGTTTTAGTAGTTAGTCTCTTGAGTGGTTACTCAAAGGCTTTGATGAACCTGGGAACTTTGACCATTGAAACTTGAAGGTGATAGAGGAAGCCAGTAAAAATTATTCCTGGAAAGTAAAGCAAGGCTGTTATTAAAAACTAAATATGGATGTTTTTTAGAATCTGTGGGGCTTTTGAGGAGATGTTACCCTAGTGTGCTATAATCTTTAAAAAGTCACCTTCCACTATATACAGTAACTAGTGTTCGATTATTTTTTTTAAACTGTTCTTCCGAGCATTTAACCTTTGATGATTGTAAGAAAACATGAAGTGCTTTGTAAGCTGGTTTTTGGTTTTGTTGCTTCAATTTATAAATAAGAAATGCTGGAAAATGAACATTTTGTTGTAAAGATGTTTTGAAGGCCACATTTAAAAAAAGACTCCTAGAAAAAAACCTGACAATTTAATGGTGCATGATGCAGTAATAAAAATGCCTGTGTGGTTATGTTTAATCCTTTAAAGGAGAGAAAAGAAACACTGTAGTTATCAGCATTCAAAAGGCACGACACAGGTTTAAATATATGCAAAGCCTTGGAGAGACTGAAGGAATTTACTGACTATATTGCAGAAAGCTTTTGACAGGCGCATCGCATCTTTGAAAGTAAGATTTGAATTATTAAAGCTGTCTTTGTTTATTAAATTGGGCCTCCAGTGAGAAGATTGTATGAAGAAATGTCATGCAGACTTGAGTTGAATTGGGCATAATTTGTAATGGGTATTAGAAGTAAATTTACCTTGTTGGACTAGAACAGTGAGTACATTCAAGTGCTTTAGAAAATGAAAATTCTAGTTTCAGGTGTACAGTAGATTGTGTATTTTAAGACTGTTCCTGCAGCAGATACACACCTCTGTTTAAGGAGACCAGTTTGTTAGTGAAGGATAATCCTTTTAAAACCAAGAGACTTGAAGGCAAAGCAGTTTAACAGAGAAGTCTTTGTTAATTTTAAATCAGGAATGCAAGGGAAAGAGATGAGAGCCAAGGTGTGTGTGTATGGGGGAGACGGGACAGGATGATTAAAATGCTGCTTTTTGGAAAAAATAACTACATGGAGTTTGAAGTGAATTAAAAATTAAATTAGATCATTTTAAACATTTTAATTGTAGAAAAAATGTTTTTACACCTATTTGATTCAAGTATAGCATATACCTGCAACTTTATGCACATAGAAAATAAATTGCTGTTTTCAGGAATGTGGGACCACTGCACTATGCAATACTTTTTTCTTATTCCTGTTCTCAGTGTAAGAAATATGCTAAACTAACAAGGTAGATGGAAAATCTTCACAAATATTGTGGGACCAGCACAAACATTGTAAACAAAGCACTTCATAAGAACGTTTAATTTAGGTTCTTTTTTTCCCTAAAACTTATTTTGTAACTTCAGGGGTTTGGTTACCTCAGCAGTCCAAGTGCTGACAGCATAGTTTGTTCAAGGCTGCAAACTGGGATCCAGTTTTTTGTTAGCTTTTTCATGTATCTATTCCTTTTATGCAGTTTCTCACGTGGAACACCATGATGGTTTATTTAAAAATGGAATCCTTTAAACATGGGATTTAAATCTGAATTCTTCAAAAATGTTTAATGAAAGCCATGCATTTTATGATACCACAAGGCAGATGTCAGGATTTACTCTTCAATTAGGTAGGATTGTGGTGGGAATAGCAGATTAGACTCCTTTGCAGCTGATGCGCTGTCTAGAGGAAGTGACATTTATGCTCTTGATCCTTCAGTGATTCTGCATGTCAAGAACTGAGCCTTGAAATTCGTCAGCAGTGCTGTCTTAAGAGCAGACAGAGCTGAGTAAGAGGATTTTTACAGACAGAAAATTTAAGTACAAATAGCAAAACAGCAGGTGCTTAAATACATTATTTTTTCTTTTTTTCCCTAGGAGATTGGAAAGGAAAATTGTAGGTGATTATTTGAAACTAATGTATTTTAGAAATTTGAAATCTGAGGTGAACTAGAGTTTAGAGACCTTCGTTTGATTAAGGTAAGAATATCTTAAGAAAAGTGTACCTTCCCCTTTCATCTTTCTGCTTGATGTGTGTGTTTTAATTTAACCCTTCTATCTAATCTGAGATTCTATAGTGTAATGCATTTCAAATGTACATTGCACCCCTGGCATTTAAATGGTTAATGTTCATTCAATTTAATAACTTTCAGCTGCAAAGAGCATGTGGGTCTATGCCTACAGAAGGTGTTGTGTTGATAACTGGGTTCCTTTTGACCAGAGGATTAAAGCAGGCTACTTACCAGGAGGAATAAAGAGTGTGATTATAGTGCATTTAGTCAGAGAAGGAGCTGTTTTTATTTTATTGTAAATTAGGTTGTTTTTGTTTTATAGTAAATTAGATTTCATGTAATTTTTTTCATTTGGTTTGTAAGCAAGCTCAGTAGCTATGAGAGGGTTACAGGGCAGAGAAAGTGTTTAAAAAATTGTTACCTTAGAGATGATGTAGCTCTATACAATAAACCAATGGAACAAGAGATCAGGTAAGCAGCTGTTATGGTTAGTAACCAGATGTCCCATATTTATAAGGACAGTCCTGTTTTGGGGGACTTTTTCTTATACAGGCGCCTATTCTGCCTCATCCCCCACCCCATTTTTTCTTAGTTGCTATTTGGTCACCCTAGTTATGGTTATCATAGATAGCACTTGAAATAATTTTATGTTGCCAAGGGCATATTTATCTCTAACCATTTAAGGTTTTTGCCAAACAGCCTCCTTTTATTTTATAAAAGTATATGTTAATTACTATTGTCATGTTAGATAAAAATGAGTAGTGACATACTGCCTTTTTTCTTCAGAATAAGAATGGAACAATGCATATATGTACTAACATAACTTAGTTTTTGAAAAAATGCTCTCTTTAGCATAAATACATATTCGACAAACTAAACCTGATATTCCTTTTGGTGGAGTATGTAAACTGTTTCCTTACTTGTGTGTGGTATAGCTAGCCACACATAATTTTAGAAAACCAAATTATAAAGGAGGAAAACCAATATTGGAGACCAGCAAGCCTTGTCTTGAAATTCTGGTGTTCCTCTGGCATGCTCTGGCTTACAGATAAAAGCAAAGTTTGAACTGCCATATCCCAAAAAATTTCAAAGTGTTTTATATAAAAGGAATACTTTAATCACATGTCTAACAACTAATATACAGAACCCTTTTTATGTCTAAGAGAATTATTTGTTAGTGTTTTCTTTAAAATTTAACTCCATGTGATGAGTTTATTTGGCTTATGTAAGGTACTTCTTGTGAATCTCAAACTAATCTGACCATAATTTCCCATGTTCGTAACCTATATTGGTGGGCATGATCTGTCATTATGAGCTGCAGGACTGTCAGATAAGGAGGAGTAAAAAATAAGACATTTTACAAATTTGTAAATGTTAGTGGGAAGTAGGAGTTGAACTGCTAAAATGGATCCTCCATTCAGGTGGTAGCAGAATGTTACATAACCAGAGGGACAAATTTCTTCCAAAGTTACACTAGTGCTATGTGTACAAAGCATCCATTTTGTCTTAGGAGTATTGTGAATTGTTCCTTCTTCTGTGCAGCTTCTAAATGTAAAAATGCAGCAGATCCATTTGAGTTTTGTATCAGTCACTTCAAATGTACAACATCCCATCACTTCAGTGTATTCTCTACTAAGTCAGCCTCTGACTTTCAGAAAAATTAGTTTGATTTGTCAAAGTAATCATACTTCCCAAGCCTTACCATACTTAACTGATTGTAGAATATGCTTTTTTTTATTAACTTGCAGGCAATAGAATTTGATTACTTGGGGAGGAAATAAAGTTTTGCTGTCGGGTTTTAAATATATATCCTCTTAAACATGCTTTGCAATCTGCTTATGCAGGCATCATGAGTTTTATATTTAAATTGGAATGATTTTTTTTAGGATGAAAGTGCTTGCAGATCTGAATTGCGAGGGATAGAAGAAATTAAGCTGTGGAAGCACTGATGGCAATCTACAAAGCTTTAATGTGTTAATGTAGTCTAGGCATTATCCATATTTAGAAGTATTTTAGATTGAATCCTGGAGAAATTCAGACTCCTGTCTTAAGCATGTTTCTGAAGTGATGGTAGAATAGTAGTATGAAGGAGCTCCTAACGATTATTTTGCTGTTGCTATAACTATGTCAGAGACACTAATTCCCCTAAGTTCAGTAAAAAATAAAATGGGGTGGGAGAGGAGAGAAACGATTGATGTTTGTAAAATGTCTTAGTTTTTGTGTAGAAGCCTCTTTTTCTCTTCATGCATTATTCAGTTTTTTGAGTCTGCTATATTGCAGTATTTAATATACTTGAAATGACACTGAATCAGTTAATATGATAAAGGGAAAAGATCTAGGTTTATTGATAAATTCTCTGTCAGTTGCGCAGCAACAGTGAAGAACGGCTTGCTGACTTGAACTGAAAAATATATTTTATGACCAAAACATACCAATATACCTTTGTACTTGGTGTTATCCCATATTTAGGATCATTGGGCAGATCAGACCAAAGTTAAGCTCTTTGGGACAAGGAACCACTTTGCTTTTATATAGTGCCCAGCCACAATGGGGCCCTAACCCTGACTGAAGGTTTTGGGTCCATTTTACAATATATATTGGACTCGAAGGAGACTGGCCATAAATAGGGAATGGGTGTAATGGACTTCCAGTTGAGAAGCCCAGGAGAATTAATAAGAAACTAGATTGCTATCTGGCATTAAATAGTGTTAAAATTATTTGAATAACTGACCTGCTGCCCAGAAGGGTCAGTCAAAGGGGATGCTGCCCTTGTCTTGTACAACATCTCAAATATACATGTGGAGTGGAGGGGCTCCACTTCCATGACATAGTGGACCCATGTCATTCCATCTGTCCTATGTAATAGTTTTAAAGCACAACTACATGGTGTGCTCCAACAGATCAGTGCATGCAGCATAGAGATATTGGTCTTAAAATGTAATTTGTGGCTGTGCAAGCAAATGCTTTAAAATAGCTTTATTTTTTTTAAATTGGAGCCTGATTCTGATACCAATATAAAGGCTAACTTGGCTAGCAATTGGCAGTAATACCTACAGCGTGGCATACAACTTGGGAAAGCCAACTGTAGTGTGAACCCTCATTCAACTCCAGAACGTTGAGTAGAAGGTTCTTAGTTGGACTAGATCACATTTCCGGTTCTGTGGATTGGTCCTTCTATTGTTTTCTGAGGCCTCCAGTCCACTCCTAGTGGAATGCCCTTATCACCTCCTACCCAAATGTGTTTGAGGGCAACTCATGTTCCTCAGTACATATAAACAATGAGCGCTCTCCCCCTTTGATATCCTCTGGGAACTTCCAGAGCTAACCGTGAATTTAAAAGCAGTTCCATAAACATTTTAGGCTGTTCTCCTGTTCTGCGTAATAATGCTTGATACATCTCTGTCATATCAGAGCATCTAATAGTCTTTAGAATTGTGGGGTTCTTTCTATTTTTGCTCCTTTAGTTTCTGTGACAGAGTCACAGATCCAATGGTCTGGAACCGCTCTGTATGAAGCCAGGACTCTGACGTGGTGTGACTGTCCACCGTACACTTCCCTAAGGTGGGTCCACCTGGATGGGACCCCTGGGGAAGCCAAAGGGCCCTGCTCCCCAACTCCACAGTCAGCCATGACTCTCGGCCAACATCACACAACAGAAGGGTTTATTAGTCAACAGGAACACAGTGTAGAACAGGGGGCGTTAGCACAGAAATCTATGACTTTCAGCAAAGTCCATTTTGAGGGGGACCTTGGGCTGATGCCCTGGACTCCTCCCTCTGAGTCCCAAACTGGAGACTGCCCAACTTCCAGCAGTCCAACTCCGACATACCTATTGCTCCTCCTCCTGGTCTTTGTCTCGCTTCCCGGGCAAAGTGTCACCTGGTCGCATCCCCCTCCAGGGTCTCAGGGCATTGGACATCACTTAAGTGCAAGCAGCTGGAGCCTCCTCACCTGGCCCCAAGGGTCTCAGCAAAAGTGTCTCACCCTTATTCCCACCACCTAGGCATTGGTGCAATACACGAGGAAACTGAAGCACACACAGTATTCATCCACTGCTTGCATCCGACGAAGTGGGTATTAGCCCACGAAAGCTTATGCTTCAAACCTTTATAGTTAGTCTTTAAGGTGCCGCAGGACTTTGTTACCTCTGCTATTCCAGACTAACACGGCTACCTCTCTGATTCTAGTATTCATGCAAAACAGTAAGACTCACATACAGCATAACAAGGGAGAACACCCACTTTGTTACAGCTCCCAAGTCTCACTTTAACCAGGAACCTGTGAAACTTAAGTTTTCAGGGAAGTCTTGCCACTTTAGCTAGGAGAAAGGCGCATCACCACTCATGTGAATGCCATGATGTCGGGCCCTTTGTGCAGCCCCGTTGCCAACTCTTGATTATTTGAAATCCATTGTAGCTCAGCTGGTAAGGATGAGAACAGTTCAGGAAATCCAGGCCACATAGGAACCAAATACTGGTTCTCTCATTTGAGACAAACTGCCTCAGATGCTGAGGTTCAAACTCATTTGACTCCAGGTTACCACATTTTTGAGCTGAGATTTCCTCCCACAAACATCTGGTGTCTGCTACTATCTTCCTTTCTTATCCTTCATGGAATTTCACTGGTCTCCTTCACCCTGTAAGTCAGGTTTGCTGGGACATCCCAAGTGGGCTTTTCGTCACGCCCCCCCCCCCCCTTAATGTTATAGTTTAATGTTAACATGAGCAGTCTTAAATAAACCAATCAAAATTGTTTTAACCGAGTGGGACTACAGCAGGTGTACTCAGAAGGAGCAACTTCTGTTTGGAAATTTCCACAAAAATTCATTTTATTTTGTGTATTGTTCAACTATTTACTTATGGAGATAAGTCCAACTGAATTCCCGGGACAGTGTCTGAGTATGCATTCATGCAATCGCCCTGTTTCACTGCTTTAATGTGGTAATGAGATGGTCTCAAAGTAGATAGCACAAAAGCAATTTTAAAGATTGTGGCATGGCTAATGTGTACCCACTTTACTTCAAGTTACTAAATGTTTTATACTGGCACATATATAAAAAAGCCTGGCCCTAATAAACTCAAATATTTGACAGAAGAACAATATTGTTAGGATTTAAAACTACAACAGCACAGGCACTAGTAGGATATCTGGAATTCAAACAAAAAGGAGTAATGTGTAAACTTTCCTTGAGCTTTTACAGTGTCAAAGGATATTTGCAGGTTTTCAAATGTTAAAGGTAGAAGGTTTAAAAAAAAAAAATTAGATCCAAGAAAGAACTCACTTCTTATTTTGTAATAAAGTTGGTTTGCGAGGCAGTAGCTTTATCTAGTAAACATTAAACATTTCTTCTTTAAAATCCCCTGATAAGATAGTAGGGACCACATGTGCAAAGGGTGCATGAATTTTTATGGTCTTTCTAATGTGTTCCCTAATGTGCACACTCAGGTTGGGGTGTTTGAACACATTGCAGATGTGCATGCACATGCCCTGGTGTGTGCCTTACAGAATTTCTATGCCTGCCATCTGCACCCTCCACCCATTTTCGTATGCACAAGTTAAGAAATTTGGTCTTCAAATTCTTTCAGCTCTTTTGTGTAAAGAAGTGCACCTGTCTACATGGCCTGGTGTACCCTACACGCTGCTGCCAGTGTAAGTGTATGTACATGCCACAATGAAAAGCACTGCATCCACACTGCAATGTGGCAGTGAAAGCCTATGCCAGGCAGACTCTGGCACAACATAACACCGCAAAAAATACCAAGTGGGAGTAAATGTGGGAGATGTTGCTTGGGCACGTATTTACCATACGGTTCTATCATGTCTTTACTCGCCTGAGTCGTGCCTTGCTGTCTACACTATTTATACCCGTGCTGGGAGATGTGCGGTGTATGTACTCTACGTGCTGCCGTAAGTGTAGAATATAGCCAGAGAAGGGGGTAAAAGCAGTAACTATTTCAGCTTTACAGCTGATAATTCTATGGAAATGTATACCAAATGAAGGTCAGTCTGCACAACTGCTCAAGTTCATGAAAACTACTATAGCGCAAACATTGCCTTGTTTATTTCAAGGTCTTCTGCTCCTCTAATGTTAAGAGCAAACGGAGGCATGTTGTATGTGTCATTAAAGCTGGAGCTACAGTACGACAGTACTCGCTGCCAATTGCAAATCTTTCAATATCTTCCTACTATCCTCAGTTCTGCAGAGTTTCTGGGGAAGTATCAGAGCTATCCAAATCAGTGAGTAAAAACACAAGTCAAATGAAGGCAGAATAACAAAGCAGTTTCTGTCTCTCTTGCCTTCAGCTGTAGGCTCTACTAACAGCTTTTTCAATGGCAAGTCTTATGAAACAAAACAAAAGAACACCTGAGATAAAATAGTGTAGTGGAGACCTAAAGAAGGAAAAAATGACTTATTTTTGGTTGTGTATACGTAAAGGTGTAGAAGGCTATTTTTTTCTTGGCTGTATTGAGTCTTAGTTTCTCAGTTTTAACTCAGGAACTGGAATGGGAGCGTTCTCTGCTATCAGTTGATGGAATGGCATGTATGCATCTTTAACAAAGGGTTTTCTCCAAAGAGTAAATCAGGAGATTGTGACTCAGCTATCAACAAAAGTGGACAATTTTAAACACAGACTAAAAGTCTCTTTTCTTCTGCACTTATCTTATAGCCTAGATCCTTTCTGGCAAGGGCAGTCTCTTCTGGATCCTACATGAAGTGCCTAACGTTGGTTTTTAATAGTATCCAAAAATTTCCGGTGGTGCTAGTAACCTCCTGTAGTTGTGTACCCTGTTTTTAATATAAAAACAGGCATGGGGAAAAAATCCTCTAGTTTCTTTTTTATAAAGAACAAAAAATCGCAAAAAAAATTCCTGCTGCTGTAAAAGCATTGTCTACAGTATATTCAACTCAAAATACTGTTGCAATAGTCATCTTAAGATACAGCACAAAGTCAGAATTATCATAGCTGCACCAGCTATGTTTTATTGCTACTGGTACTGTAACCATTTATCTCATGAGTTAATATTCTGTTACACCTTGTTAAAAAAAACTTTGAAGAGTGTACAGAAAATTTTAAAAAATTGACTCAATTCAAAACAAAATCTAGCATTCCTTATTAAACAAGCATTTAGATTCTGGTGTATTTTTCTTGAATATATTTCTTCAATGAGTTGCTTTAATTAAAATATGAAATCCTTATCACTTGCTCTTGCAGAACAAGCTACTGCTGAAAAACATAATTTAGACTAAACTGAATTTTTGGATAAACGTAGTAACTAATAGTGGAGTCAGTAATATAACTGCTTAGATCTTGTGGCTCGGATTTCCTTTATTATTTTTTTAGGATCTTTTTATTTGGTTTTTCTTTCCTGCTGAAAAGCCCCATGAAGTCACCTACAGCACTGTATGTATTTCTTGCACTGGAAGGCTAGTCTGCTTACTTAGAGATGAAAAATATATAAATTAAATCATACATGTATTTGAAACCTTGTGTTCACAATAGGAAAACAAAGTTGATTCATATCCTTTTGGGTCAAATGTGTCTTTAAATTAGTCTAGAGAATCACGCAATACTTGTGTACAGTTAAAGTATTTGATGCAATTTATTTGTTGCACTTTATAATCTTCACACTGCCTAATCTTATGGATAGCTTTTGGTTTGAGATGTAATTATTTTGACTGATAAAATGTACCAGGACTAGTACAATATGTCACATGTAGAGGAGACTTAATTGCTGAGAGGTGCAGATCTTTATAATTGGTTTTTCCCTTCTGTAAATGAAAATCTGTAAAGTTAAATATTAGTGTAAATAGGAAGATGCAGCCCATGATATCTTCCTTAGAAGATGAATATGAATTCCGCATCCAGTCTGGCAGATTTGCTAATTGCATTTTTTTTTTGTATATACAAATACTTGACTTGTCTAACAATGTTAAATGGATGCTGAACCTTTAAAACACATTTCTTATTTGCTAACTTCAGCTAAAATTGAAATTCTTTCAGATCAAATTAATCTATCTGCAGCTCTGCCGCTTGGTTTATATATATAAACTTTTATGCTAACCAAGACACTTGGCCCTACCCATCCTAACAGCTGTGGTTAATGGTCCTGATTATCGGCTGAGCCTTGACCTAGCACCTAGATTTGTGGGCACTACTATGCTTGCAATAATCATACGCACAGAAATGAAGGCTGTTACCAGTAATTAATCCCCTCACCTCATGTACCAATATAATACTGCTCATTCAAGTGATCCCCACCCCAGTATATCTCCTTTTTCAAGATAGGGGGGGTTCTGAGGTTGCATGTGAAGTTCATCGCCAAGGTGGTGTCTGAACCTCATTTGAACCAATGTTCAATACACACAATCCAGACAAACCACTCCTCTACACACAATTCTCCCATGGGTGAGAACATGTTCATGTGACAGTCATATTACTTAATGCACTAATGGAAGGTGCTGAGATACAGTGGTGATGTGTGTGGAGTGTCAGGACCTATATAGAACACAAGGCATTATTGAACTAGGAACCCTAAGAGCAACCAAACTGGAGGAGAAAGTGTATATTGGACTTTTGGCAATAAAGTCAAACTTCAGAATGAGATGAGTTTTACCAATAAAGTTGGGTGACAGAGACCTCTGTTCCCCAATTTCTGTAGTGCTTCTCACAACCCAGCAAAAGACTTTTGTGCCCAAACCTGCTACATGAAGAACAGTGGAGAAACAATGGCATTGCCTTTTACACTGCGGTATGAGGGAATTGGATGAAGGGCCTTGAATATGGGTATGTCTTCACTACCCGCCGAATGGCGGGTAGCCTTCGATCTTCTGGCGATCAATTTCTCGCATCTTATGAAGACGTGAGAAATCAATCGCTCACGTGGGCACCCCCGTCGACTCCGGAACTCCAGCTTGCTGGGAGGCGCAAGCTGGAGTCGACGGGGGAGCGCGCCGCCGACTGCCACCACCGTGAGGACGGATAGATAGTAAGACGGCTGCAGATACGCAAACTTCAGCTACATGATTCACGTAGCTGAAGTTGCGTATCTGCAGTCAATTCCCCCCCCTCTCCCCCCCGTAGTGGAGACCAGCCCTTCGAAGCGGGACCAAGGACTGGTCTGTGTAGATCCAGCAAAGAGAGAGACTTGCAATTTATTTAAAGTAACTCTTGTTGAATTTGAAGTTCCTGAAAATGGTAGTACATGCTAAATAAACTGTTACAAAATTTCATAGAATGCTGTAAACTGTTTTGCCAATAAACTAATTTTATAGTAGATCAATAGGTTCCGTTTGTAGAGTGGTTTAACAGTCTTTAGCTTAATAGTTCTTTTGCCTGAAGTAATGTGTTATGGTCAAGATTAATGTGTAGGTATAGTATCCTTGTCAGTTTCAACACATTTTTCTTTATATACTCTCATTAGATTAATGATGCTATTGTAGGATGGATGTAAATTTGTCTATAGAGCAATCATTATGGATTTGTTTCCAGTGTATTTATGATCTGTTAGAAGCTTGCAAATCAGTATATATTGATACAAAAAGTACACTTCACTTACAATGGAAGCTGAGATTCAAGTGATCCATTTTTTCTTATTCATTTAAACTGTAAAATATACCCAAATTTCAGCCTTTTCCTGATTTGAAATCTCATTTACCTGACAGAGGACCTACTCTCTGCCATGTATGTTTTGGAAGCAAGTTATCCATAAACGCAGAGTCCTTGTAATGGCCTGCAGTCATAGGTACTAACTTTCTAATGTGCTGAGGGTTTCTATCCCCCGGCTCTGCTCCAGGCTTCACCCCCGCTTGACACCTTCCCCAAAGGCCCAGCCCCCGTCCTGCCTCTTCCTGCCCCATTTCAGTCTTCCCCTGAGTGTGCCCCACCCAGGCCCCCAGCACATCCTGCATGCCATGGAGAAGCTAATCCTGTGGTGAGTGGGAGGTGCTGATTGGTGGGGTTGCTAGTGGACAGGAAGTGCTGAGAGGAGGGAGTGTGGAGCTGCTGAGCACCCACCTTCTTTTTTCTGTGGGTGATCCAGCGCCTATTCCTGCAGCTCTTGGGCTGTGATTTCATAAGATTTCTCAAACAAGGCAGTTATATTCGTAATACTAAAACCAAGAATTTTGACCTTTGCAGTTAACTTTTTGCAGATAATGTTAACTCTGCCCCACCTGTTATTGCCCACCTACCTGTGTTTTGTTTTAGAGTTGAAATTTGGATTTCTACTACAATAAGGACACCTCTCCAGAGTGTGTGTTAAGCAACTCTATCAACAACCATAATGCCTGTACCTCCCCTAATTTACTGGTAGTGACAAACCAGTATTCACCCTTGTATTGTGCTTACAGACATGGGAACCATCCTGTTTACCCCGTCCTCTGGTTCACAGTGAACATCTAATGTATTCTCTGTAGGCAGTACAGAAATTACACAGGTTTGAGGATATTCTTCTGTCTCCAGAGAAACCAATGTACTTCATCCACTCTGTCACATATTGGTTAGAAGACACACATTGTAGCTACGTAATCCATCTTCCCCGTGTGACTAAAAGACTCCTTCAGAAACAGGTATCATAAGTACCTTTGGGGCTGTCCATTTCCCAAGCTATTAAAATATATCACAGATAGCAGTGACCACAGTTGCTGATAAACACCTTAGGCAGGTAGCTAGAATGCAATTATTTTCAGGTTGTCAGTGATGTCTTGTATACATTTGGGGAGTGTGTGTGTGTCAGAGTTGATTTCATTTCAAGAAACTTAAATCTAAACTTCCTAACTATCTTTACCTCAGCTCAGTGTAAATCTTGATGCTGAATATATTTTAGCTGAGGATAATGCATTTTCTCTTGCAATAGTTTCTTGGTAAAAACTCATTTGTTATGGTAAGCATTTCTTTGGATGAAGAAAAACAATCAAACTCTAGGGCATTTAAACTAATGTACTATTTTTAAAGCTCTGCAAAGTATCTCCTGGTAGAGAGAGCTGGAATCTTTCTAGTCTAGGCATATGTAATCACTATACTGTGAATATTGTAACCCTTTTATTAAAACAAAGCTTCCAGGCTTGAAAAAATAAGCATTCTGTTGTAAGTTTAAAATTGGGAATGGTTTTAATTATTCCTGAAACCTACACAATTACTGCAAAAGCAAATCTTTATCCTAATGTAAAATCGATAAAAATAATGCAATTTGTATCTAGTCCAGTGCTTTAGAAATTGTTAATGCAAAAAGTGTTCTTTCTTGATTTAGCAGCAACAGGTTTTCTAATAAATCCAAATCAGACTTCAGACTAAAAAAATGTAATTTTAATTGATTCATTTTTCCCAAGAGACTATCGCTAGGATGACTCTACTTAGAATGCAAATTGTGTAGAGGAGAAATGATACTGAAACAGTTGTAAATAATGCCTCTTTAATAATAATAATAAAAAAAAAGAGTAATTGAATTTTTACTGTAAAGTCAATTTGGTTAGTGATCTTCAGTAATTATTTCAGTTCAGTTAAATATTTATGGGGTTTTGCGCTAATGGGGTAGGTATGCTTGGATCCCTAAGAGGTTATACAGAACATCTTGAGCTTTGGGTTAGTTTTTGTAGCTGTATCCGAAGCAGCAAAAGGCTGCTTCTATTTTTGGAGGATGTTGTGTTCATTCTGGTTAAAAACAGCCTCCTTTTTAGAAAATGTTCACATTGATATTATAGTTACACATTGAAAATCAAATGTGTTAAATTTCATAAGCATATAGGGTTTATATTTAGCCTCACATTTTCCATGTCTGTGAAAACTTGCCTTTTCTCTGGCAAAACTGAAAATTTCATTTGTAGGTCAGGAGAAATGTTGAATATAAAGTAACTTCCATATCACAGTTGGACAAATTCATAAGGCTAAAAAAATTACAAAGTTTACAGGAAAAAATAGCTTCAGTATCTCAATAAAGCTAAATTAATTTCTTTTAAAAGTGGATGGGAAAAATGGGAAGGAAGCAGTTTTTTCTCACCCTTTTGACTGTGCCACAAGGATAAGATTGTAGCTGTGTAAAACTTTCCTTGTAATTACGAGAGCAATAGGAAGCTACTTTTTAATGAGCTTGTGACCATTTGATGAAAAGATCTATGCTGCTATTGACCTTCCATAGCGGTTCACAGAAAGCAAGTAAAGATTATACTGTTTGTTAGGATGATGAAATTTCTTCTACCACAAAATGGAGCCTGACTGCACACATACTGGAGAAATAAGAAACCCATAAAAACAAATAGGTACCATCAGTGTATTCAGAATTAGCTGCAAGAACTATGCATAAAAAACAGTTTTGGTAAAACTATGGGGGAGAAATAACTTGGGATTGTTAGAAAACATTACCTGACCAGGTGTCTTTGGCTGTTGTAACGAGTTCATATGCTGAATGAATAGGCCCTTAAATGTTCTTCTAAATATTGAATTACCTTTGTGCTAACTAGGGGAACTCATGCAGTTTAGAATCTATCTTAAAATGTGTGATTGAAGAATATTTGTATATGTCAGATCATTCCCTGTTACCAGAGGGGAATGATATGCAAGATTGAAATTATAGTCTTTTGTTGGAAAATCACTGAAGATGAGAAAATACCTTTGCAAGGCTTCTTACTTGTGACTAATGGGCTTTTCATAAACACTCCATTTATAGAGATCTACGTGACTCTGGTTATTTTGTATTCAATTTTGATGCCAATACTTTTTGTGGAAAAAATGTTCCTTGTTTCTCCTCACAACATTGATAATGATTGATTTATTTTTATTGCAGCAATACCTAAAGGTCCCATTCAGGGATTAGTGCCAATTATACTAAGAGCTGTACAGACATGAAGTAAAATTGCAAAACTCCCATTGACTTCAGTGTGGCCAGGATTTCACTCTTGATTTCAAACAAATGTAATAAACTGGGGATGAATAGAATGGAGAGGACCAGGAAACAAAGATGCTTAGATAAAAGTTCACTTGTCATTCAATCTTCAGCAGCAACTCGCTCTTTTCCATTAACCGTAGCTCCACTAAAGACTGACTGGTTTCTGGTTAGTATCCTGTAAGTATAGCCTATATTCTTTGTTCCTAGATTAATACATTTATATTTAGCTATTTAAGATGCCTATCATTTGCTTGCACCCATTTTACCAAGCAATCCAGATTGCTTTGTCAGTGACCTGTCGTTTTCATTATTCATCACTCTTCCAGTCGGTGTCATCTGCTGACTTGATCAAGTGACTACTTTTTCTTTCAGTAAAAATATTAAATAGCATAGGGCCAAGTACTGTTCCCTATGGGACCCCACTAGAAATGCTCCCATTGGATGATTCCTCATTTCCAGTTTTGAGACCAGTTTTTAATCTATTTAATATGCCGTGATAATTTTCTGTCCTAGATTAGTCAAAATGTCTTTATGGCACCAAGTCAAACACCTTGTAGAAATCTAAGTATATTACATCAGCACTATTAACTTTATCAAACAAACTTGTAATCTATATATATAAAAGTCAAATGGTGTATGCGTGTATGTATGTGTGTATGTACGTGCACTTACTCCTTCCACACCGTTTGAGCTAGAGACTTGAAATTTGGTACAGTTAGAGGTCTTAGGGTCCTAATCAGGGTAAGAGTCGAAAATTTTTCAAATCTCACCTCTGATGCCCCCCAGGGGTGAAATTATTTAAAGGCCAATCACATCAGCTGGGCAGCTGCTGTTCTCTGTGACATAGTTATGATGTCGTAATACCCCCTCCAACGGACCCTGCATTCGCTCAGCTCTCTGCCCCTCCCCCCTCCAATGGACCCGAGTTGGGTTTGGTCAGAGGGTAAGTGAGGTAGGGATGTCGGGTTTGGTCAGGGGGTGAGGTGGGGGTGTCTGGTTTGGTCGGGGGGTGAGGTGGGGGTGTCAGGTTTGCTCTCTGCCCCCTCCCCCCTCCAACGGACCCCGCACTCGCTCAGCTCTCTGCCCCCTTGTGAGCGGGCCCCTGACCGCCCTCTTCAAAATATCAGCCGGAGACTGCTCTGTGGCTTCACCAGTGTCTTTTATTTCTATTTACACAGTGCACAAACCCCACCACCTATATACAGCTTCTTGCCCAGTGCAGGTTGAGGCTCAGCCTTTTGTCTCTGGCTGGCCTCAGGGTTAACTAGCCCCTTCAGGCTGCTGCCTCTGCTAGTTGACCACCCTGCACCTTCTCTTTCCTTCACTCTTTCTTCCTACCTCCTTCCTTCCTACCTCTATCTCCCAGCTCCACAACCCACCCTGGCTTCCTCCCTAGCAGGGCTTATATACCTGTGGAGGCTGTCAGGTGGAGCCCATCAAGCCCTCTGCAGCGCAGAGCTACAGCCAGCTGGCCAATTAGCCTGCCTCAGCAGGCTGCTTGCAGAGGCTTGTGGCTTTTGCAGGGGTAAGGAGGGAGCAGGGGCTGACTCAGCAAGTACTTAGTCAGCTGCCTGCTACACCCCTCCCCACCTCCGACGGACCCGAGCAACGCTGGGTATTTTCGCTAGTGTAGTCCTAAAAAGAAATCTTCTAATTTGACAGCATCTAGTTTCCATAAATTTATGTTGGTTTGACATTAGTTGTATACATATATAAATTCCAAGGATGTGTTAGTACTGGCAGCATGAGGCCTCCAGCATGTTATCAATATCTTGATTTTGTGCTAAAGGAGTGCTCATATCTTCCCTGTTCTTACTCTCCCCTTTTATTATTAGTTGAACACCCTACTGACTATGCTAGACAGCCTGTCCCTGGGGAGATTTCCCACCTCTGTAGAAGTGGCAGTCATCCCAACTATACAGCTGCCTCTAACCACAGAAAGTGAACGAATGTTCCAGAAACCCAGAACACTCCTCCACTTTGCCACTTCTAGGCTCTCTTGTCCCATGAGTGATGGAAGTAAAGATCTGACCATTCTGTTTGAATGCTCCTCTTCAGCATGCTTCCAAGTTCCTATAAATCCTCTATTATGCAATGACATTAGTATGGATGTGAGCCATCACTAGTGGATCCTTGCCCGCTGACTTCAGAAGCTTATCCAATCTTAGTGATGTCTTGTGTCTTGGCTCCAGGAAGGCAAAATAGTCCTCTTGTCCGTCTGTTCCTTGCAGAATGTTCTTTTGATTCTTCTGAGTATTGAATCCCCACTAAGAATCATTTATCTTCCTTAGGCAGTTGGAACTCTTTGGGCAAGCTTTATTTTCTTGTAGGTTGGGCTTAGCTGCCTTCCACAGGTTTATCCCATACATCTTTCCATTTCCTTGGATCAATGGGATCCGAGGAGGTATCTTCCATAGTTTCTGTGTTGAGGACCTGGAATCAGTTGGAAACTTGGATGATAATTATATCATATGTAGCTGTGTGAAGGAGGCAACCAGTAGGTCTGATGGGGAAGGGTACGAAGCTCCTGTGAAGGGGACAAAACTCCCAGACTGGGGCCTACTCCTGTTTCCAGTGAAGTCAGAACTCCTTTTAACTTCAGTGAGAATGGGATCAGACTTAATATCTTTCTGAAGCCTGCGGTGCTTCACTCCTGTTCTTCAGGGTTTTCATCTGTTTGGAAAGGCACAAAGAGAGAAACAGTAATTATTTCTCTTTCCTTATTTTTGTGGTATGATATAGTGGAATGATATAGCATATTAAAAAGCACCGAACGTTTCAAAATTGGGTAAAGCTGAGTTCTGCAGTTCTTTGAGCACCGGATGTTAGGGTTGTGATGAGCCTACGCAAAATCCTGGTGGGCTTTTGGTGCTAGTTTTTGTCAAAAAATTCATGAGTTTAGCTGATCTTGTCTGTTCAGAAACTTTTTGGTTGGGGAGTAAATTAAGAGACTTGATTGACAGCAGCTGCTTGAGTAGCAAGAGTCTAAAGATTCTATTGTTGTACTTGAACTACGAGATCCTCTGAGCTGTGCAGACCTCTATTTGTTGACTGTGTAGCCGAGGAATGTCTCTCTAGACTGTTACTATGACTGAAGAAAGCTACTAAAACCCCAGATCCCAACTGAACACTAGCCCAGTCCTGCAGTCCCCAGACAAAAATCCCATTGTGAGTCTCTTGTTGGAAGTTGCAGGACTGGAGCTGGATCTGATCCAGTCAAAAAGCCCTCATGCAGGAAATAAAAACAGTGTTGCAAACCCAGACCAATCAGACTGCTCATGCCAGCACAAAGATTGTTCTGTTGCAAGTTTTCTCATGAAACTGAGTAAAAGGTTGCTCCTATTCCTTTACTCTAGTTAATTTATATTGATGGACAAACAAGGTTTCTCTATCTGATTTTTTTACCAAAGAGTGATGCTGTGCAGAAAAGCGCAGGGGGAGATATTCCCTGAATGATAGTAAAAAGGAAACTCTGACCCAGGTCATCTTTGTGGGCTATATGACATAGGGTGGTTGAAGATTAATTAGTATCACCTTGGGGAAGTGGGGAGGAATGCTGCATATAATTCTTGTATAAGTCAGCAATAAGAACACTTAATCTTATTTTGAGAAGCTGAGCCAAAGATTTTTTAAGGGGAGCCTCTGGATTAAGGTAGATTGTCAACCTTGTTTGCTAATTCTTATCCCTGTTTTGTATACAAGAGATCTGTCTTCCTGACTCCCCTAAGTATTTGGGGGCGACTGGATAGGATGCGCCTGTTGATTTTTCTTTCTAAAGACCTTTTATGTATATAGTTAGATTGAGAGAGAGATGCCAGCAGCTGTCCATGTAACCCATTTAATCCCAGAAAATAAAAATATTTTTGCTAATCAGGAGTACTGGACTAATAAAGTGAGGCATTTCCTTCCTTCACACTTTGTTCCTTCCATTACTTTTGCTGTTCTATAACTTTAGCTCATTCCTTTTTCTTGGAGCATAGTGTAAAATAATTTGTAACATGCTTAGAATGGCTATTTTGTCTTTCCCTGTGAAAAAGATGCATGATCACAACACATTTCTCTCCAGTCTGCTGTGGTCTGTCTATTTTTGGGCTCCAGATTTATAAATATTGTCATGGTTTTCTAAAAACACCACATGGCTTCAGGATCCTGGAGTTGCAGGCAACTCTATGGTCCGGACCCAGAGCTTCATGTGAGGATTAGAAGTGTGCAAACGTGTATAAGGCCTGGCCTACACTGGGAGTGGGGAGGAATCGATCTAACATACACAACTTCAGCTACGAGAATAACATAGCTGATGTTGTCATACTTCGATCCACTTACTGCAGCATCTTCACAGCGGTGAGTTGACAGCTGCTGCTCCCCCATTGACTCCGCCTGTGCCTTTTGCGGTGGTGGAGTACAGGAGTTGACGGGAGAGCGCCCAGGGATCAGTCACTAACCGCCGAGCCAACGGGTAGTGTAGACAGTGAATTGAGCCAGCTTTGTGCTTCCCTAGTCTGAGGCTGGCTGTGATCTAGTCAGATCTCCTGAGGTTTAAGCTGGAGCAGGCTAATGGACCCACGATGCTATTATGTCATCTGGGCTAATGCTGAGGCACAAGCAATGCCCCTTATACTGCTGACCAGGAATGGAGAGGCATACGGCTACACTGCCCAAGGATTCCTCTACACCAGGATGATTCTCCAGGGGCTGAGTAAACTAGATTTTAGGACCTATTTGCATTGGGGGAGTAGCAAAGAGTGTTTTAAACAGAGCCATGGTTTAGGCTTTGCGTGTTTTCCTTGAGGATCCAAAGAGATTGAGGCAGGTTCACCTTGCATTTTACTTTGATTGTGAGAGACTCGAGTTAGTACAGCTGTTCGCCACACTTACCACGGAGGGATCTAAATCTGGTGTGGGCGTGAAGGATGTGGTTCCCACTCTCTGCACTTAGGAAATTCCCCTGAAGGAGGATTGTGTTGGTGCTGCTGCTTCTTTTTAGTGCTTCCCTATCAACAGAGTAAAGCGGATGTGACCCTGTTCAAGGCAGTAGCATGCAGGGTCAGAAAAAGCCCTGTTTTACTACTTTTCTTCCACGTTAGCAAATGATCATGTCTGCTATACTAAAGCACTTTACTAATATGGCCCCATTGCAGTGGAAAATAAGAACCTTGCATCTAATGGAGGATTGAAACAAAGGAGGGGAATGTAGAAACCCGCAGTAAAATTGGGGGAAGAGACCAGCAAAAACAAAGGGGGGTGGTGAGAGAAATGAGCTGAACCTCAAGAGTTTTGGAAACAGACCTAGGCTATCTTTCTCCTGAGTGTGTGCTGTTTTTCCAAAGGAAGCTGTTTAATCTGAGTATACTGAGAGGGAAAATCAGTTCCTCCCCCTCTGTCTTGTTTGGGGTGTCACATGCATAAGGGAACAAGACCCCATCACCATTTTAAAGACACAACTAATCTGTTACAGGTGATCTGGAGAAGTGAACTTTGCATTTTCATGGAAGTGACTCCTTTACAGACATGCTTTATTTTATTGTCTGCTCTGTGTGGCAACAACATTTGAGACAGCTGAGTAATTAACGCTTGCCCTTGTAGAGTTTCACAATCTGAAACTGACTGCAGTACAATGTGGCCTGTGTAAGATACAGCGAAACAGTTGCATTAAGAACTCAGTGCAACATGATAGCTTTAGGAATTCACTCCCTGATCTGTCCTCCTTACCTTTCTGGTTATAACAGTCTCTACAGTGTTTATACTTTGAACTGGGCCATTCGTAGATGGGAGCACTCCAGCCATTACTAAAGAGAGTCTGGCTATTGGGTGTAATTTAATAGAGGGTAATGCAGGGTACTGGATGGCTTCTTACTGCACTGCCAGTCCTAAATAACCAGTGATTGCAGCTAGGTTTTCTCATATGACATTACAGCTGTGTCAGATCCCTAGTGCACTTGCTGACTGCGAAAATCTCACTCTTAAGTCTAATAGACAATTTCCTCAAACCACCACCACTACTGAGTAGTAGTAGAATCACATTGGATTCCACCTAGAAAATATCTCCCCTTTAACTATAGTGTAATCACCATTTCCTAGTTACAGGAACACTGTAATCATTTTGAAAAGTCTTAAGCAGATCATCTGAGCTCCTCCAGTGAGACAGCTCCCTTTTAAGTCTTTATTCTTTTCTTTAGTGCATCATTATGAAGGAGATAGATATGTCACTCATACCTTTTTCCTGAGTTGAAAAATTGGCTATCCTAAATCTTAACAGTATAGGCTGCTAAAAGAATGACTATATGTCTGTGTGTAAACTACCTTCTGCTTGTGAGTAGTAAGAGCAGAGCTTTCCAGGCTAATGCTTTATAAGGTGTTGGACTAATAGCTATAGGTCTCTCCTCCCACATACTCCATAATTCCATCTGTAGAAGGATCTATAAGGCAGAGATAATGGAGTAGTATCCAGTAAAATATCCTTCTGTTTTTCAGATGGATGACATATTAGACTAGAATGTCAGTCCTGTAGTAGGGTGTGTCTGACCGTGCAGTCTGTAATGCCATTATTTTAGGTTTCCTAAGGACAAACCACTTAAACTTGCTAATCTCCTAATAGTTGACCAAGGAGTGACATTGGGCATTAAGTAATTGCTAAGGTAATTGTTGCAGAGATATGAGACTAATAAAACTTTGTCTGCAGGAGTATTTGGTGATAGCAGTTAATCTTGGATATTAAGCTCTCCATGGCTGGGATTGCCTGCCTGTCTGTCCATACAGATCTTTGCTGGAAGGGACCCTAATCCTGTCTGGGGCCACTGGGCATTAGCACAATGCAAATAATAATAATTAGCAACATGAGAAAATAGAATACGCATTTGCCTGTTGTTCCCTTTAGAATATTTCCTTTGGCTGTGTGTACTCGAGAATCAACATAGCTTGTGTTTATTGAGCCCAGCGTTTTGTGGGGAAGGATTGGATGGGCATGAGACTTTACAATTGTGTTCTTCCACTCGCCTGTGCTTTCGTATTCCAAATTCCTTGGCATGTTCATTGCTGGTACAATTCAAGGCCACTCTTCCTAAATAAATGACTGTATACAACTATCAGAGAGGTAGCCGTGTTAGTCTGGAATAGCAGAGGTAACAAAGTCCTGTGGCACCTTAAAGACTAACTATAAAGTTTGGAAGCATGAGCTTTCGTGGGCTAATACCCACTTCGTCGGATGCAAGCAGTGGAAGTGTCCAGAGGCAGGTATAGAAAAGTAGGCAAGAACCAGGTGGGAGGTAAAAAGGTTAGTCCAATTAGGCTGAACCAGCTTGTTATCTCCAATCAGGGAGGGTGGGTTATTCTTCTAGCATTTGAATGGGGGGTGTGGAGATGGAGAGAGGAGAAACTATTTCTGTAATGAGCAAGCCATTGTAGGTCTTTGTTCAATCCGAGATTGTTTGTGTTGAATTTGCAAATGAATTGTAGCTCTGCAGTTTCCCTTTGCAGTCTGGACTTGAAGTTTTTTTGCTGCAGTATGGTGACTTTTAAATCTGTAATTGTGTGTCCAGGCAGGTTGAAGTGTTCCCCTACAGGTTTTTGTATATTGCCATTCCTAATATCTGATTTGTGTGCATTTATCCTTTTTCTTAGGGACTGTCCAGTTTGGCCGATGTACATAGCAGAGGGACACTGGTGGCATATAATGGCATATATGACATTGGTTGATGTGCAGGTGAATGAACCAGTGATGGTGTGGTTGATCTGGTTAGGTCCTGTGATGGTGTTGCTGGTGTAGATATGTGGGCAGAGTTGGCATCGAGGTTTGTTGCATGGATTGGTTCCTGAGTTGGAGTTATTGTGGTGCAGTGTGCTGTTGCTGGTGAGAATTTATTTAACTAATGCAAGTAAATATATATGGAGTTATACCTATCTCATAGAACTGGAAGGACCTTGAAAGGTCAAGTCCAGTCCCCTGCCTACACTAGCAGGACCAAGTACTGTCCCCTGACAGATTTTTTGCTCCAGATCCCTAAATGACCCCCTCAAGGATTAAACTCAACCCTGGGTTTAGCAGGCCAATGCTCAAACCACTGAGCTATCCCTGCCCCCCAAGTACTTACTTAGATCTAAATTTGGTGGGAGATTGTACTTTTCCACATAAATTATAGGTTGTGTTCTGCAGAAAGGGTATAATAGTAAAGCAGTGGTTCTCAACCAGGGATACATGTAGCCACCCTGGGGGTACATCAGACATTTTCCTTGTTTTATAACAGGCTTCATAAAGCACTAGTGAAGCCAGTACACACTAAAATGTCATACAGACAAAATGAGAATACTGTATAAGCAATTTTTCAGTACTAGTGTGTTGTCACTTGCATTTTTGTCTGATTTTGTAAGCAAATAGTTTGTGAGGTGAACCTTGGAGTACACAAGACAAATCTGACTCCTGAAAGCAGTACAGTAGTCTGGAAAGGTTTAGAACTACTGCAGTAAAGCATAGGTGCAAACAATGCTGCCCACAAATATTTGCATAAGTAAGATGCATAACTCTCATAGTTATAAATATAAGGTTTGTAAAATATGAAACATTTGGCTATGGCTGACAGAACTGCAAATGGATATGGCAAAGATTCAAATTCGAAAAATGTAAAACTACTGTACAAAGAGTTTAATAGCAAAACCAGTGGAGTGGAAAGTCTGGAAGATCAGAGAAGACTACTGGTTGATCTAATTAGCAAAATATTAAAGCCTGAATCTGGACACTAAAGAAAATGTCCTTCCAGACAGAGTTCATGGGAAATGTGTACCCCAATGTATATCCTACATAGGACCTGCTTCTTATTTGGAGCTACTATCCTTGAGCCTCAAGCAGACCGCCCTCTCAAAATGGTTTGGTATAATATAAAAATGTTGTTTGCCAACCAACCCAAATTCGTAGCAGCCAAAATGAAATTAAAATCTAGCGTCCCCATAATATGTTCCCCATTCAAAAGTGGTGTGTGAGATTTGTTTTTTTGGAGGATTTTTTATATAAATATTATTTTATATATTATTTATTTTGAATGCCTGGTACAGCCCAAGCAATCCTAACTCACATCAACTGGTTGAAAGCTGAAAGTAATCTTGCAAATAACAAGAATGTAGCATTAACAGTGGTCAGAATATTTCCCCCACAAAATTCCCTTCATTGTAAATTTTGCTTCTCCTCCCAAAGTCAAAAAGCTTTACTGCAAAAGTCTTAAGACTTAGGGTATGTCTTCACTACCCGCCGGATCGGCGGGACCTATAGATCTATCGGGGATTGATTTATCGTGTCTCATTTAGACGATGATTTAGATGATTTACATGTTAGTCTGTTTCCTATCCAATGTTTGGTCCACCTCTGGCTTGCAGGATATGAAAAACTGTAGAAAGAGAATATGTCCTAAACACATCTGTCAGTGAAATTAATGCTGGAGTCCAAACAGGGTATGGAGTACCAAACAGGGCTTGTTTTCAGGCATTAAAGGGAGAAAATGTAACATACATGCCAAAAATATAGCGATATAACATAAGTGGGAGATTAGCTCAGTGATTTGAGCTTTGGCCTACGAAACCCAGGGTTGTGAGTTCAATCCTTGAAGGGGCCATTTAAGGGTATGGGGAAAAAATTGTTGGATTTAATGGGGATTGGTCCTGCTTTGAGCAGGGAGTTGGACTAGATACCTCCTGAGGTCCCTTCCAACCCTGATATTCTATGATTCCATTGTTAAATGCTTATCATTCTAACTCTTGGACTCTTGTTCAACTATCTAGGCCTCAGCCACTGTTTACTGATGTGTACACTTTTTTACATATCAGTCCAGGTTTCAGCAAGCAAGATTTCACAAAGTGATGCACACTTTTCATTGATCTGACTGTTAATAAAATTCTTGTGTTGTTCCTGTAGCACGCTAGCATATTGCGTGTGTTCCGTGTGAATTTTAAAGACAACACAAAGGAATCTTTACCCTTTGCTGAGCATGCCATGAGGTCATAAGTGGGAGGTGAATAAAGTCTGCTGCTGAGCTCAAGTTAATTTGGTTTTGTAACCTTACTGTTTGCTTTTCAAAATAGTCCATCTGGGAAATCATAGGTTCATGCTTAATTCACATTTATCAGTGATAAGGTTCACAGTCTCTGCCAATATCTTGTATTATGTACTCTGAGAAGAGAGGGAATATTTACAGTTGTTGATTTATCTCATAATTGAGAGCTATGGGGAAAATATCAGGGTAAGTATGGGGTAAGCTATGGGGAAAGTATCAGGGTAAGTAGAAGCAATCAAAGCAGCAAAACCTTCAGTGGAAAATAGCTTTTGTAAACTTTTCCTATTTTACATTCTTCATTGTTCTGCAGGCCATTCTCTTTGAAGATATGTAATTGGAAGCAGCAAAAATTCACTGAAATGTTTAATAATTTTGCTGATGATTGTCAGCAATTGCTCTTTCATGCAGCACCATCTGTACAGCACTCCAGAATTTGCTAAGCAATAAAAAAGGCATAGTCAACCAGTTACTTTAGATATTTTAAGTTGACTTAAGACAAACTTTCCAATGGGCAGTCTTATTTCTTTGATTTATTTCATTTTGTATGAGAGAATAAAGGAAAGCGATATTTTCAAATTATGCAAGTGTATGGTCTCAGATTACTTACTTTATTTGCTGGCTAACTTTCAGTGGAAATGTTACACAGCTATGTGCAATGTTGCACCTGGTGTGTGTACTACAAGATCTGTATTCATCAATGCATATTTTAGCACTCGGGTCAGCACTCTTTTTATTATCTTGGGCAAATGATAAACCCAAGCCCAGCGATAGATGGATACAGAATAAGGAAATTGGAAACTCCTTTTCCACCTTGAATATCGATTGATAAAAATCTGTTTTTTGTGATATTGTCACCCATGGTATCTCTGTATCCTGGATTTACTGTAAAAAAATAGCAAGGTAAATTAATAATCCAGAAATGGTGAAAGTAAAACCGAGGGGGATTACCTCCAACAAATATATTAAACTGACTATTTTTTTTCAGTATATTTTTTTTGCATGTAGGCCCATACCAGCCAAATGAGGGACTGGAGAGCAGTGATGACTAAAAGGATTTGGGGGTTATACTGGGACAGGTAGCTCAACATAAGCTCCCAGTGCAATGTTGTGGGCTAATGTGATCCTGAGATATATAAACAGAGGAGTAGGGAGGTGATTTTACCTCTGTTCACCACCTTGGTGAGTCCAATACTGGAATACCAAATACAGTACTGGTATCTCCATTTAAATATATATAAGCATGCTGAAATATCTTGATATCTATATATACATGTATAATTATCTAGGATTACATACGTATTCACAGCATCCCAAATACTGCAGGCCTATCTGTTAACAGCGCTTTGCAAAAAATATAAATTCAAATGTATAATCTAATAAAAACATTAAATATGCAGTAAATCACTCAAACTTTGAAAAAGTACCAGTTTAAGCTAAAAATGTGTAAGACACATGTTGTGAAAGAGAGGTTTCCTGTTAGAATCAAAAGGGAGAGGAAAGGCCAGTGGGCCCACAACACATTTCCGCTCCACACTTCCTGTCCATTTCTGTCAGTGAGTTAGTGAGGAAGTCTGTAGCACTACAGAGCAAGTTCCCGTACAGCATGTTGTTGAGTTTTGTGTGTTAAATAGGTAGCACTGAGAGGCATGGCCCTATTGCGCATTAAGCAGATTGGCGCGTAAATGGGTCTGTACTGTGTGTGTGTGAGAGAGAGAGAGAGAGAGAGCGTCCTACTGTATTTTCCACTCCATGCATCTGATGAAGTGGGTTTTAGCCTATGAAAGCTTATGCCTAAATGAATTTTAGTCTCTAAGGTGCCACAAGTACTCAGTGTTCTTTTTGCGGATACAGACTAACACAGCTACCTCTCTGTAATAAACCTTCATGGTGACAGAGTCATAGATATTCATAACTTGAGAACTGACCCAATCAGAGCTCAGGTGGGTAGAAGCTATAGAAGAAGCTCAGTTGATGATCCTCAAATGATATGTGCTGGTGTCTCCTGAAGTCAGAGGCTGAGTCCCAGTGCCTGTGATGACTTTGCTAACATGTAACTGGATGTCTGATTTTGCACATCCATTAAGCACATATGCACCCACAAGTTGGGTAATTGTGCACATAAACTGAATTCTGGCTGTTGACCGTGTAATTCCTGAAAATGTCTCAGGCTCTGTCATCTAACCTAAAATGTTTCCGTGGCAGTGTAGATTTCGGAGGATACCGCTGAACTTTGACCTAGAGCCGTTTTTTTAAATGAATTTAATCTAGTGGGGAATGCTTTCAAATGTCTGTACAGGACGAGTGGGGTTGAGAAAGGAGGGATGGAGACAAATGCTCCTGAAACTAACGCCTAAAAAGGTCTAGTGTTCTGTGTTACTCCTTTATTGTTTAACAACCCTTCCTACAGTTGTGTATCTTGCTGATGACATTACTGCTTCACAGATAAGTAGGCTTCTGCTGCATGAGAAACTCAGTAATATCATTTGTCAAGTATAGAAAGATAAACAGTCTAGCAAAGACTATGGTTTAGATATCTAAAATTCTATTACAAAAGTGTTTAAAATAATATATAGAATTACTTGTGATATATTAAATCTGGATAGGTTTTGTGAAATTCTATAATGTAAAACTAAATCTTTCTTGCAATTATAAAGACAGGTTATCTACCATGTAACTTCAGTGATTTGAGTAATAGTTTGATGTGAACGGAACAATTCAAAAAACCCCAAACAAAATGAAACCCCCACCCTCATTTGACAAAATGGTTACTTTGTTCATTCTCCTGCATCAAAGCACAATCAACTTTATTATTGATAAATATTACTGATTACTTTACACACTAAGGATAGACATATATCTGTACTGTGTGCTGCTGTCTTTTTAGTATAGATGTATATGCATCGTGCAAAAACTGTTGCAATTTGACTTAGAAGGGAGTTTGCATATATTCCCTTTTTGATAGCCCAGCCCGTGTTAGCTGTCTGTGCTTACGTGCACACAGATGTGCTTTTTGTAACAACTAAAAAACATGAGGCGGCTTGGCTTTGAAGGGGGGACAGGGTCACAAGGGAATGAGTGAATATGCTTTTTCTAAGGTGATCTAACCTTCGGTTCTCACCAAATCTGTGTCTAGCCAGGAGCTAAGTGTACATGAAAATGGTATCCGTTGTGCAGTTTTACACCAAAGGAATGGTGCTCAAAATCTTGCAAAAATATGAATATACTAAGTGTGGTTGGCACTGAAATTAAATAAGGAATCCACTGTTTTAATTAATGTAATGATTAAGAATACACTGATATAAAATTATAATATGCTTTTTTTAAATGACTCTTACCTCGTCACAGCAATGTAATGTAAATAGACTTCTGTTCTAAATCGAAGCAGTGGTTGGAATTTGTTGAACAATAAAGGAAATTGTATTAGGCTGTAGTCACATTAGAAAATTGTAAGGTATATTACTGGACACTTTGTCATTTTATTTTACAACGTAGATCTTCCTTTCACATGGTATACAGATGGAATATTGCTAACTGCCATAATTAAATAGTAAATCTGTCTTGGAGTCAGCCAATGTAAAGTAATGATCTAGATTCCATTAGGTTAGGTCTATACATTTTGTATTTGTACAGTATTATAATTTCTCAGCACAAAAGGAAACTATATGTATTCAGATTCTCTCATTTTATTTAGTCAAAACACATGAAAATGCTAACTACATATAGATTAAATGCAGTTTAATTATAATTAATGTATTAAATTAGGCGTTTGACTCAAACCAGTTTTCACAGATTAGCATTTGACTAAAACCTATTTACTACTAGGATATTTTAATGCCTCTGCCAATGTGTATATTTATTAAAATAAATGCAGCCATATTCTCATCTACTTCTCAGTTATGCCTATTTCAGAATTGTAGTTCTAGTTTTGTTGCATCATCTGGTGCTGTGGGAATAAATATGTTGTGAAGCAGAATTTGGCAAACATTCATGAAGCCAATTCTAGTAACAAATTACCTTTAATTAGCTTTCGAAGGGCAGACTTAGTGTTTGAGAGCATTGCAGAATTTCTGTCAGTGAGGCTTTATAAATGCTGAAAAATATCTGGCTTTCAAGGCTTAAGTAAACATCAGTGGTACAATGGAGTTTTTATTAAATTATTTTCCTATGAAGGAAAATGACCACAATTGAGACAAACTGAATTATTTTTATAGTACTGAGCATGATAGCTTAAATATACACTTTCTGCTTCTTTTTTCTTCACTCTTATGTACCTCTAGCAATATTTATTTTTTTCCTTTATTGTGATCAGGATATCTGTTTGAATTCAAGTCTGTCAGATTTGTTTGGTTGCTAAATTGCTATTGGAATCTGGTTTTTGTTTTTCTTTGTATCATACTTAACATAACTAAGATCGGCAGTGATTTTTCAGGGTTTTTTTTCCCCCTTGACTAAATAGTTTAGCCTGGTAGAGAAGCTTCAAAGTAAATAGGTAGCTTATCAGTACTCAGCAGAAATCCCCAGTCTTAAATTAAAACACAGTCTTCCAGAAGGTCAGTATACTGAACTATTCTGAGAAGTTTAAAATCTCGGTGGGCAACTTATTTTTGACTATTGTTTAAATACGTTACTTTTAAAACTGAATACTCTTACCGTATTACCAACTGATATAGCCTGTTTGGAAAATGTAGTTTGTGCTTCATGCTTGCTAACATTTCTCTGCTTTCTATACAGAAAGACCACTAGAATTTAATAATTTGAAGAAGCTTTATGAAGTCATTGAATTTAGTCCATTCCAGACTGATCCATACAATGTTAGGAAAAAGAACTGTAGCACTAAAATAGCCCATTGCCTATGGTTAGCTGATTGCCTGGGAGTGCAATACATGCCCATACTAAGCAGGGGCAAATGAAGTGATTATAAAATGCTGGAAGGTGCCATCGCCTTATCTACACTATGGCTCCCGCTCTTGCAGGTGAATTTGTGGCAGCGCTGGTGGGATTTTTTTCCATAAACTTTCTAGCCTGGATACAGCCAAAAAAACCTTTGGGGGTGAGGCAGTAGGTGATTTTTAGATCAAGTGGGCACTGCATTCATTGCAGACATGATGGACACTATATCTGGAAGAAGGTTTCACCTCTTTGGAAAGTGTTTGGACTCTAGTGGTACAAAGTTGTGCCTCTTGGTGACATCTGCCATAACAATGCTACACGGCATCTAAGAGCTATTTCTTGGCATACAAACAAGGTTATACTCTTGGTAGAAATGCTTATGTAATAATTAGTTTGGTTATGCAAGGATCCTTTGGGAGAAGATATGGTGAGCAGGGGAGCTTGCTTTCTGCCTCAGTCTAACTAGAATTAATCCTTGGTGTAGAGTTGCTTCCTGAGAAACCATACTTTTGTGTGTAGGCAGAGATTTCTGGAAGAAGGGTTTGCCTGCATGCTGTTGTGACAGTCTATGTTCCCAGAGCATGCATACTTCATTTACAGTATACCCAGACTCTCTCTCTCTCTCTGGTTTTTCCTCTTCTGGAAAGCTGCCCTTCATAGCCCCAGACATCTGTTGCCTCTTGGCAGAGGATGAGACATTGGGTTCAGAATGGGACACTAGTATTGGAAGAAGGGGCAACAGTACTAATATTTCCATTTATTTAGAACATTAGGAGAAAATCTTAGCGTCTGACGCGAGATGGTGGGGAATTGGGATAAAAAAGCCAACAGATCTACTCAACTTGCTATGATTTTCTTCTTCTTCTACAAACTCTGAGTCTTCTGGCTGTGACTGAGCAAGCAAGAATGAGCCTGTATTCAGATGCTTGTGGCATAAGGCTTTGGGAAAATAAGTGATCCTGTGCGCTTTGCTTTTCTGCGTCTAGGAATTTGGGTGCTCCAGAGCCTGTTTTTTTTTTTTTTTTTATTATTATTATTATTATTATTATTATTTTATGTAATTTAGCCTATATCATGAAGAAAATCTTTAAAAACGCTCACTACATTCCAAGGAATGGCATATTGTCTGTATAATGATAGCTATAAGGGAGGTGTGAACTGTCCTGTTCATCCCAGTGGAGTATTGACTGGGAAACCACCAATGATGACTTAAGGATGGACGTTGTTGACCATTTCATTGCTGAGTGTTTTAGGAGAAATTTTCAGTTAATGTGCTGTACCCCACAATCGCACACTGCCTTCCACCCTTTTCCAGTTATCCAAAGCCACAGCTGTCTTCTCCCCAGCTCCCAAAACCTCCAGCTTACCCCTGCTTTCTATAGTGCCATTGTGTGTTTTCAGCAGACAGGTCTGCATCCTATTAAAAGTGTAAGGCCAGTCTACAATTAATTAAATACTGTGTTCAGTGGCACAAGGAACTACGTACTGACTATATTCATTTTAATATCCTTTTTTTTTAATTGAGGTATTTTATCATATCTGAAAGCTGCCCTGGAATCTCCAGTATGCCGTACTGGAATGCTGTGAAATCCAGTGCCCCTCCCTTCCCCGCTGCCTAATTTAGATCATGCTTGCCAAGGAGTGACCTACGGAAGGTCAATGACCAGTTATGTAGCTATGTAAACATTATAGTGATGGCTTCTTCAGGGTAACTATACACAGACCTGCTACAGCGGCTCAGTGTAGGAATGGCACGTGTTTGGATGAACAGAGAATCCACCAGTACAAAATCTCTTGCAAAGCAGCTCTCTCGAATGTGGAAAAAGGGTATTTGCTAAATAAAAAATAGCTATAGCTCCTATTGGCTGATTCATTTTCTTGTAGGGTTTAATAAGCTTGGTCTCTTCAATTTCCCTTTTTTTGTACAGTATACCTTACTTTCTTAACTGTAGACTGCTCACTATAGCTACAGTCTGTGAAGGAGAGTAGTGCAAGTTCTGACACTGCTCTTTATCCACCAGTAAAGCCTTACCCCTGAATTCTGTATCTCTGCGTCTTCTTCACAAGAGAGAATTCTTCAGACTGAATAAAGAGGAACCCTGTATCTTTAATGGCAAATATGACCAGGAACAGCTTGTAAGGTGAAGTTGTCAGAATTACATTAGCACTTCAAACTAGCGAGTACAGTAGCTTGAGAGGGGGGAACCAAATTGCCCTTCTTAGCATATATCAAGGCACACTGAATTTACAGAATAACCAGGTTCTGTGCTTTGAAGGCATGCCAGAACTGCAAACTAAGGATTTTGGCCAGCAGATTGCAGGACCTATTTTGCTGCACTTACCTGATACCGAAATTTTGTAAGGAAGGTAGAACAAAATTGTCTTTGAGTAGCACTGGAAGATTTTCCTGTAGGACCTGAACTGTTTGATCCTGTCTGTTTACCAAATCAATTTGTAAGTTTTATTCTTCTATTTGTCTTTTTCTATGACTAATTATCAGTTTTTTGTGAACTAATAAAATGTGTGCTGCCCTGCCTACAAACTGTTTCATAGTTTGCATATAGTGTAGCTGATAATGGACAGCTTCAGTTTTGTTTTGTTTTTAGTGCTGAGGACCTGGATTTGATTCATCTTACTTTTTTCCCCAGAACTTCTGAAAAGGTACCAAGCAGCCTTTTTGTTCTACCCAACAGTAAAAAGCACCTCGACATCTAGTTGTTAATGTCGTGTGTTTAAAACACCTTCTGGAGAAAAGTCATGGCAATAAATAGTCTAAATCTAACATGGTGGTAAAGCCCTTTTCTGGGACATTTTTCTTGCCATCTAACATTACTTTACATGAGAGCTTGTTTTGGTTGCATTATGATTTGTCTGTAGTGAATGGGCAGTAACCTTGAACCTTTAACCCTGAATCTTTATCATAAATAGACTAATTTCTTACTTGAAAAGTTCTTTTCTTATTCACCATTTTGCACTTTGGATTAGTCTGTTGTGACTTCCTTATCCTCAGGCACATCCTGCTGGTACTACCAATGCAGGTAGCCTGATTTGGAATCAGCTGAGCTATTAGCTTGCATAAGGTGAGTGAGCATGGTTAGGCACATCTATGGAATTCCTTGTACTAGCATCCTCCATCTGAAGTCTCCATTTTAAGGCCTGTTTACACTAGAGGGCACTTTACTGGTATAGTATTCCACAAAGAGCTCCTTGGGCTCACCTACACTATAAAAGTTTTGCCAGTCCAGGCGAGTTGCACCTTAGGCGCATTTAACATACGTGAATTCAGCTTTGCGCGGTCGGCAAAAACGGGGGGGAGGGGAAGAAAAACCATTTAAAAACTGCATCCGCCTGCCATTCAGCTCAATGAGTGTTTCACTATACGTGGTTTTTGCTTTACATGCTAACCGTGGAACGGAACCTCCTCGTAAGATGAGATTGGCCTGTATAGCTCTGCTGGCAACCCCTCCCCTTGTGGAGGTACCATTTATTCTAGCAAAAGGGGGTCTTTGGCCTGTATACTTAAGCCACCTATACTACAAATAAACTCTTGCCAATATGAGCTGCATCTAGGGACTTTGCCATCATGTAGGTAAGGGCTCACTCTTGTTCACATCCTGACTGACATATGTGTACTATCCGAAGTCTGTCATGTAGACACAGCCTAACTCCTACATATCAAGCTTTTCCCCAGTTACATCCTGTCAGGCCTTGGAACAAAGACATCCTTTGACGTGGACTCATGCTGTCAGGAGCCTGTCTTTAGTCCGGGAGACAGAATGATGAGTAGACAGCCTAATAGGAGGTGAGGGGTTTACATGATGTGTTCAAAAATCCTTGCCAGGACGTGGGAAAAATCCTTGCCAATAATTGGCTTGAGCCTGCCTGCCTGCCTGAAAATGGAATGGAAGGTTAGTTTGCAGTTTTCAACTAAATTCATCATTCTGATTAGATTTACACCTTAATTACTTATCTTGACACCTTTTTTTCCCCATCCTAGTGCTTCATTAGTGTTGAAATTGCCTTTGTAAACTGGAACTCAAAAGATTGTGTTAATTCAGAGCAACAATAGTTGCCTAAAAAGTCCATCCACATTCTCAATTTTTAAATGCTAACAAATTGGGTCCGCCTGTTCAAAAGCTGGTCATTGTTTTTGTACACTGCTCATTCTTTCATGGGATTGTGAGTTGGGTGCCAAATCAGAAGTCAGCTTGCCAAAGCTGTGACAATACCTACCCTCAGGTCATTCCAGACTTCTGAAATTTACAAGCTGCAGTAACCACTTGAAGTCTGATTGTTTCCCCTCGCTACTTCGGTCTTGGTGATCCATCATAAATTCCCAATATTGATTCACTTGGGTCACTCTCTTCTGAGTGCCCGTTTCCTCCCAGAATCCTGTCTTTAATTCTTTCACCAGTAGTCTGTTTTGTAAAAGATCTCTCACCTGCTCCCAGAGCATAAGATTTCTGTGCCCTTGACACCCTGAGAAATACATACAGATCCACAGTTATTTTCCACCTGTCTTCAAGGCCTGTGCTTGCATACAGTATATGTCCATCCAAGTTGAGGACTCCTTTCTGAGCCGGTCTGCTACTGCTGCTTAATCATATGGAAGCCTTACTATTTAGCTATACAAGGTACCCCTCCCTTTCTTTGCAGCTTTGCACATTCCCTCGCTCCCTGCCTTCAGAGCAAGAGACTGGGGTAAAATCCTGGCCCTGTTGAAATTGATGGGCATTTTGATGCTGACTTCAGTAAAGCCAGGATTCAAATATGAGTCACCTGAGAAGCCATGTCACCCAAACAGACCACTGTGGCGACTCATCCTCTGTGGCCCTCCAAATGAGAAGGTTTGTGATAGCCACACACACAGACGTTCATTTTGTTTTTGTTTTCCCTTCCTTTGGGTAATGTTTAGTTATTGCTAGTCCAATCCCATCCATTGGTACTAGTGTTGGCCAGTGCAGAAAAGATCATCTTGCCTGCTTTTTCTGCTGCTGTTCCCTAGTTGAGATGTTAACCAGTCAGTTTGATCTCTAGTCAATAAATTGCTCTGTGAAGGTTGATCTAGAAATCTAGAAGGTTGAGTCCTGCAGTTTCTTAACTGATCTGAAGAGCAGATCGCTAGATTTACTGGAGACTCACATGTTTAGCTGCTTCTAATTGTTAGGCCTGTTTGCTGTTCTGGGGTGTACCGCCTGGTCTGTCCTGGGGTAACTTAGCCAAGAAAAGATTTAACCAGTAAACATGTCTGTTTGTTCCTGTATGTTAATCTGTAGGTAATGAGATGAAGAGGCTTGGACAAAGGAGCATCTGCAAAACAAGCTATTATAAATATGTATAGGATTCCTGTTGGAGACCTTCTCAGCCACCAAGCTTGCTTTGGATTTGGTTGCAGCTGTAGATAAAGTCAGAGGAGTTGATGGTTAGAGGCTGTGAAACAGTTTACATCCTCCTTTGCCATGATTTCTTTATAAATAGGTCTTTTGTGTCCAGTGTGCAGGGAGACTTGACAGCAGCCTGGACCCATGAGCTGTTTACCTTTAGGGGATTCCAGCGCAGGGTGTCCTTGCGTATTAGTTGTTTGCGGTATTGTAGCCATGCTCATCCCAGGGTATTAGAGACAAGGTGAGCGCAGTAATGTCTCTTATTGAACCAAATTCTGTTGGTAAAAGACAAGCTTCCAAACTTACACAGAGCTCTTAAAGAATAAAAGATATTACCTCACCCACCTTGTGTCTCTAGTTCCAGGGAATAAGACTGCTTTAAATTCTTATATTCTCAGCCCAAGGTATAAAGTGACTCCTCATTTATAATACATAAGAGTGTTAAGACTTCTTTGCTTGCTGACTTAATTAATGTAACAGTAGTAGCAAGAATAGTTTGTTTTTCTTTAGCCTAGTTTTTTATTCTTTGTATTTGAAACAAAGAATGTTGACACTTTTTATTTGTGTGGTCAAAATAAGTTGTTCTAAGTTATATCCATTAAGTTGTGTTTGAAATTGACTAGTTATTTTCTCTGTAAGATATTGTGTATTTCCTTGCATATTAATTGTCTTCTGTTTTTCATCTGAGGATCTTAGTGCTGTCACAATAGTAAGAATCCTCTCCATTAAGCAAAGTGGGGCTCTGAAGATCTCAGAGCTTACCCAGGATTGCACCTCAAGTTGGTGGAAAAAGTTGAGCAGAAATTTGCTGTGCTTAGTTCAAATCCTCTGCTTTAACCAGCAGACATGCTGCTTCCCAATGCACTGGAAAGAGACAGAGTTCATCAAATATATTATGTAACTGGGGGATAGCTGGGCCCTATTCACTGCCATAAAACGACATCTAATATTTTTAACAGACTATGCAGAAATAAGCATGTAAAATGTATTGAGCTGTTCCCCTGCCCCCCAATAATACAAATGGCTTAGCTAAATGTAAAGTATGCTTTATGGCTAGGGGTGAAGTGTAGGAAATATTGTTCTCCATTTAAAAGTGAATTATCTCTCTGTATAAAAGAAGTAAAGCATACTTGTTGAGGTCATCCTGAAAGCATCGTCACTAAAAATTATCTGCTGATGCAGAAAATTAGATTTATTCTTGTTAGCATTTCCATAAAAATACAATTATATACAAATTTATATTCTCTAAAAGCTTGTAGTAAACTGGGCTTTCAGGAAAATAGGACACTTACCTTTTAAAGTCCAGTTTCAAATGGCCAGATGGTGCTTACAATATGGAAGCATAAAATTAGTGAGGTGATTCATTGTTTCTATTTTAAAAAAAGGCAACCTGAGGTAAGAACCTTTCTTGTTCAGTATCATTTGTGCATATTTGTCTGTCAGCAGAAACTACAGCCATTGCTGCCACATTCCATTTAGTCATCCGAGGTCGATTCAGAGAGTTGTGTGAATAGTCCCTAGCAGGGTATATGTGTGACCATTATTTTAAATGTGAAATTTAATCACCAGCTCTGCCTATTCATTTGTGCTTCAAAGAACACTAAGTGCTAACCTACATGTTTCACTGGGTATTCCTTTAGGTTCTTACTGTAGTTGCCCAAAAGCAGTCCACAGTGCTACAACTTTGAACAGCTATGGCCTCTGTTAGTGTTGTGGACCAAACGTTTTCTGAATTCACAAATAAACCTAGGAACCCGCAAGCCATTTTTCATAGTCCTCAATTGCAATTAAATCGTTAATTTGTTTGTGCCACTAGATACAAGAAATCTTATCATGTTGTCATCCTGATACCTTCTTAATGCTGCTCCCTGGCTGGGAGTAGATGCTTCTTTAGAACACCAGTTAGCTAAGGGGAAAAGTCTGTTATGGATGGTTGCATACAATGAGATGCTTGCTGTGGTAACTACTCCTGGCCTGACTTCCTGATTTTAATCTGTAGTACTTCAGCCTGTATTATAATTATTTATTACCGTGGGTGGTTTGTGTAATAGCACAGATCAGATCTGCTGTGTTTCTTTCTCAGCCCTGACCTCTGCCCCATCACTTCTGACTGCTTCTCAGTTATGTAGTGATTTGTCACCTCCATGTTGAGTTCTGTGTGCGAGAGTAGCCCTAAGATTTTTATAAAAGCTCTCTCCCAGCGCTCGTGCGCAACCACACGCTGCAAAACGATGCATTGGGAGCGTTCCCCCAACAGCGCTTTGAAGTTTCAGATGTCACCAGGCCCTTAGAGTGCATGTGCCAATCAGAGATCTTGCTAGCGAATCACAGAAGGTGTTCTTGCCCACTCTCTGCACCCCTCCCACCAGAGCCAGGGGTGAGGTTGAATCCAAACAGACACCCTTTCCACTTCCCTCCCCCACGTGGAGGTGCACATTTCTGTCGACTGAATTAAAAGCAAAAGCCATCTGTTCCCTTGATTCACTCTCCTCCACTTTATATCTGAGAACATCTCCTTTTCTTTTGTAGGTATGGTGTGAATATGCGTTGCTTGGCAGCTCGGGTCAACTATAAGACTTTGATCATCATCTGCGCTCTCTTCACGCTGGTCACAGTCCTGCTGTGGAATAGATGCTCCAGTGATAGAACTTCTCCGTTACCCCGAAACCTGAACAACGGCTTCCGAGGAGACGGGTTGGAAAAACGAACAGCTGCATCTGAAAGTAACAACTATGTAAACAACCCAGCCAAGCAGCAGAGTGAGGAAGCGTCACCCCAAGAGCAACAGAAAGCCCCCCCTGTGGTTGGAGGGTTCAATAACAATGGAAACAAAATTTTGGGACTTAAATATGAAGAAATTGACTGTCTGATCAATGATGAGCATACAATTAAAGGGAGGAGAGAGGGCAACGAGGTCTTTCTGCCCTTCGGTTGGGTGGAGAAATACTTTGAGGTTTATGGGAAAATTGCGCAGTATGATGGCTATGACAGATTTGAGTTCTCTCATAGTTACTCCAAAGTATATGCACAGAGAGCACCTTACCACCCTGATGGAGTATTCATGTCCTTCGAGGGCTACAATGTAGAAGTTCGGGATAGAGTGAAGTGCATAAGTGGTGTTGAAGGTGGGTGGTGTATGTGTTTTGAAACTGAATGAAATGCATAAAATTGGCTCTCTTTATTTGACATTCAAGGTGTTTGTTTGAATTTTCTCAACCTCCCTAAGAGAGAATGGGGATGAGAGTCATGAGTGACATCCAAGTTTATTCTGGTCTGTCCCTTACTATTCCTCCAGGATCATCTTGACATCTCCAATTTTGCTTTACAGCAGACACCTGCAGTGCTAGAAAGTGCTCTTATGCTTTACTAGCACCCATGGAGAGAGACAACAAGCCATATAGCAGAGTTCTGCCCTGCAATAGCATATGGCTACACTGTCGTATTTTGTCTTTTTTATGTTGTATTTAACCAGATTACAAATGTTATTTGTTTGGGTTTATAAATGTCTGAGTTAGCACAACAATGTAAGCTGCTGCTTTGGAACATTTTTAGAGCAAAACCATAAATGTTTACAAGTAGAAAACAGCCCAGGATTAGATTCTTCCAGATCTAGGTTGGCCCAGCACAGGTTGTATGCAACAAGGTTACAGTCACTGTGATTTCTGAAGACGAGAGAAGAGAATTTCTTCAAATTGTACCATGAGATTTCATGCTTTTCTGTGTAATTACAGGATTGATTTCCAAGAATGGTGTGAGTTGAACGGAAAGGCATTTAAGCCATTAAAGCTTTATCTCGTAAGACTGTAAATAAAATTACAGTACAGTAGAACTTTTCTAATTTGCTGAGCCACTCGATGGATAATTTGTGTACACAGCTCTCACTCCACTTCATAGGGATGATTTAATAGCAGAAAATTCCAGCAAGATCTTCTAACTAAGATTTAATTACTTTTACAAAATGTACTACAGAAAACTTACTGACGTATGACATACTGGAATGTCAAACTCACTGACGTACTGGAATTCTGAAGCACATAAAGGAGAGGAAAGTGATCAGGAACAGTCAGCATGGATTCACCAAGGGCAAGTCATGCCTGACTAACCTAATTGCCTTCTATGATGAGATAACTGGCTCTGTAGATCAGGGGAAAGCAGTGGATGTGTTATTCTTTGACTTTAGCAAAGCTTTTGATATGGTCTCCCACCGTATTATTGCCAGCAAGTTAAGTTATGGGCTGGATGAATGGACTATAAGGTGGATAGAAAGCTGGCTAGATCATCAGGCTCAAAGGGGAATTATCAATGGTTCCATGTCTAGTTGGCAGCCTGTATCAAGTGAAGTGCCCACGGGTTGGTCCTGGGGGTGGTTTTGTTCAGTATCATCATTAATGATATGGAGGATGGTGTGGACTGCACCCTCAGCAGATTTTCAGATGACACTAAACTGGGAGGAGTGGTAGATACACTGGAGGATAGGGATAGGATACAGAGGGACCTAGACAAATTAGAGGATTGGGCCAAAAGAAATCTAATGAGGTTCAACAAGTACAAGTGCAGAGTCCTGCACTTAGGGCAGAAGAATCCCATGCACTCCTACAGACTAGGGACCGAATGGGTAAGCAGCAGTTCTGCAGAAAAGGACCTAGGGATTACAGTGGACCAGAAGCTGGATATGAGTCAACAGTGTGCCCTTGTTGCCAAGAAAGCTAATGGCATTTTAGTTGTATAAGTAGGGGCATTTCCAGGAGATCAAGGGACATGATCATTCCCCTCTATTTGGCATTGGTGAGGCCTCATCTGGAGTATTGTGTCCAGTTTTGGACCCCCCCCCACTACAAAAAGGATGTGGATAAATTGGAAAGTCCAGCAGATGGCAAGAAAAATGATTAGGGGCCTGGAGCACAGGCCCCTAATCATTTGATAGCTGCTTTCAACTACCTGAAAGGGGGTTCCAAAGAGGATGGATCTAGACTGTTCTCAGTGGTAGCAGATGACAGAACAAGGAGTAATGGTCTCAAGTTGTAGACGGGGAGGTTTAGGTTGGATATTAGGAAAAACTTTTTCCCTAGGCGGGTGGTGAAGCACTGGAATGGGTTACCTAGGGAGGTGGTGGAATCTCCTTCCTTAGAGGTTTTTATGGCCCGGCTTTACAAAACCCTGGCTGGAATGATTTAGTTGGGGATTGGTCCTGCTTTGAGCAGGGGGTTGGACTAGATACCTCCTGAGGTCCCTTCCAACCCTGATATTCTGTAATTCAGACTATAAATAACTAAAACTAAACTGCACTTGTGAAATAAATGAACAAAGTGCATTAATGTGGTGATGTATTCCTGAGTTTTTCCTCACATTAATTAACATACTAGTTAGGGGAAATTCTAATGAAACAGGATTGATTAGAAAGTCTGATGTAAAATATCATTTAGAAAGTCGGATTATCTACATAAGACTTTCTAATCTATCATCTGTTTCATTAAAAATTCCCTTCTTTGCGCATATGTGATGCTTTATGTGCTGTCAGTCTTGGATCTTCTTGCTTCTCGGCCTTTTGGCTAAGAGCAATGATTGTATCTGGAAGATCACTGCGGTTAGTCACTTTGCAGTACTGCTGATTTTTAGGCTAAAAAGCAAAGTGAAACCACAGGGCAAAACCATGCAGGACAAGTTCTGCAGCATCTCAGGTTACAAAATATGTAGGCTCCTTGCTGCTCTGGAATATGTCTAGCTGCTGTATATTTCAGCCACAAATTTATGTGAATGAATTTAATCAAAGTGTCAAGCGCCATTTACCTATACATCTGGCTTTCTGCATTATGCTCTTTAGAGCTGCCGTGCAATGTGATGTCAAGAGCCCTAATGTGGTTGGGGAAATGGACTTGTTAGCATGTGGCAGGCAGGTTTCAGAGGAGAAAACTGTTTGTGGGGGAGAGGATGGATATCAAAGTAAAACCGTTTGAAAAGATTACATGTTTCGAATGCTAACGAATAGAATGATGCAAGATGACAGTCTATATAGAGTAGTTCTTATATTGTCACCTAGATGGGATGGAGAAGAGCTCATGTTCTATTTTAACTTCTCTTTTGTGCAAGGTAATATGTTGCCTTGTGTCCTGTGACCTGGAAAATTTAATCATGTCATCTTCTTAAATTAACAGCTACAAGTAAAGCTTTTACAGCAGATTTCATCTTATGATCCCAGTACATGCAGCCTTAACTGAGAACACTTAGTATTAATAGATGAGCTAGCTTCCAGCAGTTGAGATAATACATAGTACTTAAATATTTCCCTTGATGCTTTTACTCTTCAGGCAGAAGTAGTCCATCAAGTTACTTTCAGGAACACTTATTATTAGTAACATGAAGCACCGGTAATCTATAAAAATGTATCTTCTTTAATTTAGTGTAATCTTTTCATTACACCAGGTTCCAGGGATAGCCAGCTTCCAAGCTGGACATTTCCAAGGGACAAAAATGGTGCAAATGTCACCGTATTTAATTTCACTTTTAATTTTCTTCACTTTGTGCCGTTTGAAGGGCTGGGATCCTCTTTCCTGCAGGGGTGTCAGGGTTCCTTTCCCACTCTGAACTCTAGGGTACAGATGTGGGGACCGCATGAAAGACCCCTAAACTTATTTTTACTAGCTTAGGTTAAAAACTTCCCCAAGGCACAAATTTCTTGTCCTTGAACAGTATCGCTGCCACCACCAAGTGAATCAGACAAAGAATCCGGGAAAGGACCATTTGGAGTTCCTAGTCCCCCAAAATATCCCCCCAAGTCCTACATTCCTTTTCATGGGGAAGGCTTGAGAATATATCCTCACCAATTGGTACAGGTGAACACAGACCCAAAGCCCCTAGATCTCTAAAACAATGGAAAAACAAATCCGATTATTAAAAGAAGGATTTTATTTAAAGCAAAGATAAAGATCAGGATGGTAGATAACTTTACAGAGTAACAAAGAATGCCAAAATACAGAGGAGCTCCCTTTAGTAACTTCAAAGTTACAGGAAAACAAAACAGGGATAAACCTCCCTCTAGCAAAGGGAAAATACATAAGTTTAAAACAAGTTAATCTAACACACCTTGCCTGGCTTCTACTTACTATTTTTGTAATTTTGAATGCTTATTTTCTGATTGTAAAAGATGTTTTTCTTGCATGGTCTCTCTCTCTCTCGCTCTGACAGAACCCTCACTAAAACAAAGAGCACAGCACAAAACCTCTCCCCCCTCTCCAGATTTGAAAGTATCTTTTGTCCCTATTGGTTCTTTTGGTCAGGTGTCAGCCAGGTTATCTGACCTTCTTAACCCCTTACAGGTAAGGAGGAATTCTAGGCTACCCTTCTGTATGGTTATGACAAGGGGGTTTGACACTTTCCATTTTAAGATTCAGCTTTGAGACTAAGTTGGGAGACCAGTAAATCATGTTTGTTAAACTCCAGCAAGTTTTGGAAAAATTGTATCCTTGCTTCATGCTGTGTGCACATTTCCTTTCATATTACCATTTATCCAGATACTGGCATATCATTTAGGGCCTCCTTCCATATACTAAGGCTCTTCTTGCCTCCCATGTCCAGTCAGTGATGTGCTGTGTTGTCTGTCATCAGTTATGGCTATGATAATGTGTCCTCACTGAATGGACATTGAGTACACTGGGCAGAAGAAAGCGGACTATAAGGCGGGGGGGGGGGGGGGGGCTCTTTTTAGGCACATCATGGAGGTTGGTCATGACAGAGAATGTTAGAAAATGTGTATTGATGAATGAGGTTTCAAGAGCATTACGTTACTCAGTGAGCGTCAGTTATACAAATTACCAGGTTGTAGCAGGTCTCTGGGGGCCCAGCTGTTAGCAGATGTTGGAGTTCTGCACAGATGTCAATTAATTCCTATTGACTGATTTTGGTAGATGTGACTTTTTAATTCCACTTCGATTATAAGGGGGAGGTGGCTTTCTCATCAAAGGCAACTAAGGTCTGGGACAAACATGTCCTTGCAGAGAAACCCTAACTCACCATGAAATAATGCTAGTAAAATTCTACTAATGTTGTTTTACATTTAATTTGTGAAGATTTATGTGGTATTAGCGTGATTTAATGGTCTCCAGGGTGGAAGGAAAAATCCATAAAAATGTTTATGTATCAAAGTATGATATTGCAATAAGCAAGTAAATGCCCAGGAATGGTAGAACGTGGTGAGAACTTTTTGCCTTCTACATCTGGTCGGTTTTGATATCCTTTTTTAGTATTTGAACACCATGGTGAAAAGATAGTAATTCACCTTTTCTGAACAGTTTCTTTGTGCCTGAGAACTAATGGTGAAAGTTAACTTATGTTAATGTCATTTATGTAAAACTACAGGGGAGCGAAGGGGAGACGGATCTAAACTGTATTTTCAATGTTCTAACAATTGTGTTTTTTCCTATATTACAGGTGTGCCATTATCCACACAGTGGGGACCTCAAGGCTATTTCTACCCAATCCAGATTGCACAATATGGGCTAAGTCATTATAGTAAAAATCTGACTGAGAAACCACCTCACATAGAGGTGTATGAAACAGCTGAAGACAAGGACAAAAACAGCAGACCTGTTGATTGGACTGTTCCAAAAGGCTGTTCTGTTTCAACAGTACCTGATAAATCCAGGTTCACTAATGTTAAACAGTTTGTCGCTCCAGGTGTGTTGTAACTACATCGCAGATAAGCCATTTGTGTTAATTTTGGGCAGATGTTACCATGGGAATCCTTTTATTAAATACATATGTATATAACCTTGTTGACTTTTCATCTTTGAAATCTCACCTGAAAACCTGTCTTATCTATTGACTTTGTAACTAATTCTAAAGTGAACAGAAGCCATATTATAGAAGAGATTATACCACACAGATAAAGAACAGAAAAGCTCCAGATGAAATTCTCTAGCCTTTGGTTGCTGTGTCTATCACAGGAATAGGAGGAAGCAAATAACCTTGGAACCAGTCTGTAGAATAGGAATGGGAGTGAAATAAATTCTGCAATCTTAGTGCTAACTAATTACAGATACGGTGCACCTGCAATATCCTCTTTACAGACTTAACTGCATACACTGCATCAGTGTTTCCATTCTCAATCCCTTTGTTCAAAGATTTTTCATTAGAATGTAAATGTTTGTTGGGCTGAAACTTGGCATACAAGTTTTACTATATTTACTTTGTCAATTCAGGCCTTCCTAAGCCTAAGGAAAGAGGGGAAGTTGGACTACGTGTGGCCTCAGTTTTTTTAAATATTCTATTGCTCTGTAACAGTACTGCAGATTCTTGCAGCAAGGGTTAATCCATAAAGTGGATTTAGCATATCTTGTACATTAAAATAACCACATGTTCAAAACCCTCCTGAACTGAAAGATGTACTACTGTTTAGTGAAGGAAATCAAGGCTGTCTAATTCTATAACCTACCATCTGTTTCATTGGGCATGAGTTTTCATGCACAGAATGGCTCTGGAATTGGGCTCAACATGTTCAGATATTCTTACCTTGGCCCAGATCCTAAGGGATCTAGCACAATTGCTTTATGTTCCATTGCTGGTAGATTCTGACCCGAAAACTCCACAGTAGCTGATAATTGGAGGGTCATCGCAGTGCAGGAGGATCCTCCAGTGGTGGTTTGGCTTTCTGCTGCCAGCGTAAGGGAGTACGGCTGGGAAAAAGTTAGAACAAGGGCTTCCCTGTGCCCTGCTGAGCTCTAGCTCCCATGTTAGTCCCTTGGGGGTCATGGGTGGCTGATCTAATGTCAGATAGGCTGGTTGTAGCTGGGTGAAGGCTAGGTGGGGAGTGAAAGGTCACCTTCCCAGCTGCACTGTTTGCTTGGTGGCTATAGCCAATGTTCTGAGCCTTTGGTCTTACCCAGCCCCTCTGAGTTTTCCCAGTCAGTTTGCATCTAGCTGTTAAGACACCATGTGCCTACGGCTCCTTTCTCCACTCAAGACTTCTAGAATATACTTGTACTTCCTCTCGAGTTGTCATATTCTGTTTCATGCTTAACAAAACAAATCATCGATACAACAAAATGCATTATTTTATGCAACACTCCCCCCTTATACTAAGACAGCCTCATTAGTAAGGACTGAATGTATTTTTCTCTCTAATCAATACCCATTAGAATTAATGAGTCCATTACTTAAAAAGACAATGAAGTAATTTTAGTCAGCACCTTAGGTCTGGGTCTCTAAAGAAAACGTTGTCAGAACACTCTTTTGTCTTTGTAGTAGATAAATATAAGGAGAGAAAAGGTTATAAGATCTCTTATGTATTCTCCCTTCATCCTTTATTGATGGCAGAGTAATCTTCAGACCTTGAAGGCCACAGTACAAATCCACTCATCTTAGATGGCCTTAAGTAATGGATTTATAGGTGCTTAATGCAGTACAAGTAATGGACAACCTTTAGATTTGGGTTGTGGTTTTTTTTATTTGGTTCTTAAGGTTTTGTCTGTCTTCCCATACTGTTTTGTATGGTATAAAACAAAAAGAATAAGTAGAAATGATAGATGGGGACAGTCAACATTTTAACATTTTTTTTAAAGAACTAATTTATTTTACAGAATTTTGTTGGTGGTATTTGAGTTCTTCATCTACAGAAAGAACACTAGTGTAACAAAGCATTGCTATTTCTCTACTCCCAAGGCAGATGCTGAACTTCAGAGCTGAAAAAGGAAATAAAGCTTTTTTTATTTTTTATTTTTATTTTTAAACCATAAAATTCAATCATAAAGGAGATGCGGTAGAACTGAGATTGTACAGTGCAGCATGTGAAACTATAGTCTTAATGCAAAGCATAATGGATTAGTTTTGTAGATGGGAAAAGCCTTGTATTCTTGAGAGAATGTGGGTCATAACTCAGTTGTTGCTCCTAGAAATATTTATGGGGTATTTCACACATCAAGGAGCCCAAGCGAGGAAACAATCACCTTTCACACATGAGAATTTTATTCCATTAAAATCATTAATTTAAAATGACTGTCTTTAAATGTTTATCATACCTTTGTGTTTTCAAAACTGCAAGATCTGTACAGTCTTGGACTCCTTAGCTAAACAAAGAGGTACATTTTAAAAGGTTGCATACTAACCTTTTGTGGACTATTTCAAAGTGGTCCTCAAAACTGAACTAATTAGCTTTCATCTACTACAGTTTGGGGGGGATTTGGTTTTATACTTAAAAGCTAATGTTTCAGAAAACAGGGTTTCTTTATGGTGTTTTTCTCTGGAACCTTATTTAATTGTTGACATATGTTAAAACAAAACCAAATAAAACACTGAGTTTTGCCCTTGTAGAGGTTAATAAATTAAAAAGTAAAGTTTTTGTGTTCATTTTTCCAGTAAATTGATCAGTTCCCTGCTCTTGCAACTGTCAAGCAGGCAAAACCTCAGCTAACAAATGTTAATTTTGGTCCCAATGGATCTCTAACTTCCTGTTTCTTTTTCAGTTCTCCAAGCTTTTTTGCTTAATGTGGCTCTAGTCTGAAGTGTGACTAAAAATGACTGGGACTCCATGTTTTTTCCTCTCAATTTCCGTTTCAAATATTTTCAGTTTGCGACTAGAAAGAGTTCTTTTCTAATTAGCTCAGCAGAATCTCTGTAAATCAAGCCGGGTTCTTTTTCTGGTGCGTCACCAGTAACAGATGTACTACAGGCCCAATTATGTCCTCAGTTATGCTTGTGCAACACCCACTGCCTTCAGTAGATTTGCACAGTTATCTGGTGGGCTCTGTGGTGGAACTTGGCAAACATCTAAGGTGATGACAGTAGAATCTGCTATGTGGTGTTTTGCCTTTTATTTTAGCTATATAAGCAGGGGTACTGGAACAGCTTTATAATGGGGGTGCTGAGAGCCATTGAACCAACCTGTAAACCCTGGATATGATGGAAACCGCTTCAAAGCCAGGGGTGCAGCAGCAGCCCAAGTTCCAGGAACTGTGTACAATTTTTTTTATTGGGGAACTGAAGAGAAGTGGGCAGTTAATAATCTGTTGGTACAAATCATGTCAACTGCTTTCTGTGCCAAGTTCCAGAATATGTAATGCCAAATTAGTGTCAGACACCCAATTTGCACACACAAAATTGGATTTTTATTGAAAGATGACATACAATGTAAGTGACTTTTTGTTCTATTTTTCTTTCTTTGAATCATAATCTGCTGGAACAAATTGCCCATGCTGTGTTACTAGAATGCCTGACCTGATTACGATAAGATTTATTGTAGCCAGAGGGGCTTATATTTTTTGAATTGTGTTACTTGGTTGGCTAGTATTGCTGTCTACTGTGGATAGCTTAATACTGCCAAATATATTTCAGGTTCTCGGTGATGCAGCCCATCTCCTCTTTTCATCTCACCCTCTCTCCTCTTATGCCAGCTGTCCTTTGCCCAAAGAGTCCATTTTGGCATCTGCGTTCCGTCCGGGGTATTGATCAGCTAGCATAGGATCCTGAAGAAGCAATTTGTCCAATTCCTTGGCTCTTCTCCTAGATAGAATGCAGCAATGTGTTAATGTAGGATAGAGAAGGGAAATTTTCCCTTATGGTCTGGAAAGTCATCCTTGACCCATTAATTGATGCTGTGTTCTTAATTTAGTAATAAGCACACACAATGGAAATACAGATTTTAGGTTAAGTGCCCTTGAATTATTTTAGATTTTATCTGGCAAACCTAATTGCATGGTGTAACTTCCCTTCTAAATGTTTTAATATACATCCTGGCAGATCATTTTATACCTCTAACCACTTTCTTTTGTTTGTTTTGTGTTTTTTCCCAGAAAATACCGAAGGGGCGTCTTTGCAGCTCGGGAACTCAAGAGATTTTATTATTTCTTTTGACCTCAAATTCATCACAAATGGGAGCATTTCCATGGTTCTAGAAACAACCGAGAAGAACCAGCTCTTCACCATACACTATGTCTCGAACACTCAGCTGATCGCTTTTAAAGACCGAGATATTTACTATGGCATTGGACCTAGGACCAGTTGGAGCACAGTCACAAGAGATCTGGTAACTGACTTAAGGAAAGGAGTTGGTCTCTCCAACACAAAAGCTGTGAAGCAGACAAAAATAATGCCTAAAAAAGTGATTAGGTTGATCACGAAGGGAAAAGGCTTCATTGATAACATCACTATATCGACAACTGCCCACATGGCGGCTTTTTTTGCCGCGAGTGATTGGCTAGTGAGGAACCAGGATGAAAAAGGTGGCTGGCCAATTATGGTGACACGGAAGCTAGGGGAAGGGTTTAAATCTTTAGACCCTGGGTGGTATTCTGCCATGGCACAAGGGCAGGCCATTTCAACGCTCGTCAGGGCTTATCTGTTAACAAAAGACCACACCTTCCTCAACTCAGCTTTACAGGCAACAGCACTTTACAAGCTCCGGTCAGAGCAGCACGGAGTGAAAGCTGTCTTTATGAACAAACATGACTGGTATGAAGAGTACCCAACCTCCCCGAGCTCGTTTGTTTTGAACGGTTTCATGTACTCTCTGATTGGACTGTATGATTTAAAAGAAACTGCAGGTGAGAAGCTAGGGAAAGAGGCAAAGTCTCTCTACGATCGAGGCATGGAGTCCCTCAAAGCCATGCTTCCCCTCTATGATACTGGCTCAGGAACGATCTACGACCTCCGTCACTTCATGCTCGGCTCTGCTCCCAACTTGGCCCGGTGGGACTATCACACCACCCACATAAACCAGCTCCAGCTATTAAGCACGATCGACGAGTCCCCAATTTTCAAAGAATTTGTCAAGAGATGGAAGAACTACCTTAAAGGTGGCAGGGCAAAGCACAACTAGAGCTCACAACCAAAACCCCTGTGTCAGCTGTCTGCTGTGGACAGAAATTATTAGACTCCTTAAAGCTAAACAAAGGCACATTTTAAAAGGTTGCATACTAAGTTTTTTGTGGACTATTTCAAAGTGGTCCTCAAAACTGATCTCCAGAAAGTAATTGCATTCCAACGTGAGAATACTTCTATCTGGGAGGTGGAATTTGAAGCAGGGGTCCAGTCAAAGGACTGAATAAAAGCTGGTACTTTAACATGTTTACCTGCCCATAGTGTTCCATGGCGAAATTATTCGCACTGAACAAAATCCATTTGTACTCCTGAGTTTGTCGGGGAAGTTTTTTATTTTCCTTTTTGTAGGAAAAGGATAATTTACAGAAGCCATACCGGTCTCTAAAGTCCAGCACTTGCCTGAAAAGTTAGTATGTGGCCTCTTTTAAAATGGAATTATCTGTATATATGTTGGAAACAGAATTACAGATCACGTGGTGTAATGCAGTAAATGTGTATTTACTTGTAACCTGGGTAGTCGACAGTGTATCTTTTTAAAAGTGTTTCTTTAATACAAATTCTTCTCTTGGGGGGAGGGGGAATACACAAAATTTGTGTTTAAATTCTATATATCGAGAAATATGCTGAACATATGGTTTCTTTAAAGATGTGTAAATGGAAAACACACCTAGCCAGCATTCAGGCTTCTTAAGTTATGTAAGCACAACTCAAAGTGGGATTAGTTGAGTGCACAAGAACTGCAAGCATACCATTTAAATTTGAATTTACAGTCATATTTGAGGCTTGCTAGTCAACATCCCCCCCGCCCCTGCCATGTAGTTGGAATCTCTTGTGGAATCTGATGTTTTGTACTGTATTTTCACGCACACGTGAGAGGTTTCTGTATTAATGATTTTTTCTAGTGATTTAATTTTTAACCTGTTTTTAAGAAGTGGATCAAGCATTTTTAATATTAAAATTACAGTCTAGGTCTCTACACTTAGTTATACCCACAATATCGGCTTAATTTTTTACATTCTCAATTGCTGTGACAAGTGAGGAAGAGAACTTGTGCAATACCTGAATGTGTCGAACCCATGCATTCGGTGACCGACATTGTTCAGAATTAACCTGAAATTTCCTTTTTATCTCTGTCGTGTCTTTTCACTAGTCATTAGTCTTTCATTTCAACACGTGTAGGGCCCTATCAGATTTATGGCTGTAAAAACACATCATGGACCATGAAACCTGGCTAGTGTAGGTGAGGGGCAGGGCTGGGGGTATCCCAGCTGGGGCCTCCTACCATGGCCTGGCTCCAGCTGCTAGCCCCAGGCTGGGGAGGGGCGGGACTTCCTCTTCTCCTGCAGGGGCTGCTCCTAGAGCTGGGTCAGGCCCACCTCCGGGGAACCTCTCCCGGCTGCAGGAAGTGGTGCAGCTGCTGGCTGTAACAGCCCCCTGACCCAGCTGTCAGCCCGCAATCCTGGTGGAGAGGCTGCGGGGAAATCCGGGACGTATGGTAACCCACCTCCCCATACCTTGCAACATTTGCTTCTGCACTGCTGGCTTTAGCGCTTGGGCATCCGGCCAGCAGCCGCTGCTCTCCAGCTGCCCAGCTCTGCCAGCAGCAGCGCAGACATGAGGGTGGCAGTCCCGCTGCCTCCTTTTGGGTCAGGACCCCCCCCCCCGCCCCATTACAACACTGAAACTTCAGATGTGATCCTTTGACAGTGTGAAATTGACTATTTTAAAAAAACCTATGACTGTGAAATTGATTAAAACGAATCATGAATTTGGTAAGCCTCTAATCATGTGTTTTGCCTCGTAGTTCGGAGGGAGTAAACGAACCCACTCTTGTCATTGTACCTATACTGTTTTTTTATGGTAGTCTGCATCACTAAATCTGAGAATATTTTGGTCAATACAGATTATGAATCACCTTTAAGCTGTAGACACATTCCAGTATGGTAAAGTACACACTCTAGTTAGCAGATTTTTTCCTTCCATTGGTCCTGTCGTACATTACTTATTTCACTTGTGTGGTTTTAAAAAAAAAACAAAAAAACCAAGCAGTTTGAGTGGGGAGGGATGTTTGTATCGGGGACAAAATAAATTCAAACCACTGAAGGAAGAGATGTGACAGATCACAAGACTTTAAAACCGTTTCTATTTTGCTCACCAACGTATGAAACAGGTTTGTAGTTCTTTTGATCTTTGCAAACACATAACATGATCATATTGATTCCTACAAAAAGTAGATGTGACAGCAGAACGATTTAGAAGCCTAAAATCTTTATCAATACCAAAGTGTTCAGAGAGGAGATTTTCCTCAAATTACAAAAGAAAAAAAACTTCTGCGATGGCTGATCGACTATCTGAGAGTGAGAGAGACATCTTTCTGGTGTGTTTCCTCAACATTATACCCATTTTAGATTTGGAGAATCAAATGGGAAGGTTTGGGTACTGCTTCTGTCACAAAATATCAGTGCCTTACCAATGTAAACACCTATTCCTACTGAACTAGGAAAAGAGTGTTGAAAACAAATAGTGGCATGGAAAGATCAGTGTTTCATACCTCACATTGGAATCCATCCGGCAGCAGACAAATCGATTTGTTAAGAAACATAGGTTAATCATTTCAGCTGAGAAACTAATGTTGTACCACTCTATTTTGAACGCAATCTCCATTGCATTTTTGTTGTTCGAGTGCGTATGCATGTAAATTAAGCAATCAACCAGGAGTGCTTTTGGAACCTAAAGCATGGAGTCCTCTTCGTTTTAAAAAAAAGAGTTGGGCTGTGGGAGAGCATTAATAGACACCAGTGCCGGTAATTTCATTGATTTGATTTCAGTGTATAATAATCCCTTTTGTACCTCTGTTTTTAAACTGACAAAAGATCTTAGATGCTAAGGTCTCTTTAACCCATTCGCTAGGATTATTGTACATAGATACTTCATCAGAAACACAGTGCATGTGGATATATGCAAATCAGTGACACAAGCACAACTATAGAAGTGTGACAGTGCTGTTTTTCTTGGCCATTGTGTGAGACATTCACTGAAAGCTGCTATTTTCACTCACTCTGTAATTGTACTTTGTTCTTTTCTACATTTTACATGGGGGGTACACGCCATGTGTTAAATATGCAATAAATTGTTTACAGGATGCCCTTCTAAAGGGTAGTCCTTTGTAAAGCTGTATAGACTTTGCAGTTTAAGCACAATGTGCACCTGTTAGTTTTATATACAGCAAGACATGATTTTTGCAGAGGGAAAGAGGTACTATTATGTTTATATACAAAGTAAATGGATCAACATTTGTGCTTAATGTAAAGCTGCTTTATAAAATTGTAAAATAAATTTTTTTATCGTAAGATGGTTTTGGGTGTTACATTTTAATTGGCATTTGAATCACTTGCATGAGAAAAATGTAATCACTTGATTGCACATAAGTAAAAACAGACCCATTATCTGGTTAGAAATCTTCCTAATGATTTGAGAAATGTCCCTTTCGGGATAGAAAGTGCATCCGACGAAGAGGGTATTAGCCCACGAAAGCTTATGCTTCAATACTTTAGTCTTTAAGGTGCCACAGGACACTCTGTTACTCCTTTCAGGATACAGTATTCTTGAAGCAATGACCCTCTACGGCAGGGGTGGGCAAACTTTTTGGCCTGAGGGGCACATCTGGATATAAAAATTGTATGGCAGGCGATGAATGTTCATGAAATTGGGAGTTGGGGGAGGTAGGGGGCAGACTCTGGGATGGGTCAAGAAATGAGGAGTTCAGGGTGGGGGAGAGGGCTCTGGGCTGGGGCAGGTGACGGGGGTGCAGGAAGTGGCCAGGGGTTCAGACTCCAGGCGGCACTTACCTCAAGCAGCTCCCGGAAGCAGCGGCTTGTCTCCCTCCGCCTCCTATGCAGAAGCATGGCGCCGGCCAGGGGGCTCTGCACGCTGCCCCCTAGAACTCCCATTGGCTACAGTTCCTGGCCAATGGGAGCCGCAGAGCTGGTTCTTGGGCCGGGGGGCAGTGTGCGGAGCCACCTGGTTGCCTCTACCAGTAGGAGCCGGAGGGGGGACATGCCACTGGTTCAAGGAGCTGCATGGAGCCAGGCAAGCCCCCGACCCCGCTTCCCAGCTGGCACTCCAGGGCCGGATTAAAAGGTCTGAAGGGCTGGATGCAGCCCGCGGACCATAGTTTGCCCACCCCAATCTACGGTGAAGGGGAACAGGGTCTTTCTGCCTCTTCCTAGCTTGCCTGTTGGGATTCTGTTCATCTTTGAGGTAACTTCCACTCATACCTCATACCCAGCCTCCCAAATAAGCTTGATACCGTTAGTTATTTCCACTATGGGTCCTGGAACCTAGATATATTCCTTGTTCTGTATGAGCATTAGACACAATAAACTAATGAAGCAAATGGATGGTCTGCAGTAATCTATACAAGAGGGTTACCAGTCTCATTTTTCACCTATAGCTTTAGCTAAATACGTCTTATGTAAACACGTCTGCCTTCCCTGTAGGTACAAAAGTTAAATCTGGTTTTTAGTTAAGGATACTAAAGTTTAACTGACTGCAATTGGAATTGCAACATAGAAGGAACCGGGGGGCCTGGAATTTTTTTTTGGCAAGGCTTTTTCTCTTCCATGACTGAAGCGAAACTTCCCGCTTAACACACAGGGACAGCAAATTTGGAAATATCTTGCTACTCACTGCTGTGGCCTTGATCACAATTAGCTTGGAGGTGAAACATCAGGTGATTTTTAGCTGCAAAGAACATTCTGACCTACATAAGTATGTAAACCGTGAGTTAATGTGTCGTTTTAACAACTTTATACAATTCAAATAGCTAGAACATGCCTCTGCTACAATGATGCAGACTTTCCAGCATCTTCCCTCAACTATTTGGGCGAAAACATTGATTTTCATTACATAGCAATTTGTTGAGAATGTCTGAACTGAAAATAGAAGTGAATTTAAATATGTTGTCTTGGTGATGAATTTGAATGTTTGCTGCTCAATTTGTGGTGAAAGGCGATACGTTTACCATCTGCCTACAAAGATTGATAACTCACACGTGTGCATTACATTTCCTGAATGTTAAATAGTTCTCTTCTCTCACTTACTAATCCTCTTCCAAAAATGGAAGAAGCTATGTAAATGACACAAGTGCTCAGCATTTTAGTGTGTGAAACTAGGTTGGTTTTTGCTATGGCGAAGTGCAAACGGTGCTACAAATAACGAGTCTTTAGGACAGTACAATGCTCTTCAAATATAAAGTTCTTTAATATTTAATCTGCAGCCAGGGAGATTTAGGTTAGCTGTTAAGAAACCCTTTTTCTCTAGCAGGGTAGTTAAGCTCTGGAATACACTACCAAGGGAAGTTGTGGAATCTTCACCATTGGAGTTTAAGAACAGGTTGAACCCTGCTCCCCAGCAGGGGCTCAAGCGCTGGATTAAAAGGTCGGATGGGCCAGATGCAGCCCGCGGGCCGTAGTTTGCCCACTCCTGACCTAGAGAGTCCTTTGTCACTGCTGAGATAATCCCTTCTCCGTGCTTTGCCTTCTTGATCGTCACCATAAGCTTTGTTTGTGTTAAATCATATGGGGAACCTGCTTCTCTTCTAACTAGTATTTTGAACGTCTATAGCACCTTTTGCCCAAGGATTTTTCAGTGCTTCATGCTTGTGAATAAATACTCCCCATTAGATGGTTACGCCCAGGCACAAAGCTCTGACTTGCCTACACGCTTACGGCAAATCACTATTGGAGTTGGCCGTGGAACCCAGGCCGTCTGCTCCTCACCACTGGGCCTTTGATAGGAATGATCCTATAACGAAAATTATCATGGAGGTGCCTTTTCAGTATCTGTAGATGGCAACCCATGCGGCTCAATCGGAGATGAAGTTGTGGCTTCTGTTCTTTCAAGGGACAGGTACGGAACCCAGTGAACTCAAATGACATGTAACGAGTAAACAACATCACTTCAGAAAGCTAGAGCGAAACCTCCTGTCAACGTGGACTATCCATTTCTTTTCCCCTGAGCAAGACGACAATGGAAGCTGGTATCTGCACAGTTTGTCTGTCTTCCATGTCATTTGTTTATCCCCTTCCAGTAATTCGGGAAATCACCACTTCTGGAGAAAAAGGTAGAGGCTGGTGGAAATAGGTCCAATCAGGCTTGTGGCCAAGCCCCATTTCCTACTGGAAAGCAATGCCTGGGGACCTGAGTTGATTTACATTTGGCACTGGTGCTCAAACAATCCTCTCAGCCTTCTGTCCCCCGAGTGCCTAGATCTTGTTCTATACCGTCTGGCTCCTTCCCTTGGGCAGCTGGCAAAACCCAAATCTGAGCAGACCTAGAAGAAGGCTCACTTTGAGCTTGATGAGTTTATTTCTCCCTCTCCCCCTTCTAAGGAAACCCAAGAAGTTCTCGGGCCTAGGTGGGCCGAGCAAATTGGAAAAGTCTGGACAGCTTCTGGAGTAAAGAGCTGTAGCTAACCCAGTTATAAGGTGCTTCTCAGGAGTCATGGAAGTATAAAACGACAAACAGCCCAGATTCACAGCCTGATAAAACAAAGGTGTACGCACAAAGCAAACCTGGCAGCCTCTCAAACCAACAACGGTAATCCCCAACCCACCAGACTAGTTATAGATAGGAGGCTGGCTGGGAAACTTAGAAGACCCTACAAAATACGGGCTTGGTCTACACTTAAAACTTGTACTGTAAAGCTGTGTCACTTGGGGTGTGGAAAAACCTCTCTCGACCAACACAGCTATGCTGTGAAGATTCAGCTGTGCCAACACAAGAGGGCTTTTGTCAGCATAACTAATGGTGTTTAGGAAGGTGCTGTTCCTACACCGGCAGTAAAACTCCTGTCGGGCCAGGCTGCCTCTATACTAGGGAGCTATGTTGACATAGGCTTTGTAGGGTAGACAGCCCAAATGTCTGCAGCCAGGGCTTCCTGCCAGACACAGGAGCTACAGAGCATTCATTGCCAACTCCCAGCTAAATAGGCCAAAGGGCTGGGGGTGGGGGGATAGCTCAGTGGTTTGAGCATTGGCCTGCTAAACCCAGGGTTGTGAGTTCAATCCTTGAGGGGGCCATTTAGGGCAATCCTGCTAGTGTAGGCAGGCAGATCCTGCTAGTGTAGGCAGGGGACTGGACTCGATGACCTTCAAGGTCTTTCCAGTTCTAGGAGATTGGCTGCCTCCATCGGAGTGGTGGGGGATTTCTGATCCCCGGGAGAAGACTGTAAGGGCCTCTAGGATTGAAACGCCTCCCTTCACCCTCATTCTTATCTTCAAAAGAGCCAATCCCTCAAAGCCAAGAAAAATGGAGTGAAATTGACTGGAAGGAAATATTAAAAGTGAATGAAAATTGGGAGTTCCCGAAGAAGAGCTGCTTAGATGGTCAAAAAGCCACAATCCACAAATAACTTCCTCTAGAAGCCCATTCTCATGACTGGCAAAGTGAAATTAATAAACGCCGGCCCATGAATCACCTTTTCTCTTCTAAGGAACTTCCGTTTTAAACTCTGACATCACCACCACCGGCAGAGTCACCGCGGCCTGCGACCGCTGCCCCTGGTAACTGGAAGCACCTGGGCTGACGTCAGCTAATCCAGCACTGAGGGGCAGCCACGGCAGCTGAAAACCCACCACTGCCAGACGGCTACGGTGCTTTTCCAAGCTTTCCCAACAGCCTCCATCCACAAGGGCAGCGGGGCAGGGCAAGGCAAGGAGAGCCCAGTGGTTCTCACACTGCACCATGCACTACAGGGGGCTCTGCAGAGACACGCTGCGATGCACCGAACCAGCCACAGAGGAAGGGGTGGAGATGGGCTGCCGAGTGGGGGTTTTCTTTACTTTTACAATGTCATCTGCAGATGGAAAAAGTTGGAGCAGCAAGGCCAGAGCTATTAAGAGCACCGAGCGTCACCTCGTTCCCACACATCTTAAAACCCCCGAGGAGCTCGTTAGCTTTTCCCTCCCCGTCCCCCGACATCATAGCCAATGCCCCCTCATTCCCTTACATTGCTCAGGAACTGACATTTGGAAAGTCCTGGTGACACTGTTGTACTCTTCATAGCAAAGCCCTATGAAAGTCATCTGTCCTCTCTCCCCCCCCCCCCCCCAACTCTAGCTTTGGTGTGTGTGCGGCACACACTGGCTGGGAATACACTAATCCCGGAAAGGAGTACAGTCGCAGCTGGTTAGTGTTTTGAGCTACATAAATAAGGTTTAGTGCATTAAAAGGCCAGTACACAGTGTTAATATTTAATTCGCTCTATGCAGCTCCTCTCCCGATGAAGCGCACAGCAGCCGAATACTCCCTAAACACGGACGGAAAAGGCAGTTTACCACCAGCTGCTTCTGCTGACATTTGATTGTTCAAACAAGCCCCAGTAAAAACAAAACTGAAAGAGTGGAATATGAGTATTTAATGAGATCCGACCGGCCCAGGCTAGCACTTGGGATAAAGAAGGGATTTTAATAAGGCCTCTTTATGATCCAATTAATGGATTCGTATTCCCCACCTAAGCGGTGCCATTTGAAAGTTGGCAGTAATGGGCTTTGTGGAAGCAAATCCTTTTAGATGCTTCGTGTGCATTGAGCACAAATTGCTGAAAACGCCTCCCCCCATGCCCCCAAGGTCCTGACTAATTTTGTACATTGCAGGGCACCACGGAAATGTCATTGTGATTTCCGAGGCAGGAGGCAGCGAAAGTCCTTCCACCCGCCGGCAATGCTGCTGCGGAGTGGGAGCATTTCGCTGCTCCTGACCGGGTTCCCTTCAGCGCCATGAGGAACGGCAGGGGCACTTTCGGACACAGACCTCTGCAGTCTCGAAATCAGACACCACAAACTATGCATCACTGACCCGTAGGAGGCAAAGGGAGCATGCCACTGAGCTACCCCCCGGGGGATGTTCCTGCAGAGGGCTCGGGGCTTTGCACTAGCCCCAGGGACTCGGAAGCAGCCCTGGTGAACATGTACAAGCGTGGGCCGGTTCCACAGCTAATGGCTATCAGCACAATCCTACCGATGTCCGTGGAGATACTCCAGGCGATGCAGCTGAGGATCCGGTCTGCACACGTCCAAGTTCAGGAGAGTGGATGGCTCAAGGAGCCAGTCGTGGGATGAGGGGAGACTCTAGTTCACTGGTTCATCCCAGAGCTCTCCAGTCCTTGCCCAAGGCCTTCAGCACCATCCTGCCTCCTCTTACAGCGGGTGGAGGGTCATTTGGGCGTGGCAGGGACCAGCCTCCCACAGGTTCAGGTCGGGCCTGCGCTATGTGAGGTAGAGGGGAGCACGCATGGTCACCGCCCGGTCAGGATTTATCCCTCACCCCAGGGCAGCCTGGACGAGGTGAGAGCACGTCCCGTTCCCACAAGGCCTGCAAAGTCAAGTGGTGTTTGGAGAAACACAGGAGCAGTTCTGTTTTCATTTACTGGACACAAGCCCTGACTGCTCTGGCTGGTTTCCATCCACGCTAATCCTCTACAGTTGGGTGATTCTGTCGCTTGGAAACAATGGCCCTAGGATTACTGTGGTGCCAACTCCTGACGTGCCGGCTGCTTCTCGAGGACGTCCTGGCGCTCGCTCTCGGGCCCCCTACGGTGCACAAAAAGTTCATCCTGTAAATTATTTTCCCCAAGGGCAGGTAATTGCCTTTGATGTTTAGAACCATGATTCAGGCCTAGAAGGACAAAGTAGGGAGGAGCCACCCCTGGACAGAGCACAGTCCTGGGCTGTCACGCACACTAGCCGTCTCCCAGCCACTCTGCCGTGCTTCCCTTTAGATCAGAGAGAGTCTTACCCCAGCACAGGAAATTCTTTCGCCTCGTAATTTAGTTTTGTGAGATTACAGAACACTCTGTAGGTAGGTAGTGTTCAGAGTCATCAGTAGGAGCAAAACCCAGCTACTGGCTAAAGGTGAGTTTTCTCCTCTCTGGGTGTTGAGTATTGTACGGTTTAGGTAAGATTAGCCGAGTCCGTGACTCCACCACGGCAGCGATCCATCCCCAGGACATTCCTACAGTTCCATCATCCTACTCCCTGGTACGTGCCTGTTCTCACAGTCTGGGGGGTAATTTCAGAACTACGGCAGGAGTCTGTGACCGATATTCTCACAACTGCCCACGTAAACTAGGAAAGCTGAGGCACTGCTAGCCCAGCAATAGATCATAACATTTGGGATCAGTAGAGGACTCTGAACACTTCCTACATAGAGACAAATGGATCGCTATTAAGAATCCAGTGATCCTGGGAAGGGAGCAGGTTGCTGAACTCTGCCCTAAGCTCTCTCTAGGATTTCTGGTTTATAAGAAAGGGTGCTGGGCCCCAGTGTAGACAAAAGGCAGCTCAATGAAACTTGCTCCAGGTCCCCAGCCTAGTGGAGAGCAGTAGACACGTTTCTCCAGAAGAAAGACAATAAGGATCCCAAAAACGCAAAGGGAGGATGGGCAATAGGGAAGTTTTGCCAACGCAGGCGGCCAGGATGTGTTTTACAAGTGAAAGGTTGAGAGGCCTAGTCCCAAAAGTGAGCCTCTGTACCATTCTCCTAGGCAGAGCAGGCAAACGTGCTCCAAATACAAACACCATGAATGTTTAATTACAACGGTCCAAACTCTACAGTAGAATTCACAAGGCCACACAGTCGGTAGAGAGCCAACAATACAAGCCACCTTTTAAACAGGACCTCTCTTATGCCCTCCCCCCCCCCCAACATACTTTCACCCACACAAAATGACAGGCACAAATAGACATCGAACTGTCTATGCTCACAAGTCACATCTACGTCTAACTGCTACCAATTGAGCCCAGCAGTCCTTGTTGATGCAAGAATGGATTCTCTCATTCACCTACCTACTCGCTGACCTCATTGGTGCATACAAAAATAGCCCAATGCTACTATATATTTTCCTAATCCTGTAAGCACCAAAGCGCAGCCACTGTGCTAACACCAGTCGCTAACCCCCGGAGTGCACTTGGTGAGATCTACTAGTGCAGCATGTGAAGAGACGGTTTGGTGGGGAAGAAAAGTCCCAGTGTCTCACCATAAGGATGGTTGCCCAGGGACAATAAATGAGATTCTATTGCCTGCCCTTCCAGCCCCCAGGAGTAGCCGCGTGGTGTTAAAAGTCATCAAAACAGGTGCAATGGCCAGTGAACAAAACAACTTGACTGAATGTTAGCCTGTGATATAGCAGGCTCTGGACAACAGTGCCACCTGGAGTTAGGCACCAAAGGAAAGCAGTGTAAAGCTAAACCCCGAATGGGAAATAGACACCGGCTGCTAAAAGGAATGAACAACATAAATAGAATACAAATCTGCCCCAATGAAAGAGTCTGGACAAAGAGGGGCTACACACACTGCGCTGAGCTGTGACCTGCTGGCCTGAGACAAATACCCAGCACCGCAATCCAGATTCAACTGCTGGGTTGGTGCATTCCAACAAGTCCACGGTTGGCACAGGGCTCCTTTAGCTCTGATGACTCCCTTCAGGATGAATGGACAACCTCCCCTCCCCTTCCCCCGCTGAACCACTGCCGGTCTAGGGGACCCACCCCTGGTGTGGGGGCAGGGAGAACATCCTAAGTCAGCTTCATCAACCCGTCTCATCCCTGTGATATGAGCGAGGACAGGAGCCTCGTCGGAGATCAATGGGTGGTGCTGGCCTGGCTCTTGCCCGGTGAAGGCCAATGTTTGGGGTCAGTGTCTGTCTCCTTGCTGCCTAGAGACAGTAGGGGAATTCGCACTTGTGTTTGGCTGCTGTACACCAGTGGTGCTTGTTGCTGTTAGGCAGCTGCAAAGCAGCCATGAGCCTCCCACCCACTGGGGGGGGCTCTGCATGCCCTCTTGCAGGTAACAATACTGAAGCGCTAGCAGATGCGTTAGGGCAGCAGACTGTCTCTTGGCGGGAACTGTTTGGAAGTGTCTGGGGTGCCGGGCGGCTGAAGAAGCCACAGTGACGCTGGAGTGGGTTAATTAACCGTGTGCCAGAGTGAGCTCTTCTAAGGCAGGTGATCCAGAGACTATGAGACGTATAACCTGGTGCAGTGATAACTGATCCCTAGACCACAGGAGAGACCGTTCAGAGCTGCACTGCAGAGAGCAGAATGTGGCTGAGTGCACTCTTTGCTTGACAAGACCAGGCCGATGGCAGGATCTGGAGGGGCTGGAGTCTCTGGGGACATTAAACCTGCAAACTAAGAATTTAGCTCAGGTATGGAAGAGCTGTAAAGAGGAATTTAACCTCTAGGTAGACACTGCTATGGCCGATAAAGAGGCTGCTATGAAAATAATCTGGTTTGTACCTGACTGGAGAAAAGGGGAGCGAGCTCAGTCAGCCTGTGAGTGCAGAAATTCCCCAAGCTCAATGCGCCTTGGAAGCAATAATGGGCTGTTTTGAGGCTCGCTGTAACCCAGGAAGAATGAACGTGTGGAAAGACAGAATTTCTTTCCTGGGGAGGCTATCGCTGAGTCCTGACCACAAAGTCCAGGCTCTCTTTCTTTTTGTTCCTTTGATTTCTTAATTTAATTTTATATTTTCCACTGTGCTTTAATGTGGTCTGGTTGTACATTGCTAGCAGCCAGTTAACCTCTTCCAGCTGTATGTCTGGGTTCACCAGACTGGTCGGCATAAGGTTACAACTTGTCACACTCTAATTGAAATCAGATCACTTTCTTCCCAAGTAACATGGCTGCATACAACTGTTTCTGCTGCTTTGGGCTGGAAACATTTCACCAATACACTTAGAGTTGCATCATGGTCAGACCCTCTGACCATAAACATCTCAAAAGCATCTCGAGAAAGCCATTACTCAGTGCACCAAAGTGCTTACAGCTGATGTGACTGCAGAGGTACAACATATAGATTAGGGATTGCCCAGGCAGAGAGTAGGTGTTGATGCACACCTTGAGCTGTGGATACCTGACAGAATCCAACAAGGAGGGATCCATAGAGGCTGAGGTGGAGCTAATAAAAATGGTACAGTACATATCTCTCTCAGAAGAAAGGCTGAGAGAGATGCTGAAAAGTACAGAGCATGACAAAACGAATGATCCCACAAGCATGACCAGTGACAAAAGACCCAAAAAGAGAACAACATTCTTTCAGATAAGAGACGATTTGTGTGTGTAGAATGGTGGCATATTTTGGGAGAAAGAAGAGTTAGTTATTCCCGCAGCTTTTAGGAATAAGAATATGCACAAAGTTTATTTGTTGTCTCTAGGAATTGAAGGTTGTTTAAGGCAAGCCAGGGAGACGATATACTGGCCAGGAATGACTGAGCGATTCTGGATTTTTATGGAAGTGTGTGATGTATGCAGATCGTGGGAAGACCGTCAACCGAAGGAGACCCTGTGACAACATGACGTTCCAGAAAGCCCCTGGGCAAAGGTGGGAGTGGATTTATTTATCTTTGGAGACAAAGGACACGATCATTGTAGGCTATTTACAGAGGGACTGTTTACCAGACTCAGCATTGAGAATGGTCATACGGAAGATAAAGCACACTTTGCACAGAACGGGATACCTGATAGCATGCGTTCCGATAACGGACCACCGTTTATTTTCAGGAGAGTTCTGGAAGTTCAGTAAGGACGAGGATGTTGATCACAGAACATCTTCGTTAGGTTACCCTCAGAGAAACAACAAAGTGAAAATTGCTAAGAAACTTGAAAAAAGGAAGACCTGCAGAAGCTGACCCATACTTCGCACTATTAGATCACAGGAATGTTCCCTCATAAGGCCTAACTTCTAGCCCGGCCCAAAGATTGCTGAGCCAGAGAATGTTGACCCTCTTGATGACAAGTGGAAGATTGTTACAGTTTGAGTAAAAGTGCTTCACTTGGCGAACTACCGAGAAACCAACCAAAATGACAAGCATTTTACTACAACAGATCTGTGAGAAATCTGCCAGCTCTGGAGCTGGGTGACACAGTGCAGATACAACCATTAACAAACAGGGTAAGTGTTAGCACAAAGCTAAACCAGGAAACCAATTCAGATCATTTCAAGTGCAAATGGACAATGGACAGACAGTGAGGTGAAATCGGTGAAAGTTAAAGAAATCTCCAAGGACATTATGGACAACAAACGTCTTAGGGTTCTACAGGAGGAGAATCCCAAGCCACAGTTGTAGGACAAGGATGATATCAGGGGCACACCACAGGAAAGACGGGTGGGTGTAAGAGGGTGTTTCAACAGAGACTCCAACAACACCAAGCCTAGAGACTGTGGTTGATGCAGATGGGAGGAAGACAGCACTGTGACTCCAGCACTCAGGACTTTTAAAATAGACGGAACCCAAACATTGGCACAGATCCTGCAGGGACAGTGTGGTATTGATGGAGAATCGGGCTGGCTGATCCGACTTTCTCATGGTTCTGTGATCTTTTTGCCTGACTTTAACTGTCTGAAAGTATGTTTTGTCTGGGAATTTTTTTTCAGGGTCCCTCCCTTTAACTGAGCAAAACTCTGCCATCTGCAATTACCTGACAGTTTATCCGGGAAGCACCTTTTTCATACATTCTGCAAAAGGAGCAATCACCATTTGCAGTGTGTCAGATGACTCAGGAAAATGTGGCCCCATATGCACTTCATTCGTTCTGGCTGTGCCGGCTTTCTCTAGTCCGTATGCCTCGCTATACTTGTGGGCTGTCAGTAACTCATTACACAAAATTGGAGCCAGGATTTCTACATTCCTGACAATACCAGTAGCAGCAACATTTTGTTACCCACCTAGCATCTACACAGTAATTACTTTGCACCTGACTTGACTTAGCAGCATCCATGTATCAACACAGCAGGGCTAGAAACATACCAGATGGATCAGACGGTGCTTAGACATTGGTAAACAAGAAGAACTCAGCTGCCTTTTGTAGACAGCCAAGAAAGGACAAATCAATGTGGATAAAAGGTCTGCTCCTACTCCCATTAAAATCCAGATTAAAACTCTCTTTGGTGTCAGCTGGCATGAGCATGGGCCACTCATTGCTGTTCTCACAGAGCTCTGGGTCTGTCTATAAGGAAGTAGTTCATAACATGCCAGTGTTAGGGCTAACTCAGTTTCCCTCGCTCCCCCTGACACCAGCAGATGGTGCCCACCTACAGCCGCATCCCTGGGGTTTGTAGAGTCAATAAACCGGTTGCCATGTGCTGCAAATGGCTTTCTCTGGGCAGTACTTTACAGCAGCTCTTGGCGATTATTCAGATTATGGAGCCTCTGGTGCTCCAGACCAAGACAGTAACCCTTTCCCTGCCACCCTCCCTCCCCCGTTCCCAACAAGTGTTGGTTAGTTTTGATCAACTGGAGAGAGTCCAGAGGAGAGCAACCAAAATGATAAAGGTTTAGAAAACCTGATGGAGGAGGAAAGGCTAAAAAACCACTCGTCATGTTTAGTCTTGAGGAAAGAAGACTGAGAGGGGTCTGATCACAGCCGCCTGCACATACGGTAAGAGCTGTTATAAAGGGGACAGGCACAAATTGTTCTCCATGGCCACTGAAGGTAGGACAAGAAGTAATGACCTTGATATGCAACAAGGAAGATTTATGTTGGATACTAGGAAAATCTTTCCAAATATAAGAGTAATTAAGCTCTGGAATAGGCTTACAAGGGAGGTTGTGGAATCCCCATTACTAGAAGATTTTTAGAACAGGCTGGACAAACATCTCCCAATGATGGTCTAGGAAGGTTAACTTGGTCCTGCCTCTGCTCCAGTGGGCAGGACTTGTTAACTGTTCCAGGTCCTTTCCAGCCCGACATTTCTACGATTCTGCGAAGCCCAGTAGGTCAGGTTAGACTGGAATCACAAGGCAAAGAATTAAATGTACATTATTGAAGACACTGGCTTAGGGCTAAATTAAATATTAACCTCGTCATCCTTTCACTTCCCCTTTAGTGACTCCCTATGATGCTAGAATATTTAGAAGGGGCTCTGAAGAGCATTTTCATTCACAATTTATAACTCAGGAGCTTGTCGGATTTGTGGCTAGTAGGACGTTTGAGTTGCCACCAATGAGTCCTCAGAGGAGCGAACGGGAGGAGTGAAATCTAAATCTACATTTTCTTGATGATGTTTCCCTTTAAAGTAGCCCACGTCCACACTCAATTGCATGTTCTGCTGCCCTTCTTGTTTGTCTTAGGTAAGTAACTGGATAGTTTTCAAAAAGTTGCCAGACTGTGGTGATATTCGTCTGATACAAAACAGTCATTTGGGGTGAACTCAAACAGGGACCAAGGCTGTGCAACACTTATTACTGGTCTGTGAACATGAGAATAGATCGTTAGCTCAGATGAATGATCCAGCTAGTGAGCTCTCCAAAACAGCTGACCTTAGCCTGGGGGAGGAGCAGAGTTAATGGGAGGAAAGAAGCATGGAGGTTATAACGTTATGAGCATTTATGGATGGATTTGTATTCTGGTAACATTCAAAGGATTCCAATCTGGAGGAAGGGCCCCATTGTGCTAGTTGCTATACTAAAATCTATTTGTACAAGCCCCTTATTCGGGGCGGAATACCGGAGTCGACTGGAGAGTGACCTGCGTCGATTTGGCGGATCTTCACTAGACCTGCTACATCGACTCCCGGTGCATCGATTGCCGGAGCATTGGTCTGGCTGTAGTGTAGATGTAGCCAGTGTGCTAGCTCGAACCAGGCTAGTCTGGGGATGTGTGCCTGGGCTGGAAATGGCATCTCCAGCCTGGCCGCGGTCGTTCCCTAAGTCACTGTGGGGCTGCAGGCAACTTTCTTCCCCTCTGCACTGCTGTGCTCCCCTCTGGAGGCTGGAGATAACACTCCAGCACTTCACAAGATGAGAACAGAAATCCCTTTCAGAGTCAAGGCACCAGCAGCCGTAACCGCTAATGCACGGTGTAGTCACACATGGCTCTTGGGCTTTTTCAATGAGGAGGGATCAATTGGTAAACAGGGAAAGAAGTTAGCTGTTGTTTTTTTAATTTCACCCCTCTCTACTCTAATTCAGTGGTGTCCAGTACGTTTGCCACTAGCCACATATGGCTAATAGGTATTGAATTGTGGTTAATACGTGAGCATACCAGATTTCAGGGTTATGGTACACGAAAAAGAATGCAAAGTGTCACATTGAAGTAATTTTGTGTTAATGTGCTGATTCATATTTTTTAATATCTACTTGTTTTTGATATTAATAAAAATATTTGGCATTTGTAGTATGTTTTTAATCCTTTTTTATAATGTGACGAATAAGAAAAATTCAAAACCACAAGTGTGGCTAGCATCGAATTTCTATTGGACAGCGCTGCTCTAATTGGTTGCCATGAATTTGCATTGAGGCAAATTGATTAAAACGGATGTGCTCTGAGGTGATACCTAATTGAATTCTATTGGAAGCTCTATTCAGATGTTATTTACTGGATTAAATTAACAAACTGGTTAACTTGAAAGGATACTCTGTGGCAATTTTTTTGTAAGTAGCTGGTAAATAAGAGGTAATATGGAGAAATTGACAGAAGTTAGATACAGGCCAAGTCAAACTCATTAAAATCCATTTGCAATATTTAAAAAAACTAGTTTAATTAGAGAAATACTTAGCAACACACTGAATTACTATTAATAGCACAGGAGACATCTAGTGTGCTCATGTAGTGTATGCAAAGGAGGGTTTATGGAGTGTGGTGATTCAGTTAAAACAAACATAAAATACTTTTAAATCTCACTTAATTTTACTGTGCCCTGTTATCCAGCTATAAAATGGAGGATGCTCATAATCTCTTTCTCCCACTTTGTCTGCCGTGTCTGTTTGTACTGGGAGTCTTGCAGGGCAGGATCTGGTTCATGTTACATGTTGGTATTGTGCCTCGCTCAGTGTGGCCCTGAGCTCGGTTACAAGAAATAATAATTGGCCCGATCCATCTTCCACTGAAGTCAGTGGAAGCTGCCTGATGGACACAGTGCCAACAGCCTGTGGGATTTGCACTGCCATGTTGTCTAGACCGGATCCGAGCAGGGTTAGATGAAGAGGGTTTTTACCACTGCAATGTTTTGGGATCCACCCAGAGCAGTGAGGGGTTCCGTCACTGCCCACCCTGCAACTTGGGGGGCCTGTGTGCTTTGCAGTTGTGGTTCAGATCCTCAACACCACCGGCTCTCACCAGTTTAAACAGGCTGACACCAACATCCCTTCCAGGCCCGGGTCTGCCCTAAGCCGTCCTCCCCACGTCAGACACTCAGACCAATCCTCTGTGGTTTAGCACTCCCGAAGGTGTGAAATCAGCTCACTTTGGCACCCACACCATTTGCACACCAGGGACCGGCAGTAAAAATAAACATACGTCAAAACCACAGATTCAAAGACTGAATTGTCTGGGGAGAGCAAACAAAACACAAGTCGCACAGCAAATGAGCATCAGGCTTTGCACTCCCATATTAGATAAAATCTCTTTTCCAATCAGAGTTACCTGTTGCCTTAAAATAGCTTCCCGGTGTAACCCCTGGCACTAGGAGAAATCCAGTGTTCACGGACAGCCTCCCGCCCCAGGACTTGCCCCCAAGTTCGGACTGGTCTTCGGTTCAAATCTCTTCCATTTCAAAGGTTTTTCTTTTCTTCAGTCACTACAGGAATTCAAGGTGGGGGAAACTCCCCGCTTTCTTGGTTGCCATTGGCTGTCATGGTTCCTCTGGCTGGACAATAGTGTTTGAAGCCAGTCGCCTGCGGTTGGGGATTGGGGTCCCAGTCTGATTGCTCCAGTGCCCTTTTGTGAGGTGCTGACATTGTATCACAGTTACAATTTTCTATGTCTACACACCCCAGCCTTCAGAACGATCATCTGTCTATGGAGCTCGGACTGATTCTAAAGTTCGGTGCATTACGAGCTTTTATAAAAGATCTGACTCAAGATGTCCATACAGTAAAATACAGTATGTAATCAGTTGGCTTGTCATCTTGCTTTTCGGGGTTTAAAGCTTCTGTTCTCCTCTTGGGGTACCTGGACCCTGATTGTCACAACCACCTTCATCAAACTCTCACAATGCTGGCCTCAGCAATGTTACCGCGGGATAATGAATGAGAGACAGCTGTGCTGATCTGCTGGTACAAGAGGGTTTTGCACTAGCCTGGGAGTTCACTGAGGCTGGGGTACCTATTGCTTTTGGATAGCTGTTGGAGGTGGAACCGAAAGTCTCCTGAAGAATATGATCAACAGGGTTGTTAGAGACAATGTGAAAGTGGCAAAGAATGCTGGGGACTTTTCCCTTTTCAGAGTCTGCGTTGGGGTGATGCGTCCCTAGCTGTCCCTAAATGAAGATTTTGTGTGTTTATTGAGTATCTAAAGGGAGCTTGTCAGACTTGCCAAAGAGATTTGGGAGCACATGTCTGACTGACTTACCAGGTCTTGTGCTCCTGAGTCTGTTAGGTGCTTTTGAAAATAACTCTGTAGTCCACACACACACAGAAGGCACAGCAGTGACACCTATAGTTAAGACTGTGCAACACTGTCATTATTAACCCTGATTTTGGTTGCTTATAACTTCAGGCTGAAATTTTCCTCACTGGGTCTCTATGTAGGGTGACCAGACAGCAAATTTTAAAAAAATGGGGGGGGGGGAGAGGGTAATAGGAGACTATATAAGAAAAAGACCCAAAAATCGGGACTGTCCCTATAACATTGGGACATCTGGTCACCCTACCTCAACCTCAGGTTGGATCTTTGGCAAAAATTCAAGATATCTATATCTCTCTCTATATATATAGTGAAAATGATATATTTCAATAATCTCATTCTCAAATCAGCTGAAGCGTTTTGGCCCAAACTTTTCCTAAAGATCCAACCAGAGGCAGAGACCAAACATGGAAAATTTCAGCCTGAAGTTCTAAGCCACTGAAAATGCATGTGAAACCTTCTCTCAGCAACAAGCACCTAAAGCACAGCTGTCTGTTACACGTATGTTACTATCATTTAGGATGGAGTCCAGGCTTGGCGTTGGCGGGAGCTGTAGGAATTTGCAGTGTGTGGTTATACGGTGGAGACGGAAGGCACTTCCTCGTGGAGGTTTGGAATCTGTCGGTGTCTGTGGTTACCAGGATGTGAGGGTGCTAAGAGCTGGTAAGTCGTCAAACCTGCTATTTGCGTGTTTTATGAGTCTGCGTGGATGGGTTTGGTACTTCAGCCACCTCCAGTGGTTGTAACCCAAGTGTCGGTTGATACGAATTTATACCCAGGCCCACGTGTGTCCTCAGTGTAAGTCCTTCCAGCACCCAGTAGAGTCATTCTGAGGGTAGGAGTTTGTCCACGGTAAAAGTTTTCCTTTTCTTGGAGACTGTCTGCAGGAACAACTGCTCCTGCCTCTTGCTAGCTGGCCGTACGTAAAACACGGCCTGGAGAAGTGTTAAACACAGACTGTCTCCAACAGGTGACCACTTGGTGGATAAACTATGTGTGTGGAGGGAGGGGGAGCTCCCTGTGTTCTCAAGTGCTTCTGCCATATGCTAAAACAAGGAGGAGCCCAGGTCTCCTACTTTCGATTGCATCATCACCTAGGAGAGATGGGAGCACCAGCTGTGTGCTGCTTTCTGCCAGGCTCCATCTCAATAAATAAATTCAATAAATCACCTTTTGTCAATGAATTCACTGATGCTTCCCTCCCGCCTGCTCTGTCCCCTGACGTCCTCGGGATGTCTTACACCGGTGACTCATATCTCCAGCTCTGGTTCTCACTTGGATTGCTGCCTTCTATTCTGTTCTGTATCAGCTCTCACACCGCACTCCTCACTGCGGTCTCTGAGCACCGTCTGGCCCCGGATTGCGCAGTGGGGCAGGGAACTGTAGTTCTGGGCCGTATTTTCCTTTGCTCATGCAGTAGCAGCTGTGGCAGGGGTCGGCAACCTTTCAGAAGGGGTGTGCCGAGTCTTCATTTATTCACTCTAATTTAAGGTTTCACTTGCCAGTAATGCATGGTAACGTTTTTAGAAGGTCTCTTTGAATAAGTCTATAATATAGACTAAACTATTGTTGTAAATAAGGTTTTTAAAATGGTTAAGAAGCTTCATTTAAAATTAAATTAAAATGCAGAGCCCCTCGGACCGGTGGCCAGGACCCGGGCAGTGTGAGTGCCACTGAAAATCAGCTCGTGTGCTGCCTTCCGCACCCGTGCCATAGGTTCCTACCCCTGAGCTATGGCAGTGCCCATATGTCCGATGGGCTCCAGTGGAGGCCTGTCATTTGCAGCCACTTAATGCAAGTGCCCATGTCTTAGGCGCTGCTGCACAATTTGTGCGTGCTTTTTTAAATACAGCCTGCTGCCTGCAAAGGTGAAGTGAGACCCAGATCCCATAGTGGCATGTGCAGACAGGACGAGATGAGATGCTGTTGGAACAGTCTGGCATGGGTCACACTGTCACATCTGGGTCTATAAAAATCATGGTGAATATTCCACGTGCCACTCAGTATTGAGAGGTTGCAAGTTTGCACTTAAAAATGCGACTACATTGCAGGGTAGAGGCAACTTTCCCCCGTTCACTGCAGGATCCCTTGTACCTTTTTCTGAAACATCCGGGGCTGGCCACTGGCAGAGGCAGGATTCTGGCTGAAAAGGACGCTTGAGCTGATAATCTGGTCATTTCAAAAAAACAAACCTGCACCCTTCCTTCCTTCCCTCCTTTCCCATTAAAAAACTCCAGCCCATCCTGATACCGTGCAGCCACGCTTTGTTTCCTGGAAGCTCTGCAGATGCTCCAAAAAGGCCTTAAAGGCCAGATTCTGAGCCCCTTATGTTATTCATGTTGGAGGGTGTCTTCTCCCCACCAACAGCCCCAGCCGAGCCCCTGGCCCCTCTGGCTGTGGGAGGCGCGGCTGAAATCAGCCCCGGGGCTATTGGAACGTTCTCCTGGTACAAAGCTCCATCGAAGGGTTGGGTGTTTTGATCCTTAATTCCTCTTCTTCCCAAGTCTCTGGGGCCGTGTTTGTGTCATCGCCTCTCTCAGCCCAGCTCTTCTGTCTCTTCCTTTCACCCTTTGTCTGTGTCTGTTTCCCTGTGTCTGTCTGTCTGGTCTCCCCCTTTGTCTGGGTGTTTGCCCTTGTCTGCGCTTCCCTCTGTCTCCCAGCCCCTTCCCTGCTCCCCGGCCCACTGCTGGGCCTGCTCCCCGGCTCTGTCCCAAGCCCTGGCCCCCCAGCGCACGGTTCCACCAGACTGGTCTGTCCCAGCTGGAACCGCCTCCGCCTGCTGGCTCCGCACCGGCCCTGGGGAATCGGTGACAGCCAGTGCCTGCCGTGGGTTGCCAGCTGTGGTTGGACAGATTCCTGTTGATTTCGTCACATGACCTGCTCTTGAATTAAAGATTAATTTTTCATTCCTGCAGACTCCAGGACAATCCGGAGGGACAAACCTGGCCCCAGCTCCCACCCCTGTACCTCAGAGCGTCCCTGCCGGTGGCTCTCCGGCACTCACCGTGTGGCTGCTGCCCCTGCCCCTCCGCCCGGGGCCTGTTCTGCAGGGCTTAGGGAGAGGAATAGCGTAAGGGACCCTCTACGCTACTCCAGGGTCATCTTGGCACCGGAGACGATCCCTCCAGGGCTGGGTCAGTTGCAGATTTTGCCAGCCGTGGGGCACAAAAGAAGCTGCACCACCTCAGAGTCTTTACGTTTAAAGGTGCAGTTAAAGTGAATGGATTCGTCTAATAAAAGCGCGCACTCTCTCTCTGTATCGAGTTGATGTAATAGGTCTAAGTTTAATGGAAGATTGCCTAGATAACACCGACGTTATCGGAGCAATTATGACACCCAGATACCATTTCATTCCACTATCAGTAAGCCCTCCCAGATGCACCAGAACATGAGTTGCAAGCTATATTTCCCCACTGCCACTGAATTTGTATTGTGTCTGAAGAGGCTGCCACCTGAAGGTAATCGCATTGGGAGGTTTTTAAAGTGTGGAAATCCCAGGTCGGTTTGCAATTTCCCCAGAGGAAACAGCTAATGACCCGAGGACAGAACCTGATCTCCAATTTCTTTTGCTTTTGTTCCTATTTTACAAGTACCTAGAACGTCCTGCTAGCCCGGTTTTCTTTCGAGTCTTGATGTGACTGCAGCATTGCTTTCACAAAAACAGTGGCTAAGGTTGTGCCCAAAGTTTATCATCACCATCTGAAAATGAAGTTTAACTTGTAAATTTTGACTGAATGGAAACTTGTTCTACCAGTTCCTAGTTCACAAGGCATGTCTTTGATACCCTTCACAGCCTCTTCTGGTTCCATGAGATACTGTCTCTTTCTATCCCCACACACACATGGGTGTGTACAGTTGACTTGGAAATATGAACTGTCTCAGGCATGTGACTAGACCCTAGGTGGTACGGGAACTTTGAAAGGATTCTGTAGATCCCAGGGTAGAAAAGAGGGTCTAGCGGATAATGCACGGGACTGGGACTCAGAAGACCAGCATTCTAGTCTCAGCTCACCATAGAGTTTGTGTGACATTGGGCATGTCACTTAAGTTTCTTTGTGCCTCAGTTTCCCCTTTGGAAAAGGAGGATAATTTTTCCCTGCCTTGCAAGAATGTGTAAGGAAAACAATCCATTAATGACTGAGTTACTCAGCTAGTGCAGCGGTAAGGGCTACATGAGTGTCAAGCTGTAGAACTCCCATGGAAGCCATGGGGCGTCTTGCTGTTACCACCTCAGCTGGATCTCCCAGTCTGTGATAAATCTATTAATTCTTGGCAGGGCAACATGCAAACCTGCTGCTGCTCCTTTAGTGAGCCAGTTTCAGTAAGTGGGGATCACTGGACTGAATGATTTGGTGGGTTTGTGTCAACGATTGCGTGAAAAGAGCCAGGAGTCATTTGTAAGTGTTCAGTTAGTTTATCATGATACGGCAGCTGGTTTTATTCTTTCCAGCTGGTTTGGCTGTGGTCAAGTAGATGGAAGTCGGTTGCATAATCTGCAGCTACATGTTCAGAGAGGGGAAAAGCAGAATCCGAGAGCGACCCACCGCTTGAGCAGATGAATCAATTCGTAGGGTCTGTCGACACAGCAAAAAAACAACCTGCGGCACCACATTGGCTCAGCTTACTTAGGCTCAGGCTGCAAAGCTAATAATAGGCCCTTGGATTGGAGCCAAGGCTCTGAGATGCCACAAGGGCTGCAGCCCAAGCCCGAATGTCTCCCCTGCTGTTTTCAGCCCTGCAGTCTGAGCCCTGGGAGCCTGTCGGGTGACCCGGGCTCTGAGACTCGGCGCAGGGGCATTTTATTGCAGTGCAGGTGGCCCCACAGATTCCAAGGCCAGAAGGGACCGTTGTGATGGTCTAGTCTGACCTCCTGTATGACACAAGTCCAAGAACTGCCCCACAATAATGAACCGATAACACCTGTTCCATGTCCCTTTTCAGTGTCGTTATCATCTGGTTCAGAAATATGGGGTGTGTGGTTTTTTCTCAGATCCCAGGCTAGATGGGGCGTAACTATGTGCAATGTCATTTATCTCATGCCCGCATGCGAGGGAAGTGGACTCGGAGCATGTTTCACCTCGGGGGCTCTTAGCCATGTCTGGGAGAGTCCAGTCTGCTGCTATTCGAATGTGATGGCACAGATGAGGGCTTCCGGGACTTTGAGCCCTTCTCTGAAACGCATGGAGTACCCCCAGTTTTAAGATGCAGCTGTGGGGCAAAAGACCCAGAGGCCTGATGAATGGTCAGGAAATGGTTCAGGGAGAGCACCCTGGCCGAACCCAGACAGAAGTACAGGGAATGGGTTTGATGTATACAGGCCACGCTGACCACAAGGAGCAGGCAGAAAGCCAGCATCTTTCCTTTGCTCTCCGCATTCTGGGGCGATAGAACATGGGGGTCAAGAATATGAAGCCCGTCCGAAGCTGGGCCCCAATCCTGCTCCCTCTGAGTGAAGTGAATGGCAGTGTCCCCACTGGCTTTACTGGGAGTAGAAATGTGGGCTCTGAACCACAGCTGGGTGCAGATGTGCCAGCCAAATGTCCAGGTCACCAATGATGTGTTTGCCCATCAATTTGCTTCCTAGCAAATCAGTATTTTGTGCCAATTTGCTGGCCAATGAGAAAAAAAAGCATCTGCTTTGTGTGGCTGAATTGCATTTTGTTGTTCACCGGGACCGTGTTCCAGAACCAAAGGATGTTGTGGAGTAATGTTGGTGTGTGTGTGTCATGGGGGATGAATTGAGTTTGTTAATCCAAATAAATCAGCTGTATACGGATTGTACCAAAAGGAGGCCCAGGCCTGACCTTTACCCAGAGACGTCTGTCTGTCTAATGGGACCAGCGACTCACCTCCAGTTGGAAAATTTATTTCCCAGGGTTTTGAAAAAAATACTTTAAGTGACTGTGTAACTTGGTCCGGATCCTGTCAAGTGGTGTCACGGGGCCCACTGTTGCTTCAAGGGCCATATTTACAGCCCGGCATTTGCTTTTGCATGCTTCCTTTTTCCATGGAGTGGCACTACCTGCACTGATTTCTCAGCAGTCAGGCTCTTCTCTGCCCTTGGCACAGGATGTGCGCGCAACGTTAACCACATAATGGGCTGGATTCTGCATTCTTTCCCCACACCCACTCCAGTTGCTGTGCTGCATGTACTTCCCCAATGCTAAGCTAACAATAAGCACCTTGGAGACACACCCGGTTCTTAATGTTTGACTGTGGAACATTCGGTATGTCTGGAATTTTTTTTCATTTATTCTTGATAGCAAAGGCGAGCGTTTGCTGCTGCGCTTGCCCAAGCTTCCTCAATTGCTCCGCGATACCGAAGCTGGTCATGTTGTAGTCACATAGCCAGAAATCAGAGGGCTTTGCCTTTTCTGATCTGAGGGCTGAGAGTCATGTGGGAGCCAGTCCTGTTATCTGTGGATGCAGTCAGCAGTTGTTGGCGCTAGTCGGGGCCAAGGTGTAAGTATTGGCATGAAATGGTTTGTACGAGTAACTGTGAATTGTGCATTTGGTCTATTTGTAGTGTGTAGCTGGTCACGTGACATTTGGTTCTGCTTCCTGAGTGGATAACAAGCCTTTCAGCAGGACGACATCAAATGCCAAAAACCGTGTTTCTGGCATGAATGTGTGAAACCTGCAGGGTTCGGGAAAAGTTTTTTGAAAGCCCCAGTGATCGCCTGAATGTTCAGAAACACTGAACAGCACGACCCCACAACCAGCAAGGAACCGAATGTGAACTGTTTGTTGTATGCACAGATCTGTTTTATCCTTATTTTACTAGATCTATGTCATCAATCTGACAGAGGTTGTGTTTAGCAGAAGGTCTGGAATACTTGCTAGCTAATCTTCAGTGTGATTTTTTTGGTACATATTCAGAGCCAGCAAAAGCATGAAGAATATTGCTTTTTGGTTTGGCATGGTACACGCCGATACAAATAATGTGTCTATTGCATTGCATTGTCCTTAGCACTTTGTTGGCATTGAATTTGAAATTGCTGCCTTCTGTGGATAACTTTATAGTCCCACTGAAGGAAATGACGCTGAAAAGGGATTGCAGAATGGATGCAATGCAGGCTGATATATTTGTCTGAGGTTAAAAAGAAAAAGGTTTTAAGAGCAGCAATAAGAGCGCTAGGTAATTCTCATCCAAGGAAAAGCCAGGATTAAAATTCTGGAGCTGGAAAAGGAAGGGTTAACACACCCAGACTTGAAATTTATGTAAAAATTCTTTTTTTCCCTTGTGATTAAAACCTGGGACATTGTTGCATATTCATGAGGCCTGATGTAAAATGACCATCATTTCTGCTCTTGGTGAGCAGTGAATAATGCATTGTGTCTAGAGTTTTTTAACTGCTTAATACTACTAGAGTAATGACCTTGTATCTCACTTCAGTGAGTCCAGGCTCTTGGTCTGTTGTTGTATTCAGATCTTGTTCCACTGCTTGCATCCGACGAAGTGGGTATTAGCCCACGAAAGCTCATGCTTCAAAACTTTATAGTTAGTCTTTAAGGTGCCACAGGACTTTGTTACCTCTGCTATTCCAGACTAACACGGCCACCTCTCTGATTCTTGTGAAATATGTTACTCATGGCTGTGAGGGCTAGAGTAAATATAGGGGCCTTATCAATGAGAAGAAGAAGAGTACGTCTGGTTTTGCATACTGTAACTTTGACTAGTCAAAAGAACTGTAACCAGCAATGCTGTGAGCAGGGAGGGCTAGATGGGGCAGAACTGCACAGTCCCTGCAGAAGGATCGGGGACCTTGCTTTGCAGGCTGGTGCTGCCCTTCCAAAGTTTCTTGGTGCACTTGGGCATATGATCTGTTCCAGCGTTCAGCAGGGATTGATTACTCTCCTCCCCCCGGGGGCTATCTCTGCCCCCCTCCATCAGTGGGGAGGGAGGCTATGACCCTGCCTCCTGCCCCACCCATCTCTTTTCTGGCATTTTATGTTTATCTTTTTAAGGGCCTGATCCTGTCCCATTCCAGTCACAGGACATTTTGCCATTTACTTCTACAGGCGCCGGCTCGAGGCCGGACGGTGCGGTTTGACTCTGAGGAACTGTGATGGGGGAAATCTCGTAGCAATTGCGTCTCAGGGGCTCGAGCACAAGGAGGTGCAGTTTCCACATAAAATGATGTTTTGACTCATTTCCCCCACCCCCGTCACTGCCGGCTCTGAGACGCATTCTGGGTTCTCTGGCTCACGGGCCGTTGCTACCTGTCGAATACGGAGGCTGAGGCGGGTGCCTCGTTAACTATTCTGTTGATGGCGAGTGAATCAGAATTAGGGAATTATTATAAGGGACGCCCCTAATTTTTTTCTTCTCTGTGCAACAAGATGGGGAGTTGCTGAGCGGTGCAAAAAGAAATACCCCTGGCCAATGCAGGTGACTCCTGCTTATCATTATTAATCCTGGTGGTGATGACACTGAAATCCAGTGTGGTAGCCCTAGACCTGAATCTAGCTCACTCTTCTGTGGCTGACTGTGATGCTCAGACGCAAGGAGCCGGTCTGTTGAGTAAGAAGGTGCCATTTTCACACAGTCACTTTCCCGCCCATAACTGCACTTTTAAGCAATCCCAGTTTTATAACCTCTTTGGATGTTACAAATGGGAGCAGTGAACATATGCTGCCCTGTGTTCCCCTCCCTGCTGTTCTTGGGAAACGTAGTCCCCCGTGCAAAGGGACAATTTAGGTTCTGGTTCATCCAGCAGCTGAGTTTGTTGTAAACACATTTTAATTCAAACTGGATTGAATTAAAATGTGACCAGTTTTTTGAGAGATGCGGGGCTCTTTCCCTGTTTGAATGATGATCACAATGGGACAGCTTCTGCCCCTCTTACTCACGCTGAACAGTCCCTTACTCCACAACTAGCGCCGCTGAAATCTGTGGAACTACGTGTGAAGTATGGTATGATTCGTGTATAGATGTGGCAGGATTGGGCCCGACATAACTGTCTGTTTCTATAGTATTTGATTTCTTAAAGCTCTTTGACATGAATGATGTACGATTTCCAGACCCTTGAAGGTAGGCAGGCAGGCCTGTGTTTTATCTCCATTTCAGAGGTGGGGAGACTGAGGCACAGAGCGATAGGACTTGGGAACTAAAGAGGCCCGTGGGTTCACATACTCTGTAACCTCTATTCTGCTTCCTGTAGGTCTCAGTAAACTGAATCCAGAACATAGTCTGATATTTTGGACTCATTTATTTCCAATAAAACGTGAGTCAGAATTAATTTGCTCCTAATCCCTGCGAGGAAGCTCACCCGCCTTCCCCGGCACGCTGCAAACCACACCACAGCTGGCTAATGTCTGTGTGCTGCCTGGCCGAGTGGCTGCTGCAGGCATATCTCACGCAGAGCTTCCCTGCTTCTGTTGCCCTGCCCTTGGGAGGTCAACAGGTTGGTTTTTTTTCTTCTGCAAACCAGTCAGTCCACTTACTCTCACTGAGCTGCTGTCTACACGCCAGCGCAGCTCCAAACAATTCTGCAACTTACTACATTTCTATCTAGCACGGGGCCGATCTGTGAATTTTCCATTGTACAGAGAAGAATAGTACTGACATCCTGGTGTTGAGGGGGCTGCCAGCAACTCTGGTTTATTAGGGCATCAGTGAGCGCAGGCCGGCTCCCAGAGGCAGAGATGTAAGTACCGTGCGTATTCGCTTCCTGGCAGCTCTTTTGGGTTTTATGCAGCTTTTTCTGATGATCTTTTATGTTGCTTGTAGTGAAATATACTGAATCTTTATACAGTAAATGCAAACCGACTGTAACTAAGTGTGAAAGGATTAGATTTTTATTGGTAAATGTCGATTTCACCGAACACACAGAAACCAACGTACAAATATTTCCATTGAAAATAATCAAAATTCATAGCTAGACAAAGTAAGAAAAATGCCACGTGAGTACTTATTCGGGTTTAATGTAAGAATGGTTCCTCTGTATATTTTGACATGGGATATTGGGAATTTTGTGTTTTAACAGGTTCAAGAATAGCAGCCGTGTTTAGTCTGTATCCGTAAAGAAAGTGAGAAATACTTGTAGCACCTTAGAGACTAACCAGTTTATTTCAGCATAAGCTTTCGTGGGCTATAGCTCACTTCATCAAGTGAGCTATAGCCCACGAAAGCTTATGCTGAAATAAACTGGTTAGTCTCTAAGGTGCTACAAGTATTCCTTGCTTTCTTTGTGTTTTAACAGTTATAAAGCTTCAACTTTTTGAATCCCAGTGTTTATCATTAAACAATTATTGTCTAACCCCCCCCTTGTCTGACCACACCATAATTTCACACAACTGTGGAATTGTAAATAAACCCCCCAAAATGCTTAAAACGTGTTTTACACAACTGTGAAAATTTAAACCAGTAAATAACTTTAAAAATAAATTTCAACATTATCTGTCAATTATTAAAAAAAAAAAAAATTCTGCCAAGCCCAACTAGATGCAATATCTGCAAGAGAAAGTTTGAACTTTCTCATGCCCACTATATATACATAGATAGAGACAGACAGACAATGGAAAATTAATATGTATTTTGTGTGTGTCATAAGAACAATTCATTTATTTTAAGAAGTTGCTTCCTTCGTGCATTCATACTGGAACAATAATATCTTAAGTGTATAATAGAATGTATGCTGTCATTCCAAAACACTTCACAAGCAGACACATATGCCACTGAAATGCAGCCACCTCTGGGGTGCAGTAGAAATGTGATCACCTTGGATCCAGCAAAGCACATGCTTAAGTCTGCTTGCAAGTGACTTCAATGAGACTTAAGCAAACCCTTAAAACTTTTTCTTTGTGTTTAAGTGCTTTGCTGTGTTGGGCCCTAAAGAAGTAATAAGTGATATAATAAACCTATTATGAATTCCTCACTGTTCTGTCTCCAAGGTTTTGGCATTTCTTATGTTGTTTCCTTTTGCGGGGATTATGCAGGATGGCTCACTCGCTGGTTTTATAGTTTAACAATTCTCTCTTGTGCACAACAGAGTCCATCATAAATGTTAATAATTAACAGTTAAAATATTTCTCTTGAATTTAAATCCTCCTGTGTGCACTGTTGTATCTGCCATGCAACCAGTGCTAATAAATGTAACTGTAGAAACTCTACAGTGGAAGGTTGTGCTTCAGGCAGACCTGTTTACCCTGAATAAAAGCACGCCCTTGTAGAAGAGAGGTGAGTCTATAGGGGAATGTCAGAAACACATCTGCAAAAACTGGAAGTTAAACTGTCAGGCTGAAATATTCCTGTGTAAACTTCACAGCAAAAGAACGGCTGGTACCCGCCCTTGGAACTGTGGGCGTGCACGGTGTGTAGTGTGTTTTTTGTAAAAATATCTACGCAGCATGTGTAGACGTGTGCTTTGCTGAGTTTGCAAGATAAGCAGCAGCCGCTTCCCTATAGTCAGGCTTTAAAGCCAAATTTGGACCAGGCCCTCGGAGCCCTTAGGTGCATGTTGCTCCCATGGAACTCAATGAGGCTTGCACGAGGGGATGTTGTGTTAAAGGACTGTGAGAAACCTTGTCTCTCTGTTTCTGGGGAGGGAGGTTGTAACTTTTACAAAGGACTCTCTAGCCTCGCGGCTGCACGCAGCACTCACTTGTGTGTGCACCTCCCCACCCTTCAGACGCCACTTTCTGACTGCTTGTTAATGTTTCTCTTATTCAAATTAGTGCAGTGTCCAGGAGTGCAAGTAGAGCGGTGCCCTCCAGTGCGCAAGAGATTTGTGGTGGGTACAGGGTACGGGAAAAACTTGGGGCTAGTCCCCCTACAGCGGGGGGCGGTGGGGCTGCGCTCTGGAGGACATTCATTCTTTATATAGCGTTAAGACTTTGTTTAAGTTTGTTATCATATGTATGGTGCTGTTATGTTGGTCAGGGGTTCTCAAGAGGGGAGCAGTGGGTGGATGGAAGGTGTTTAAACAGCGTTTAAACACCTTCTGTTTAACAGATTCTGTTTCTCCCCATGGGTCTGAATTCTTCATGTTCATACTGCATCACATCCAGTCCAGATCATTAGAGGAATGCCTCTGTTTGCACGGACCAGAGGATGTTTGGATTCTGATGTCAGCCCAGTTCTGGAGCCGGACAGGAATCCGGTCTTGTCCCCAGTGTACAGAGAATTTTTCTTTGCAGCTGAGCTAGTCTCACGCTTTGTCTACACCACCACTTACAGCTCCGACACTTTCCTCACTCGGCGATGTGAAAATACCCACCCCCCTCCCTTCCCAGCTCGGGAGTTGCACAACCACACACTTGTTTAATAGGGTTGGAAGGTTGGCTATGAGAGAGTGAGGCAAACTCTACTTACAAGGCGTGCGGCATTGGCGGGAAAAGGGGAATGTGTTTAACTGCGGGTGGAAAATGATTGTAGGGTGGAAAAGGATATCAAAGGCTTTGCTTGATATGGAGTTTCTCTACCGTCGGGGCTACGTGAAACAGTCTGATCCTGTACTGGGCTGATGCTCCTCAGCTCTTAGTGAAGTTGTGACTGGGACGTTACGCCCAAGAGAAAAGGGGAAGATGGACTAATTGGGCTGCCTGTCACAAGACGTGTATTGATAGAGAAAATAATGAAACTGCCATTTTCAGATTGAAGTTTGTGGTGCCAGTTTGTCTGTCATTTGGATAATACTGTTTTAAATTATTGTCCAGGCAGCTCCATTGGTATGTGATTGTGTTAGTAACACTTGGCTACAGGCCCGCTGGAAGGCGAGGCAAGCTGATAAAATTTCTGTTTGGATACTCACCCTTAAATGACCCTTCTCCACAATCTTTGACTGTACAGGAGGACAGTCTGGGGACCTGGAGAGCCTGCTGATTAAACTCCAGTAGCCTGCGATAGGTTAGCACAGCTCATGGACCTAGGGCTCTGTAGTTGCATGGTGTGAGAAGGAAAGAGAGCGGTCTCTGTCAATGCCGAAAGAAAGCGGTCAGGAATCGGAAGAGGCTGCCCCAGTTAGATGTTTGAAAAGGTTTCACAGACTAAAAAAGCTCTGGGGACCAGTGAGCAGTGCACAGATATTTCACCATTCACCAATCATTCCAAAGAGGGGCTTCCCCGGGCCCTGGATGCATTCCCGGCATGAGCACCCCCTCCGAGGAACCCTCAGGAATTAGTCGGCCAAACTAGCACTGCGCAGGTAGCCTTGGAATAGGTGCTTGGGAATAAATGAACGGGATTGTAAATGGGGCAGAAAATCATTCCCAGGCCAAGGTAACAGCAACATGCCAACAAATTTGTGAGCCAACAAATTGAAAAAGAAGGTTTGAAATTGGAGTGTTCTCAGAAACAGTTTCAGCAGAACATTCGTTTTCATGAACTCACTCCATGTGTCGGTGAGTTCACAAGTTAGGGGACAGGATGGGAAACCTCTGTGCTTTTCTGTAGTTTCCTGTAGATGACGCTGCAAACACCCTTCCATAGGCATCCACTTTCAGGGCTATGTTTCTGTTGCAGCCTAAAGCGAAGGTGACAGCAGTGTTGCTTGATTCTGAAAGGCGAAGGCTCACTTTTGACGGACACTGCACCTGTTTGTTCCAGTGGAAAGGAGCTCTCCTCTCCCCTGCCTGCATCCCAGACAGAGTCCTTCTAGGTTTAAATACATTAGCTTATTCAGCATCACAGCACCCTGATGAGGCAGGTTTTGTTACTCGCATTTTACAGCTGAGACACTAAAGCTCAGGGTGATGAAGGGACTTGACCAAGCTCCCAAAGTGAGTCAGTGGCAAACTTGGGATTAGAACCCAGGAGTCCTGAGTTTGTGCCTCTAACAACCGCAGTGTATTGCAAGTCTACCCTAAGCATCTGACAGCCTCCCACCCACTTCCCAACCTCCTCAGCAAAGCCAGCTGGGGCCAGAGGGCCAGGCAGAGGGAGTTTTACTGTTAGGGAAAGCTGCCAGTAGGGGTTGAGATAAAGGGGGAGGCGTACTGGTTTCCCACAGGCTGCACATTATTAACACCACTGAGCTGTCACTGGGCATGGAGGAGTTTGTACTCCACACCTCGTGGCATCACACTGGGAGCAGTAAGCGCTTCAACTAGTATTTTGGCTGATAGCGGCTGGAACGAGCAGAGGCTCCCATGACTGAGTTACCCCAAACAGCTGCAGGTTTGGCAGCATTGCCTGGATCCTCACCCTGCCCCCCCATCTCTCCACTCCTTCAAGGAGAGCCCCTCATCTCACTTCCCCGGTCTATTGATGGCCAGGGACCTGACTGAGGAGCAGAGACCATCTGCGTGGTGGCACGGTACTGCACGTGGAAGGCTGGTCCTCTTGCCATTCCACACGTTCTCCCTTGAGTGATTTGTTTTTTCTGGGATGATAAAGGGACATTTCAGACACCACTTGCTGGAGTGTTAAGGAAATGCACATCCCCCTTGACATCCAGTCGTAACGGGAACCACCCGCGGGAGAATATGGGAAACAAGGGACATTTGCAAAGGGGCCAGTCCTGCCTTGAAGGGAGCACAAGTCAGTGCCAATGGGAGCTGTTAGTGATCAAGCTGGGCTGATCAAAACAATCTGTGAATTTGGCTAGATTTGGGCAAAGTCTCAGTCAAAAAACAAGGGGGGAGGGGCAAAAAGTTTCCGAAATGCTCCAGAATGAAATGTTTCAGATTTTTGTTTGGGAAAGATGTTTCAGTTTTGAATTTCCCTAAATTATGTTTTAAAACCCATCGGAATGAAACAAAATGAAATGATTTCAACTTTAGAACTTTGCCAGGAAATCCGAGAGGTTTTCATTCTGGTGTGATCCATAGCACATTTTTTTCCCACCCTGATTTTTTCAGCTTGCCCACCAAATTGGTTATTCACTCAGCTCTAGTCCAAACTTACAGGTCTCCCAAGGTCAACATAGGCATAAGAACGGCCACACTAGGACAGACTAAAGCTGATCCAGCCCAGTATCCTGACTTCCAATAGTGGCCAATGCCAGGTGCCCCAGAGGGAATGAACAGTACAGGGAATCACCAAGTGATCAATCCTGTGTTGCTCATTCCCAAATTCTGGTGAACAGAGGCCAGGGACACCATCCTGGCTAGTAGCCATTGATCCTCCGTGAATGTATCTAGTTCAGTTTTGAACCCTGTTATAATCTCGGCCTTCACAACATCCTATGACAATGAGTTTCACAGGTTGGCTGTGTGCTACATCCTTTTGTTTGCTTTAAACCTGCTGCCTATTAATTTAATTTGGTGACCCCTAGTTCTTATGTTGTGTGTTGTGAGAAGGAAAAATAACATTTCCTTATTTACTTTCTCCCCATCAGTCATGATTTTATAGACCTCTGTCATATCCCCACTTAGTCATCTCTCTTCCAAGCTGAAAAGTCCCAGTTTTATTAATCTCTCCTCATATAGAAGCTGTTCCATACCCCTAATCATTTTTGTTTCCTTTTGTGTACCTTTTCCAATTCCAATATCTCTGGGACGACCACATCTGCACGCAGTATTCAAGGGTCACCAATACCTCTACCCTGTTTCCCAGCCCCCCGTGCCAGTGCTGGAGAGGTCTATATTGCAGGGATTTCACTCACTTATGCAACATCCTGCTTTCCTACTTGGAGAGCCCCTGTGAGTTTCCAGAGGGCTGGGGTCTCTCAGAATACTTGCTGGGCCTAGCCCATCCCATGAAGAGGCTTCCCGGGGAATGGGAGGAATGTGCCTCAAAGCTGTCTCTTCCCGCTCTGGGCGCCCTCTGCTCTCGAAAGCAGTGGGACCAATGCAGCCCTGAGTAAGGACTGCAGCGTCTGGCGCTGACTTCCAAGTCTCTCTACATACTCATTCCTTTAGGGTGACGTTCCCTCGTGCAAATGGTCATCAAAGCATAGATTTCATGTCAACCCCTTTGGGTGACCTATGGGTGACGTAAGCTGCGCATAGGCCTTGCTCGGGGCGAATGTCACTTTCTTGCCTTCCACAGCACACCTGCCTTCACTAAACCCAAGAATCCCAAACTGGCACCCCAACTTGGTATAGAAACAGAAAAGAGAGCAGCAGATAAGGATGTGACGCAGGCTAGAGCTACCAATGAGGGTTTGAATCCAGTTACCTGGTCCCGGGGCCCTTTCCTTGTTTGTTTTTCTCTTGCTATAGCAATCTCCCTTGTATTGTTCTCTTGCTCTCTCTAGCACCAAAGCACTTGGGGGCCTTGGCAACAAGAGCTGGGCGAGGAGACAGGAAGGTGTAAATAAGGATGAGTTTGGCCTGAAGCCACAGATGAAGATTGCGCAGGAATCTGTCTCTAAAGGTGAAGATTTAACAAGCATTCCGAGCCAAAATCAACACCACCTAGCCCAACACACAATGCTGAGTTGGAAGTTGCCCAGGCAACTCAGTATTAATCAAGTGCCTAAAGTAAGTAAGGTTTTGTTAAATGTATCTCCTATTTGGCTGCTGAGCTGTGTGGGCTAAGTAGCCTAATAAAACCTCAGCTACAACGTCTCTTTTTAATTATAACTTTCTTCTAATGCTCTACATGGAGAATCTTTTGATTAAAGCATGTTGGCCAAACCCTATGTCCAAATCAGTGGCCCTCGACCTGGCTGGGAAAAGAACCTATTTTTGTGGGAAATTGTTGAAATGGTGACTTTTTGTTTTGTGTAAAGTTGTTGTGAAGAGTTTGAAAGCGAGGCATTAAAATAACAGTGCAGAGAATTTTGCCAGAAGCCGAGAATGAGCGCCGGGGTGGATCACTTGATGATTACCTGTTCTGTAATCATCATTACCCTCTGGGACGCCTGGCACTGGCCACTGTCGGAAGACAGGATACTGGGCTAGACGAACCTTTGGTCTGATTCAGTCTGGACGTTTTTATGACCCTGCTTAGCAGCTATTCCCTCCATTGTTTCTCATCCCACGAGCCTATGTCCTAGATGAAAACATGCAGCCATGTTTCTGCAACAACCCTACTGCACTGTTAACGTGTGTTCTCCTTCCTTTGTAGCATGCTTTCTGAATTAAACAGTTACAAATATTCTGCACTGCAGGTTGATAAAGTTCTCCTTTTACAGGGAGATTTTTAGTGAGAGTTTTGCTGCAGGACTGGGCGTGTCTTGCTCATGCTCCAATTCCTGTGACACCATGTGAAATATACAGACTGCACAGTCCATCTAAATGACACGCTTCTAATCATCCACTTGCAGGTATTTCGAGAGCAGGGCATCCTGTTTGGGTATCGCCATCCAAGAAGTTCTGCAGCAGACTGTCTCCTCAGTGTCTTCCAGATGACAAATGAAACACTAAATATATGGACACACTTTTTGCCTGCCTGGTACTTGAGTTGGTTTTTATTCACTGCTGTATTTTCAAATGTTTTAAATCACCCTAAGTCTAGAGCTGTTTGTGACGGGGGGTGTCCGAAGGATTTGGGGACCTGGGTATTCTAATGGAGGGACAAGGAAAATATAATTGAGACCTCAAATAATGCATTCATCGTAGGGCTGACAAAAAATACAATAATCAGGGAGGATGAAATCCTTGAGAGTGGGAGTTTTGCCACTGATTTCAATGGGGCGGGATCTCACGAGTAACACACAAGGTACTAACTCAGTACTTTGTATTTCAGGTACTTCCTATGGAAGTTGTTTGCCTTGGCCTATTCGCTGGATATCTGGAATGACATATATGCCTGGCCCTTTCTTGCCTACATGCTAACGTGCTGGATTTATCCGTTCACATCCAGCTGTGCCCACACATTCAGTACGATGTCCTCCCAGGCGAGAGATATTTGTTATTTCTTTGATTATGGTGCCCTTAGTATGTATAGCATAGGTAAGAGTCTCCAAACCCTCTCTTGTTAAATATGTAACAGACTAATGGGCAATATCGCCAGAAGAATCCAAGTGATTTAGGACCCAGGTCCTCAGAGGTATTTAGGCCCTTATCTCCCATTGATATCAGAAAGAATTATGTACCTAACCACCTCTGAAGACCTGGGCCCAAGCCCCAGTTTCAAAAGTGACTTTGGCATTTTGGAGCCTAAATCTAATTAAAGGTCAATGGAACATGGGCTCCTAATTCACTTTTGAAAAGAGGACTTAGGCTTTTAAGTCATTTAGGCGCTTTTGAAAAAGTTGCCCATTGTCTCTCTCTTTTCTCATTCGTCTTTAATGCCTTAAGTATTTTGGGATTGCTGTAGGTGTTTTTCAGGTAATAATAATTCATGCTTTGCACTTGCATAGCACCTCCCATTCAAGAATCTCAACTCACTTTACGAACATTATCAAAGTAAGGCTCACACCACCTTCATGAGATATTATCATACTCCAGTTACAGAAACTAAAGCACCAGCGAGTGTAAACGCCTTGTCTGCAGTCACACAGGAAGTCCCAAGGCAGCTGATATTTTATGTCAGGAACCAAGAGCCTAACAGCTGAAAAGTGGCTTAAAGCTACTGTTGGTCCTCTCAGTCAAGTCCTGCATCAACCCCAAAATTGGGGTCCTTTCCCTTTATGTAACCACAGTAAGACTAGGGACCAAATGCTACCTTGACTGGACGTGGGAGGAGGAACATGGACTCTGATGGTTCATGCTCTGATGCTTGAATCCTGACTCCCAAGGCTGGATTCTCTGAGGTGACTATGGGAGGCACAGTGGGACAGTTTTTCCTTTGGAAAGACTTGGCATTTGCCCTGGCTGGGGCATACTGCAGCCAACCAGCTGGGGGATGTATCCCACTGCCTGCCTGTTGGGTTCATCTCACTAGTGCTTCCTTCACGTGCCACCTTGAAATCCTGCTCCACCGATTAGTAAGGGCAGATTGGAGGATCTCTTGTCCTTAACTATTACAACATGACTATGTTGAAGACGCATCCAGGGCTTGAAACAGACGGACACTTGATCCAACCAAGGTCAAAGAGATGGCTTGCTAGATATTTGTACTACCATCCACAGAATGTTGATGTGCAGTCCTGCATGTGAACATTTGGTGAAGTCGCTCTGTCTGGGAGTTTGAAGTAAAAAACTGACTTTTTTCTATCAGGAACTTGTGCTATGTGTCCATGGTTAATCTTGGAGGTGGGGGGGGGGGGACCAAAATGATGACCTGACACTATTCTGGCTCTATAGAAAGAATGCTGAGTACATGCAACCTGTGTGAGAATAGCTCTGGGTTTTTTTACTGATACCATCAAGGCAGATGCAGACTGTGAATTAATCCCATGCTTTTGTCTACAGTGAATTTCACCTGCTGTTTCAGTTTTGAGTGGCCCATAAAACACATGTTTTGCCAGTTTGCTAATGCCCAGAGTAAAAGGATGAAATTGCAGGATCCAAACAGCTCCACATCCCCGTAGCCGCCCCCCTCCCCCCCATGAAGTAAGGCAAATTAGCCCTAACCTGCTGCATTCGTGCAGTGCCAACATGGCATGTTTTATCTATTATCAGGGGACATTTCCAGCCTCCTTTGAAGATCCTGGTAATTCTTATCAGTGCACCATCTTACAAGGGGATGCTGAAAGGACCCTGCTCTGAGTCAGTTTCCCCTCTGTGATGTGTCTAATCCGCATCTACGTAAGGATCCAGGGGGACCTGGCTGTCTTGCTTATAAAGCAGAGAGATCCTGACATGAAGTTACTGCCTCTGGGTTTGTTTATTATATTTGTAAAAGATTGTGCCCCGTGGGATGCGTCATCTGGGTTACAAGGAAGTCCTGCTGACAGCAACTGGAACGATAAAGTTATCTTCAGCAGTTAATGAAATAATTCAAGCATAAATATGAATGACACTAGAGAAAGCATATACGCTGGCAACCACAAGAGACATAAGAACATCTCCACTGCAATTTTAAAAAAAATCCATTGAAGGGTCCGATCTTGGAGTCCTGGCAGTCATTGGGGTGGGGTGGGGGGTGTGGGGGGGTAGGACTGGTTGCAGGGTCGGGGTCTTTTTTTTGTTTTTGGTAGTGAAAAAAAAAAAAGAAACCTGACAGGAGCAGGCTGAAGCAAACTAGAATTCTGTCACTTTACAACAGGAAAAAACAAAAGGTTCTAGGCCAGATTTGTCTCACTTACACTGGGGTCAATCAAGAGGGACTCCACAGAAGTCAATGGCATTGCACAGGCATAAAACCCAATGTGAGTGAGAACAGAATCAGCCCAGAGCCACATCATTTGCCTTAATTTTTTCTAACAGAAAAAGATGTATAAACATAGCTCAAATAGTATGTTATCTGGCTGGGCTGCCAATACATAGGGGAATGCTATTGTCCTAAGTCAATTTGTTTCTCTCCTGTGTAATACAGACCAGTTTCAGGGCCCTAATTAATGAAGTGTTTAATCTAGGATCTGAAATGATGAAACTTATTTCCTCATTGTGTCTTTCCCGTGTGTTAAATGCAGGTCCCTAGTCCACTCATGTACACCTCTGATCAAGTCAATGGCAAACTACCCACTATCAGAGAGACAAAAGCAGGTGAGATAATGTCTTTTTCTGGACCAACTTCTGCGGTGAGAGAGACCGACACCTCTCAGCAACTGAAGTTGTCCAATAAAAGATATCCCCTCAACCACCTTGTCTCTAGACCAGCACAGCTACAATATCCCATAGCAGTCAGCTTCAAACAATGGACTTTTTCTGATAGTCTTGGCCCTGAATCTGGAGGCTTGTTTAAAAATCGATGGTTTCATTTTCCAAGGTGCTGAAATCCTGTCCTTCCTTGCAGCTTTGCTGGCAGGGGAGCTACAAGTGCTCATCACCTCTGAACTATATTTAGGAGCTGCCTACAGGAAACGCAGGATAACATAGGTTTGCTTGTTTGAACACCTGCAAGGTCACCAAATTACCTGGCAGGTTACTGAAGGGCACTAATAACATTCAAAACTAATCTGGGCACTGATTTTATTTCAGGTTCTGCCATTGCTTATTCAACATATGCTTTCCCAGAAGAATGGATCAATAGCACCTTCCATCACTATTATGTACCCATTGCTGTGGTTAATACTGTCATTAGCACTGGTCTTTCCTGCTACTCCAGGTACAGTTACCTCCTGATTATCCCACTGTGACGGCTAAAGCAGGTTTATTTCCAAATGTAGCTTTGGAATATGTAACGCTGTGTGCACTGGGGAAAGGGAAGGGGAAAGGACTTTTAATTTTTGAACCATGACATACACTGAAGTTAGAGCAGCCTCACAAGAAAGCATGTGAAATAACTTATCAGGGAAGCTTTATTTTTAGAGTTGCTGAAAGCGAGCTTGAGATCTTACTACATGTGATATGTCTGCCTAAAGTAACTTGTTTTTTTCTTTAACTACAGTGTGTCTGATATATGGGGTAAAGAAATGTGGGCCACTGTGCTGCAAACATTTAAGCATGGGTTTAATTTTAAGCACCCGGATAGTCCTGTTGAAGTCAAGGGGACTGCATCTGGGCATAAAGTTAGGAACATGCATACGGGTTACAGGATTGGGGCCTTACAGCCAATTGCCTCCTTTGTAAAGGGTAATAAACATGACATGTACTGTATGCTTACCATGAGAAAATCATTAAAATCTAACCTCAGACAACCTGACTTTCTTATACACGGAAAGTATCCTGGCATGGAATTTGGATTTCAGCAACATTTCTAAAAACTTCCCTAGTACTCAGCTAGCTTTTGGTTATGAATTACCTACCAAATCTCAACAAGGATCCTTTTCATCTTAATTCATGATGGAAATCCTCTTTAAAGCCTTCTTTGTAGATGGTTAATATCCACCATTAGGATGACAGTTTGCCTTTGCAACTGGGCAACTGATTTTTGGTTTTGCAGCTGCATGAATAGTTCAGCATAATTAGTCAATTGTCCTTTCATTGGAGCGTAGTGATCCCAGTGTGTCCATTACAGGAAACACAAAGCACCCACAGTAGCTTCTGCTTATTAAGGGGTGCTTTTCGACCAGCTTTAGCGGCTCTAAGTACACTTCTGACCTCGGGCCTTTGCTGACATGTAAATATGTTTGAAATGCTATCGCCATAGAACAGGAAGAGTTGAATTCCAAAAGGTAAAGCCCCAAAACAAAATGGAAGAGTAGCAGAGGTGATTCTGCTGTAGCACAGAAAAAGAGCAACTCTGGGGGGGGAACAAATTAGTAGCATATCAGTACGTGGGTCTACCAAAAATCATGCTGCAAAGCTTAGGTGTCCCAGATGGGTCCGGATCCAGACACTTACTTACAGAAGTAGCTCTACTGAGTTTAGCAGGGTACTGGCAGAGGACGACTCTCTAGAGTCAAGGCTGGAGGTTTGTCTCCATCATTTTAATTTTAGTACCAAGTATTACATTAACTCCAGAATTAGGAACTGGTATTTTTAGACCACCTCGCTTGTCTTTCTCTCTCCCCCCCCTTTTTCCTGTTTCTTCTTCTTTGGTTTGTTTTCGCTCCTCTTTTGTGTTGGTTGGCTTTTGATTTCTGCTGTTTGATTAGACAAAGGAAGACAGGTGACAATGATTTTAACTCTAGCTTTTACAATTTCAAGTATTACCAGGCTAACACAGTTAAGAAATATGAATGAATCTGACCAGTCCAAGTGTAGCTTTTTAACCCATTTTAAATTCTTTTTAGTTTACAAATTGAAATGCCAGTATCACCCAGCTGCAGCATTGTAGAGATGGTCATGTAAAAACTTGTACAGCACTAAATAGGTCAGATAAGACAGTATAACGTTATTGTCTCAGCAATGCTGAAGGGTCAATTGTAGCAGTGGTGCCACTATCAAATGTCACCTTTAAATTTAACACATCAAAAAAAGGTTCCCAAATAAACAGAAATTGTGGCTATTGGGCCTGAATCACCTCTAACTTTACACCAGGGTGATTCCATTGACTCACATAATATTATTCCTGATTTACACTAGTCCGAGTGGAGAATCGGGCCCACTGATTTCTAATTGCCATCTCTGATGGGGTAATAGCTCTTGCCCTTCATTCATTCTTGAATCCTGGAGACGTCTTCCTCTTCCTACCAAACCCTCCTGTTGCTTCTCCATCAGCAGTGCAATGTTACCCCCTGTGAATAGGTAACTTCTCTATTATTCATAATAAATATATAATAAAACCAGAGACTATCTCTGTAGTTGATGTTGAACTCTTCTTGGAAGCTTTTATCTATTTCCCTAACTTCATTCATGCAAAATAGAGCTTCCCTGTCAAATGAACTGCATGGAGCTTCACTTCCTGTGCCAGCAATGACTGTTAGCTACCAGACTCTCCATCTATTCTTTTCTTTTTGTCTGTTTCTCTCCTTTCTTTTTTTTTCTTTTAGGCTCAGGCCTGCAGCTGCAGATGAAGAGCAATGCCACCCTGTGGCAAGGAATCACTTTCCCCATGGGGCTGGATGTTCAGTGATACACTAGGAGTGCACAATTCCATAAAACCCATAGTTTGGTGAATGTCTCTTCACCAAAGTTCTCTTCCTTGTTTATGTAAGTGGCTAACTCACAATCTCATCCCCAAGGGTGCATGAGCCACCCGAGGGGCAGAGAGCCTGCTCCAACAGGAAAAGGTTGGAGAGAAAATGGGAGAGAATTTAAGGGCCTGAGTGAGTCCCTGGGAGTTTAAGGCATTCAGCACCATGCAGGAAATGTAGTGCTAATTTGCTTGAATACAACACAGAATCCTTCTGTAATCTTAAGTGCTATAGTTCTGCTATACATCAGTGCAAGTCTTCCTCAAAATTAATGAGAGTTATAACAGCAAAATTTGGTCCAAACTGTGGAATGGACAACGTTGGAAGCAATGCAGTCTAACACTGCAGCCACCCATGAATCTCTCTCGTCTTTTTTTAAAAAACCTCTCTCAGTAGTAGGTCAATACAGTCTTCGGACGTCCACATCTACCATAGCTTTTATGACCATTCACAGAAACCCCCCTGTGACATTCTATACCTTGGGGGAGTGTTCTGGAACCCCTATATTCCTCATTTATATATGATTGTGATCTTGCATATGAAGCAGGCCTTGTAAGGTATCAGGGGAAAGGTTATGACCTGCTGAAAATAATTTCCCTGTCCATATATGTACATCCATTAATTAGTATAGAGTTATGAGAATGGTGTTGTACGGTGGTCACTAAAACGTGCTGTAAGTTGGGGAACCAGCTAGACATTATCTCCCGGGAGGCAACAGACAGGAAAGTAGCCAACGCCCAGGTGAGGTGTCAATCAATCCATCAACAGCCATTGTCCAGCAGGGGAGCTACAACGCAGTGACTCACCTGCATGATGTCCCATCAGGGGAATTGCTCAACCTTGCTGGGAGACTCAGCAAGGCTCACCCAGACATGCCTGGACTTGTGTTTTCCAAGCACATGGACTGAGGGTATAAAACAGACAGAGTGCCCATATGTTTGGCCTTTCTCCTCCCCCCGTCTACACTGCAAGCAGCTAAGACACTGAGACGAAAAGACTTCAACAAAGGAGACTGCCCCAGATTTTTGGTTGTTGCCCACTGTGACGGGATTGGGACTCACCACCAGAGCGCCTCCTGGTGTTCAGTCCGGGAATTCGCTCTATCAGCAGTTCTGGAGCGCCCTCTGCCGGTGATGTCCCATCCGTTGTCTGCTTCCTGCTGGTATCCAGACCCGCATTGCTCCCTGCTCGGTGGTGTCCGCTTCAGGACATTGCCCTCTGGCAGTGCCCCCTAGTCCACGCTCACCCCCTTCCGGCGGGCGGGGGTTAACCGCTCCGGCCGCGGTGGCCAACCCCAACCCCTCAGTCTAGCCCCTCTCATCAAGGGCTGGTTGCAGTCTGTTCTGGCCACTCCTCCACGACCAGGTGCAGTACAAGGGGCAAAGGGAGGGCCCAGGCCCACCCACTACTTTGGGCCCCGACCCAGGGACCCTCTAGTGGCAGCCTCCCTGCCCCTCCTTCACTCCCCTTGATCAACCACTATCCTTGGGCCGCTTCCGCTCTGGCCCCTTGCACCTTCTGGGCCCTTCTCCTCAGGGCCTGCAGCCTGGCAGGTAGCAGGCTGGAGCCCTCTTCTGCTCCCCTGAGCCTGCACTGTCCAAGGTGTCTGTCTCCTTGGCTCAGGAGACAGTCCTTCTCCCTTGCTGGTCAGGGAGAGACTACCTGCTGCTCTGCTAGGCAACCTTTATAAATGACACAAGATGAATTGGGCTCATTGCACTGGGAGTATTGTGTGTGGAGTGATGGCCATATCAGACATAAAGGGGAATCTGACTCTAAGGGATAAGTGCAGTGTCTGTGATCACTGATATTCCAACTGGATCTCTCAACTGGATAGAATTGTAATACATCACATTTACTATGAACTTTGTATGTGTACCACTGAGCAATAATGTGTCTCTCTATGGTTCTGTCTTGGTTTGGAATCTCAAGCTCTTTATTTGAGTAAATGAAAGTCACCTATGCACATGATTTTTCTGCTGAAAGGTGTGGTGTTCTTTCTAACTCTCCTTTTCGGCACAATTACCACTTCTTTCAGCTCTTTGCACATTTGCTGAAGACTGTTAATTTATGTTTAGCCTTTGCACCAACGAAGTATAAAGTGCATCTCAACAATTTTCTTTGTCATGCTAACAAATTCCAGCATATATTTCTCCACTCAAACATACCCTTTCCTTCTTGTTTACCATATGATTATAACCAACAGGCTTGGTGCTCCATACCTCCATTATAACAGTGATATCACTGAAAGGTAATAAGGGCCAGATTTATGTTATTTTGGATTTTAACTGGTATGTTTGTATTCCCTGAAATACTGCATTTACAAAATCTTGGCTGGATGTAAAATGTAAGTATTCTGAGACATGTCATGCATTCTAAACTGAAACCGTCATTCAGCTTAATGAATCAACATCTGTGACCATGGGGTGAATGCTGCTTTACTTACTAGGCCTTGTAATATAGTATAAATAGATCTCTCTTTATGACTACACTGAGTTCAATATCTAGCCCCTGTGATCAAGCAGTACAAAAACTCAGAGGTCAAAATAACTATAAATTTGGCAACATTTTACAGAAGTAAACTCTGTTTTTTTCCAGCTGACGTATGACATATGTTGCTAAATTTTAAAGGAAGCGCTTTCTCAGCGTTTTGCCTTAGGCCATTAATACTGCTTTGAAATTTGTGCCAAGATGATGTAAAAAGATTTCATACTTTCAAAACTGCTCTCAGAGTCTGTGTTGAAGAGCCCGGTGAATGCTAATCTACATCTGGACGAGACATCTATTTTAGTCAATCAGAGCTTAGAAAATTGTGTCTGATTTGCTTTCTGTTCTGTGATTTTACACAATGATCAAAATCTTGTAATCTGGGAAATAAATTTGGGTGATTCAGCCATCATGAAAATGGCTACAGGTTCCTCAATATGCTGCTAATTTCACTGTGGCCTGCAGAAAACAATTGGGAAGACTGTTATAGTAAACCACACAAGGAACCAGCAATTCCAACACTGCTCCCAGTGTCTGTTATGCTAGAGTCTGTCACCTCTATGACACAGCATCACCCCACACTACTAGCAATCAGGCTGGAGGCCCAACAAGGAACAGTTTGTTGAGCTGTAAAATCATGATATCCCTCTGCTCCGGTCATCATTCCTTATTATTAATGACTGGCCTGCTATGCTCCTGTATTATTAGTGCAAGATTCAGCTATTTTCAATTTGTTAATTGTCCAATCTACAACACGAGAGCCCAGGAAGGCAGAGGAAGTGGGGAATCGATGGAGTTTAGTAGGGAATGATTGTGGGTCCCCGTGATCCATGCACAGTAAAGGCAATGGGAGCCTTTCCATTAACTTCAGTAGGGTTGGGCCAGGCCCAGAGTTTTCATCAGTCTTTGCATAATTCAGCTGATACATTATAATCAAGGCCATTGTTCAACATTTATGTGGCTTGTTTGTCTGCCACCTGTTTTACAATGTTTAGTTGCCTAAACAAATTGAGGATGGCTGTAATTTGACTTATTTCTCCAGCCCCATTTCAGGACTAAGACAGCTTTTTGTATCCTAGTATAGATTACAACAGCTATGAAAATATGGCTCGTGCAAAAAACGTACATAAAAAGCATGTTCTGCAAGCCACCGTTCCTTCAAAAATATCCCACAATCCTTATTTGCCTTGATTTTGTAATCTGAAATGCCTTTTTATGTAGGTTCCCCGAGATGCAGCAGCCCCGGCTCAGTAAAACTCTTCGCATGCTGGCTTTTGCATATCCGTACCTGTTCGACAGCACCCCTCTCTTCTACAGGGTATGCACTGAGCATTCAACTTTTATTAAGATGCCATAAAATACGGTGGCTTCCTGCAGGGAAGTAACTATCGGCTATTAACATGAGACTGTGCATATTTAGGAAAATATACAGACTTTTTTAAAAAAGAAAATTATATGAGCTACAAAATGGTGTTGGGCTATTTTTAACAAATATTTCTTGATGTACAGACTATTTTGTGCTCAGTCCAGGGGCATTCAAACATATTGGCAATTTACATGAGCTCAAAAGCTGCCTCTAGGCCCAATTCTTGGGTGCCAGTGGGAGTTCTGCCTGAGCAAGGTCTGAGTAAGGTTGTCAGTATTTGAACCATAATTTTGCATAAAACAGAGATGATTGCCTCTGCTCTCATATTTACTACGGTTCTGCCCACAGTCTTCCAGATCCCAGCGTACAATAATCCAGCCTGACCAAGTGGCCACTTTTAGTCCTCATACTAAGATGGCTAGTAGTCAAAGATGGCAAAACCTCATCGTCTTGGTATATTGGGCTACAGGGATAAGTGGTGTGTTCTTTGGAAACATGCAACAGACAGACAACACCCTGTTAAATAGACAGCTTGGGCTTGATTCTCCACTGGGTCCCAGCAAGGAAGGCACAGAAGCTGACGGAGGCTATCTGATTCCCAGCCACAGTCTAAACGGATTTCGGAGTAGCAGCCGTGTTAGTCTGTATCTGCAAAAACAGGAGTACTTGTGACACCTTAGAGACTAACAAATTTATTTGGGCATAAGCTTTCATGAGCTAGAACCCACTTCATCAGATGCATAGAATGGAACAAACAGTAGGACGATATCTATATATCTATATATCCAGAGAACATGAAAAGGTGGAAGTTACTATGCCAGCTCTAAGAGGCTAATTAATTAAGGTGAGCTATTGTCTGAAAAGGGCCATCCTGATTACCACTATAAAAGTTTTATCCTGCTGACAATAGCTCACCTTAATTAATTAGCCTCTTAGAGTTGGTATGGCAACTTCCACCTTTTCATGTTCTATCTATCATTCGACTGTTTATTCCAGTCTATGCATCTGATGAAGTGGGCTGTAGCCCACGAAAGCTTATGCCCAAATAAATTTGTTAATCTAAACTGAAGCTTCAGAAAAAAGGCTTTAACTTGCCACATTGGCATAAGGTTCCTTAGAGACCTTGCATCAGTGGCGAGTAAGATTCAGTTATAGTCACACCCACATCCCACTCATGCCCCAATGTTTGACTGCCCCTGTCCCAGCCCCACTCTCTGCTTACACTCGAAGTGAAGAAGTGGCTAGCACAGGAGGCAGGGAAACTGCCTATGCAAGCTTTCTGCTAGTGGAGAGTTCTGGTGCGCAGGGTGACTACACCACCCACCTCCAGCCATTTTATGAGGCCAGGTGACCTTAGCAGAGCATCAAATCTGACCCCAATCTAGCGGTATTCTTCAGTAGTTTTCTAACTTTCTTTTTCTTGATACCCCCATGTGTAATTTTTCCTTTTGCTATCACAGCTATATCTGTGTACTAGGGAGAACTGCATGGAAAACGTAATCCCAGTCCACTACAGGCACTGTGTATTTACCTTCCTCACTGGTTTCATTTTTGCTGCACATCTGCCTGAGCGACTTGCACCGGGACGCTTTGACTATGTTGGTGAGTCCAGAGCACTATAGTTCTTTCTTTATTTCCAGCATTTGAGAGCACAGAAGTTTGGGCATCTCATGAGGGACATAATATATCTGGAGCAGAGTAAATGGTTCATATCAGGAAAATGCATTCACTATTTCACACTCATGGTTAGAATAACCATGCATAGTTATGCAAGCAGCCCTCTCCAATAACCTGCTGTTTCAGGAAGTATCATAGAATCTTTGATGACCATAAAGTGGTCCTTTGCCATCCAAAACTCTACACCACTATGCCATCCTATACCATACAGAGTTGGAAGACTGACTTACCAATACCAGTTCTTGCAGCCCACTGGTGTTCCTTGGTAGTCTCCCATCCAAGCAGAAATCTAGTCTAATTCTACTTAGCTTGTAAGTCTCTGGCAGAATTACAGCACAAAGCAATATACCCTGAGCTTCAGTTTATGGTAGGCAGGGATTCAATGAGTTTCCAAATGGACAATTGTCTTACTTCAGCAGCATCACAATAAGAGCTATATAAATTAGTAAAATAAATAAATAGAATTTTTGCACATAAGACCTACTAAGCTGTCATAGGTATATTTTAATAAAACCCAGAGAAATTTCTTAAATATTTTTGACTCTGTTGCAGGGCACAGCCACCAGCTTTTCCATATATGTGGGATCATTGGCACACACTTCCAAATGGAGGCCATCTTTATAGACATGAACGCTCGCCGGGACTGGCTCTTAGCTTCCTCACCACTTCTCTCTTGCTCTCGAACAGTTGGTTCAATTGGTATCTCCTTTATCATTAGCCTAACTATGATTGGGGCTTTCTCAATGACTCTCTATTCAACACCAAAGTCCTTGAGGAAAGAAAAACTACATAGGCATTAAACTTTAAGTAGAGATTGGTTTTTTGTTACATTGCTGCAAATGAGAAATACCAAGTAACATTAGTACTGGATCAATGAAGGTGATTAGATTTTTGTGATTGTTTTTCTTGGGGAAGATGCTCACTCAAGGGGTTTTCAAGAGTGAAGCACTTTATATTGCACTGCTTTTTGTACATATGACTTTAAAGTTGGAGATGGATTGTGAAATGGTTTTAAATCAGGTCAAGTTGATATTTTTGCTTGAAATTATTTAGAAAAAATGAAACACTCTAAAAGGGAGAAGTGTCATATTTTGCAAGCCTGTATTTGAAGGGCAAATTTAATCCAAACGATGAAACCTATTATGATCTCATCTTCTAAGTCAATGGCCATTTATCTGTGTTGATTTCAGATGACTGCTCTAGGGAGGAACGAAGAAACTTAATTCTTTTGATTACAACATGATGGTACATTATGCTTATGTCAGTTCATAGGCATAAGTGTCTATATTTTATAGATTTAATATGTGGAGTAACATCTTCAACCTACTGAAGTGGCACTTTTGCAACAGACTTCAATAAGAGACAGGGTTTCACCCTACAATCTTAGCTGAAATGTCCATATGAATGGGACTTTTAGTTCTTCCCTGGGGAGATTATTCCAGTCCGAGTTCACTGTTAGTTTGTTTTTCCAATATTCAGTCTAAATTGCCTTGACCTGATTCTGCACTTGTTTAGGGCCTGAACAGTCAGCGGGTGTTTTCCATTGAGTACAATGAACTGTTTGTACTTTAGGCCCTTACATCCTGATTTACAGTACTGTGAATGAGGGGAGAATCAAGCCTCCATTGCACCTAATTAACCCTGCTCCCAGTATGCACCTGCTGTAGTAAACACCTCATTGAAAGACCATCACTGAGAAGCCATCAAAATTGCAGTCTGAGGTCATAAATTTTGGCTTGGAAGCAGGTGACACCCTGTGATTGGACTGACTTGCACTCAACTGGTGACCAGAGAGGTACTAGGCCAGGCTGTAATGTCCCTTAGAGTATTTTCACTACTGTTTTTTATACATAGGAGTGGTACTTGTATGTCTCAGACTTTGAGGTTATCAGTGACTTGATTGTATATTGGATTATCTAATACCTTGGAATATAATATTTTTATTAGGTACATAAGCATGTAATGCAAAATATTACAATGAGATTATCAAGCTTCCTGATAATTGTATGGGTTTAATATATATTTTGTAAATAGTAGCCTCCATCGAGGTGTAATAGATGCACTTTGGGTTGACAGTACACCAAAATCTTTAAATATATTCTGGGAAAAACACAACTTGGAAATGATCTTACTTTCTTCTGAAAGGTGATCAAGTTTTCTATTAACAGTTATTAGCACTGGAACATAATCTTTTATCCAACATTTTATTTAATTTAAAAAAATCATAACCATGACAAGAAAAGTGCTAATATGTGCTGTTGATCTATTTATCTATCTTGTTTTTTAGTACAACAGGGAAAGAGTTTGGCGTTGTTTGCAAGAAGTGATTTAAGATTCTACACAGCATTAATTAATTAATCAGTACAACTTCTTTCTCAGTTAGTAGTCTAACTTTTCAGATTCAATATGTTCCATTTTCTCTGACTATTACACATCCACAATTAGGTAACATAAGCAGTGGTTCACGGGAGAACTACCAGTAAAACAACAGATTTTTGTTTGACATGGTAGTCTACTCCTTCATTCTTCTAGACCTTATAGCAATATTACAGGGGGATCTGGTCTGACACTTACACATTCTAATAGAGCAAATTAGTTGTGTCATTCCAGCATTTTCTGATCTTGGAACAGCATTCATTATAATGTGAGGTACACATTCAAAACCATCCAATGAATTAAGCTATACAGATGTAAAGAAATAAAGTCTATTTATGAAGAGTTGTTCTTGTCATATTATTACATGTGAAGAATGCCAGAATAACTGTTCATTTCCTTCGGCCTCTCTAGCATGAGCTCCAACTCTGCACCCTGAAGGGCAATCTTTGGCCTGTCCTGTCCCCACCACTGACCTTAATTTGCATCCAGTTCATCAGCCCCCCAACCAGGAACTAGACAAAGCCCTTCAACTTTAAGACGAAAGCTAGAACATTATTTGTTATATATTTCAATTCAGTGCTACTTTAGTGGCAGGAAAAACTAGGCAAGTGTTGCTAAGGTGCAAAAAAGAGACAGACGGGGCAGGTATGTGCCCAGGATACAGTGACACTGTTTGGGATATGATCCCATGTCTGTCATTTATCCATTCCTGACCCCGTGCCAGGCTCTAAGTCCCCTAAGCTGTGCAGCCACGGAGCGGGGAGAGGTGTCTCGGCCCTGCCCCCCGCTGGAGATGCCCCCCCCACAGGGGAGAGGCGCCCCCCCCACAGGGGAGAGGCGCCCAGGGTTGTGGGCGAGAGAGGGCGGGGGGGGGGGGGTGACTCCTCTCCCCATGCCACAGCCCTGAGGCAGCCTGTACCCCAAAGTCTGCCCCCCCAACCAGCGCCCTCACCCCCCCTGCACCCTAAATGCTTCACTCCCAGCCACAGAGCCTGCCCCCCCCCGGCAGAGCCCTCGCTGCCTTACAGCCCACCCCTCGGCCCTGAGCCCCCTCACCCCACCCCACCCCACCGCACCGTATCGCGTCCCGGCCCGTCCACCCGGCGTCCCCTGAGCGCCCGCGCCGGGCCTTGTCCCTCCGCCCGGACGTTATTCCCGGCGTCTCCATGGTAACGACGGGTGTCCGGGACGCCCCGGCACGCAACACGCGTTGCGCGGCGACGCTCGCGGGACGGCGCCCTCGGATTGGCCGGATTTGAATCACAGCGGCGCGCGGGCCGATGGGAGCGGAGGGAACGTTCAAATCGAATCATCAGTAAGAGAGAGAGAGAGAGAGAGAGACCGACCCTCCCGCCCAGGCCTCGGCAGAGCGGCCCCGCACGGCCACCGTCCCGGGACCCCAGAGCAACACCATGAAGGCGGCGTGAGTAGGGGGCAGGCCCCGCGCGGGGCTCCCTTCCCCTTCCCCTCCCCCTCCCGCGCCACAGGCCCGGCCCGGTCCTACTGCCGGGGCTCGCCCCTCCGGGGCCGGCGGGGCGTGTTGGGGGGAGGGGCGAGCACCGGGCCTGAGAAATCCCGACTGGGCCTAAAGACACGGCGAAGCTGATCCAGTAACAGCCAGCACCTCCCCCTCCCCCCCCCCCCGGCTTCTCCCCGAGGGGCGGGGACCAGCGCGGCCCCCAGGGACAAGCCGGCTTTGCAGGGAGCCCTCTGGGGGTGGTGCGATGCTCAGGGCGGACGGTCCTGGCTCAGTTTAGCGTTGGGCCCTTGCCTTGTATGTTCCTAGGCTTCGCAGGGGAGGGGTCGCCCTGTTCGTCCAGGTTGGTAGCCAGACAAAGGGCTGGGTGTGGACTTGAAAGCGTGTCTCTTTCACCAGGAGAAGCTGGTGCAATACAACCTATTCCCTCGCCCACCTTGTCTCTCTCATTAGCCTTGTTTGCTGGGTTCGTGTTTGGCTAGGTCTACACTGGAAATGGAAGCTGACCTACCGCGTTTCCCCGAAAATAAGACAGTGTCTTATATTAATTTTTGCTCCCAAAATGAGATTACATTATATTACAGCAAGAGGCAAAACTTGAAGTACGTCTTATTTTCGGGGGATGTCTTACTTTCGGGGAAACAGGGTATGTGAGGTCGACTTACAGCCATCACAGTGGTCGGCAATGGGTCATGTCCACGCTGCCCATCTTTTGTCTGTGGTGCGCATCCTCAAGAGGAGCGCTTCTGCTGATTTAACATTGGGGGGGAAGCTGAGAGCCTGGGCTGTCAGCACCACTCCCAGCTGCCAGGAGCCCAGCTTTCTTGTCAGTTTCACAGCCCCTGCATCCATGACCGCCAACAGCGGATGTAAGTAACACAGTGTCTGTGTAGACACCGACATAAGCTCAACTCCACCTCCACCAGAGGCATAATGTCAGTGTAGTATGGCACTTACATCCCTAGGAGCAAGGCTGGAATGTGTACACTAACATAATTAGGTCAACATAAGATGCCTTATGTTGACATAACTCCGTAGTGTGTAGACCAAGCCTTAGGCCAGGTCTACTGGGCAGGAGAGGTCGACCTAAGATACACATCTTCAGCTATGCAAATAACGTAGCTGAAGTTGACATATCTTAGGTTGACTTACCTCAGCATTCTCATGGCTACGAGTTGACTGCTGCCGCTCACCTGTCGACTCTGCTTCCGCGTCTCGCAGCAGTAGAGTACCGGAGTCGACGGGGAGAGCGCTCAGGGATGGATCACTACCTGCCAATCTGCTGGGTAGTGTAGAGCAGACCTTAGAGTGACAAGTGATTTAATAAGTGCAATGCTGACCTCTCCTATTTTACCTCAGGGAAAAGTAAAATGCCTTGTCTTCAGTGTGTCTCTGGGTAGCTCTGATGTTTTTGTATTCTGAGATGAGACTCAAAAACAAGAGCCTTCAGTGAACACAAGGCCTTAGGAGCTCATGACTTGCCATTTTGAAGCAGTGGTGTCCTGTTTCCATAAGTGACCAGTGTTTTCTTAAAGAGATGGAGGTAGATCATTGCTGTTGGAAAGTTAGTCTACAAGATTGTTGGGAAGAGGCAAGTTAATGTTCTTTAGGTAGAACTATGCTAATCAATATATGTGACGGGATGACGAGTCTAACTTTCAGTTCTTTATTTTCAGTAGAACTAAAACTCCTAGAAAACCAGTGCTAAAGAAGTCCTCCAACACAAATCTGAAAGATCCAGTTGGGGTAAGATGTCTTGCTTTCCCCTCTTGCTCTTTTTGAGGTCAACTGGAAAGCAAACTTGCTGTACCTTTTGAGGCTATTTGGGGTAAATCTTAGTAACATTTTAGAAATGGTGTTATAGTGTTAATGGCTGAGAATGTTTCTACAAAACAGCTGACTGGCAACCCAGTGAGACTAATTTCTGTGATTAACTTTCTATTCGCACTGTGATCTCCTTGATTTGTGTGTGCCTGACATAATGCTGATGAGGTGAAAGCCCCTCCTCTTCCTGTTATATAGGCTTATTTCTATACTGGACCCTCGCTAGAACGTGGGATTTGGGGTCCATGCGCGGTACTGCGTTAACGTGGGGACCGCGTTACCATGGATTCCAATTAAAGTAATTAAATTTGGGATCCATGGCTGTGACCGCGCTAGATGTGAATTCATGCTGTATAGATATGTGTTCTAGCGAGGGTCCGCTGTACTTATGCTTAAGTCTTTTTGAAATCCACTTGTTGCGATCAAGCTTATGCATTTCTAATCCATGTCTTCAATGTTTTTCTGCCTGCTTTCTGGTGAATATCATCTGTGGCTTTGGGGAATGAAGGGGGATGAAAGCCATGGAGAGGCAGAGAATATTCCCTCAATTTCTCTCTTTCCCCATCCCCAGCAGAATTACTCCCCTCTCATCTTTCACTGATGCCGTGGCTCAAGGTCCTGAGTTATAACTTTACTTCTTGCCAACAAGGATTGTATGGGATCATTAAGAATCTGGCAGTGGCGCTTATGAGTTGACTCGAGCCCCTGGACACGCAGTCCTTTTCCCACAAGGGCAGTGTGTGCTCCAGAATCTAAATCTGGGATTCTTGTGTGGTAATTTAGAGTAAAAAGATTTTCAAGGACAGCGCTGTCAGGATGCAGTGGGAAGTGACAGAAGTAGACACGCATCTTTAACAGTGTCGCTATTTTAAATCTGCTAATGGCAGTGGACACTTTTTTTTTTTTTTTTTTTTTGGTATTAAAATTCTCCTGTTGCTGCTATAGTAGGAATTTCTCTGAAGAGAAGCAGCCAGGGAATTTGTTCACGTGTCTCTAATTTTGTGTGTACTTGCAAGTACATATGATCTGGTATGTAATTACGAGATGCTGAAATAAAATGATTCCTTTGGTGACTTTAAAGTAGAACAAATTAAGCATTCTGCAGTGTGAAGTACACTGCAAAAATATCACCTGGGTGGGAATGGTTGGCTAATGTAGATTCAATTGACCAAGTGTCTTGGGGCATTAAAATAAACTTTATGTAAAAATGTTTTGTTTCGTACCTTTCTAAGGTGTGTGTAAACTAGTGGCAAACATCAAAATGTTAATTTCACCTTGTGGTGTCAAAAAACCCTGAATAAGATTAAACTGTCTTTTTATGATTATTGTTACGTTTTATTCTAAGAAAACCAACTTCTGTTCCATCAGGTGTACTGCAGGGTGCGTCCACTCAGTGTTCAGGATCAGGAGTGTTGTATAGAAGTGATCAGTGAAACAACAGTTCAGATTCATCCTCCTGATGGATACCGAATATTCCGGAATGGGGAATACAGGGAGGTATATTACTTTTTAAGACTTGCAGTAGAAACAAATTTAAAATGGGCAAGTTGATAGCTAATGTTCATGCTGTTTTTGTCCAGCAAACTTTGGACTTAATCTGTTTATCACAGGCTTGCCATGCAGTTTGAATATCAATCTACAGAGGGCTGGCTTCTAAAATTTGTATTTCACTTTTTTGTAAACTGTTTGATTAAACTATGTATTTATTCTCCCACTAAATTCTTAATTTAGAGTTAAATGGCTTAAACTCAATGGCTAAAACCCAGGGAACTAACCAATTAACATCCACAATAACCTCAACTCGCACCCTTTAATTCCCAAATATAATATGTTAACTTACTATCAAGGGCCTGATCTAATGCTTATTGACGTCAGTGAAAAGAATCCTTCTGACTTCAATGCATGTTGAAACAGGCCTCAGCTCTGCAGCTCCACAACACACACTCCCTCAGTTCCATCATGGGACCACCCACTGAGCACACATCCAGTTCCTCACCCTCCTACTCACAACAGGGTTCTAACCTCTTATTATCATGGAAGGAAAAGGGGGGCTTTTTCTTCCGTTTGGAATGTGCTAGGTACTTCCTGAACACACAAGAAGGCCCAACGAGCATCCATTCTAACTTAAAAAAGGTGACAGGCCAAGAGGAACAACAAAGTGGAGATTGGCATGTCCTGACGCTACCGCATTAGTGTTGTTGTTCAAGTATAATGTGGTTGTCTTTAGTATTAGACTTTACTAGCGTTTGAACTGTTACACTTTGTGTGTAGCCCTATTCACGTAATGTGGTTGTCAATATGAAATCTTATACTAAAGAATCTGCTTTACCCTTTTGCTAGGCTAGTGGAAAAGCAGAGTTATAGTTACGCAGAGAGAGATCTAAAAACCAGATTTACATCAGTGTTTTTTTCTTTTCCTCAGACACAGTATACGTTTAAGGAAGTATTTGGAACTCTTGTCACTCAGAAAGAACTCTTTGATGTTGTGGCTAGACCTCTAGTAGAAGATCTCATTCGTGGGAAAAATGGTATGCTGCTGTTTTGTATTTAACATACTGTAGTGGCAATGCATAGGAAACCCCCCCCCCCTTTTTTTTTTAACTCTTTGGTTGCCTTTCTCCTGGAATTATTTTTTTTAAAGCACTGTTAAGGCTGTTCAAAACTTAAGGATTTTTATTTTCTTCAGCTTTACTTAGCATATTCTGGCACTACCCCAAATTGTCAAGGTTTCTCAGTTTGTCTGCTGAAAACAAGTCTTCAAATAGACCTATTCTTTCATGAAAATAGGAACAACTTCCTTCCAAAGTGCAAAGAACCCCACCCCCATTAATTTGAAATTACTCCTGTTTTAGATGCATGCAATATTTATATTGGGGCTTAATTTTCTTGCATATCAATCAACTGTAGAGGCTTTTGTCTACAAAACCATGACACTGTATAATTTTGGTAAACAGTGTAGAGTCTTGATTGGCAAGCAGTTTGACCTAGTAGACAGAGCACTGGACTTAGATTGGGGAGATCCATGTCCTATTTTGGGTTCAGCCACTGGCCTTCTGGGTGACCTTGGGTAGTCGTTCCCCCTGCTCCATTTCCTTATTTGTGAAAGAGGGATAATGATGCTGACTTTCTTTGAAAAGAGCTTTGAGATCTATGGGTGAAAAGTACTTCTGAAGAGCTAGATGGTGGTGGTAATTTGGTGATTGGCTCATGTGACCTATCAAGAACGGTCTGATACCATGAGGCCAGGTTCTTCAGGTCCATCTGGCTACTGTATCTGAAGCTCTTCAGAGCAGAATAAAAGCAAACAAGCTTCCCACAGTCAGGTTTTAAGCGACTGTCGGAATGGCTGCCTTCACTCTCATTTCTAAATGTCCTTAACCAGAAAGGGGGCCCCTGAGCAGCTAGAGTTTATTAGAAACTGTTTCTAGTACTTTCTTGAGGTCTGTTCTCTAGTGCCAGCTAGCCTTGTCCTGAGTGGCATGACAGTGTGCTGGGGGAATGGTTTCACACTAGCTGGCCCAGTCCTGCTGTCTGGGCAGTCACTGCACTGAAGACATGTAGCTGTGTCTTTTCTCCCTTTGGACTAACCGTTTTTTCCTTTCCCGCCCCTGGGATAGCACCAACATGTCTTGAGTATTAGTGCCAACCATTCTACATGAGGAAGTCTTTCCCCCCCCCCCCCCCCCTCCACCTCTCTTCATTGGATAGGATCAACTGACAGTTCAGATTGAAGGTTTTCTAACTAATAAGGTCCAATTAGGAACATTTAACTGTAACTGTTTTACTCCTAGGTCTCCTTTTCACCTATGGTGTGACGGGTAGTGGGAAAACACACACAATGACAGGTTCTCCTGGTGATGGAGGACTTCTTCCCCGCTGCTTAGACATGATCTTCAACAGCATAGGACCATTTCAGGCCAAGCGATTTGTGAGTTGCTTTGTTTTAAGTCTCAAGAGAAACTTTCCCAGTAATCGGCTAAAACACAGTCTAAGTTATTCTCTGGTCTAAATAGTTAAATTGTAAGCATAATCTTACAGTCCTTCAATTGAAATAAATTAATCTAAAAAACATCTGCATCAGGAGCAGAGCCTGGTCAAAAAAGGCTAATGACTACAGGATGGCATGTCAATGAAGTAGTTCGGTCTGACTATCCCAGAGATCGTTAGTTATATTTTCACTCTGATAGTGCTGAAATTTTTATCACCACGAACGCTTGCCACAATCTGCCATTTCCTCTCTTTAAGATTGTCACATGACAGCTAACTCCATTTGTTGCCCTCAGGTTTTTAAACTTGATGACAAGAACGGTGTGGATGTTCAGTGTGAAGTTGATGCTTTGTTAGAGCGTCAGAAAAGGGATGTCATGCCAATTCCAAAGACTCCATCTGGCAAGTAAGTAGAATGAAATAGTGTATTAATACATATGTATGAAATCTTATAGTTGTCAGTCCCATGGTATTAGAGAGACAAGGTAGGTGAGGCAATATCTTTTATTGAACCAACCTCTGTTGGGGAGAGAGACAAGCTTTCAAGCTACGCAGCTCTGCTTTTCAGGTTTGGGAAAGGTACTCCGTGTCACAGTTAAACACAAGGTGGAACAGATTGTTTAGAATAAGTAATTAATAAGGCTGTCAAGCGATTAAAAAATTAATCACACTGTTAAATAATAGAATGCCATTTATTTAAATATTTTTGGATGTTTTCTACATTTCCAAATATATTGATTTAAATTATAACACAGAATACAAAGTATACAGTGTTCACTTTATTTTTATCACAAATGTTTGCACTGTAAAAGAAATAGTAATTTTCAATTCACCTAATACAAGTACTGTAGTGCAATCTCTTTATCATGGAAGTTAAACTTACCAATGTAGAATTATATACAAAAAATAACTGCATTCAAAAATAAAACAATGTAAAACATTAGAGCCTAAAGTCCACTCAGTCCTATTTCAATCAGCCAGTCACTCAGACAAACACTCAGAAAAACAAGTTTGTTTACATTCACAGGAGATAATGCTGCCTACTTCTTGTTCACAGTGTTACCTGAAAGTCAGAACGGGTGTTCTCATGGCACTTTGGTAGCCAGCGTCACAAGATATTTAGGTTCCAGATATGCTAAAGATGCATACAGTGAAACCTCCATTTAATGGACTAATTCGGCCGAGGGGGTGTCCGTTAAATGAAAAAGTCCGTTATTTAATAATAATAAAAAAAACGAGCTGTCGGAGCAGCAGCCTGACCGCCACAGGGTCGGGGTGGCAGCTCCGCAGCCCTCCGCTGCCGGGACCCGGGTGGCAGCCGGGAGCCGTCAGCCAGCCCGCCCGGGTCCCGGCTGCTGGGACCCAAGCGGCAGCCGGGAGCCGTCAGCCAGCCTGCACGCCAGCCTGCCCGCTGCCATGACCCGGGCGGAAGCTGGCAGCCAGCCCACCTGCTGCTGTGACCCGGGCGGAAGCTGGCAGCCAGCCCACCCGCTGCCGTGACCCGGGCGGCAGCCGGGAGCCGGCAGCCAGCCCGCGAGAAATGGATTTGGGATGCATCAGACTTGCTCAGAAATTTTGTCCGTTGCATCCGAAGTCCGTTAAATCGAGGTCCGTTAAATCGAGGTTTTACTGTAGTGCAATCATGAAAGTACAACTTACAAATATAGATTTGTGTGTTACATAACTACACTCAAAAATAAAACAATGCAAAAGCTTTAGAACCTACAAGTCTACTAAAAAATCCTACTTCTCATTCAGCCAATCGCTAAAACAAGCAATTTTTATTTATTTATTTATTTTAACATTTATGGGAGATAACGCTGCCTGCTTCTTATTTACAATGTCACCGGCTGCCGCCCGGGTCACGGCAGCGGGCGGGCTGGCTGCCGGCTCCTGGCTGCCGCCCGGGTCCAGGCAGTGGGCAGGCTGGCTGCCGGCTCCCGGCTGCTGCTCCGACAGATCGTTTTTTTTTTTATTATTAAATAATGGACTTTTTCATTTAACGGACATCCCCTCGCCCGAATTAGTCCGTTAAATGGAGGTTTCACTGTACAATACTTGTATGAGGTGAATTGAAAAATACTGTTTATCATTTTTACAGTGCAAATATTTGTAATTAAAAATATAAACTGAGCAATGTATGCCTTGGTGTTGAAATTCAAATCAATATATATAAAAATGTAGAAAAACATCCAAAAAGAGTATTTCAATTGGTATCGTTTAACAGTGTGATTAAAACTTGCAATTAATTGTGATTGATTTTTGGTGAGTTAACTGTGATTGACATCCCTAGTAATTCACGCATCATAAGAGACCATTCAAAGTAAAGTGGCCCTTTAACACCTCTCATAGTGTCATAGTCATAGTGGGGAAAGAAGGGGGGTGGGGGGGAAGGCGGAAGCTGGTCCTGGAGGCAGGTTATAGACCAGTGGTTGGCAACCTTTCAGAAGGGGTGTGCCGAGTCTTCATTTATTCACTCTAATTTAAGATTTTGCATGCCAGTAATACATGTTGACGTTTTCAGAAGGTCTCTTTCTAAAGTCTATAATATA